>OX451406.1:529180-856067 GCA_949629135.1 Eremobia ochroleuca | reverse complement strand
TAGACTTGAAGGTACATCTCTCGACAATAAATCTGCAATTTGAGAACTACAGATAACTGGTGGAACATATAGCACACCTCCGGTGGACGTGAAAAAATTAATAAAAATAATGGTTCTGGTAATAATGATGGTGAAAAAGTCGTCGAAATTATGGATGGAAGTTAATTTTTCTGAGAGATAAACTTTTTAATGTAATATAAATTGTCATGTTTGTGCAAGATAGCGCAATAAATAAATATTGCATTCTACGACATAAATGATAGTACTTTTATACTGATAATTAAAGCAATTCGTGCAAAATGATTCCCTAACCATTCCAAAATATAAAAAATGCACAACGTTAATATTTAAGTTTTCACTTCTGCCGGCACTCCCGGAGTGCAACCCGTCGTTTTTTTATACAAATTTCAATTGGTTTAGGCATTCCGTAAAATAGACAGTCTCTACTTGACAAATAAATAATACACACCAGATTCTTGACACTATAAACAGATGATAAACAGCGAAAGAAGACAAAAAATAATTATGTTTGTCATGAAATGCCATGTTTTATGTCACGTCAAAATACCTTATCTATAGTTTTAAATAACTTTGAATACACCTCAAGAGCTATAGTTTAACAAATACCCTTTTTTTGTTATACTTTATTAATAGCGCGTGTTTTATGAGGATGCCTAATATGTTTAGCCAAAACTGTGCTTGGGTACAACGATTTTATGAAAAAAAAAAAAAACTTTATTGTAACACCGTGGTAATACCTCACATTATTCTGTTTCATGCAGACAATGATATTAGTAATGGATTCCTTCCATACGGTAAATATAACCCTCTAATATTTCTTATTTTTATCCATTTAAAACAGATCTTCCACTCAGCTTATTTTAGAATGACTGAAAATTTCAACAAACTCACCATTTGCTCCCAGCTTCACCAATAGAATAAACTTAAACTGATACATAAACCTCACCTTAGCAAAACTATGAATACTTTCTCTTATTAATGATGGTATTTTGTATGCAGGTCACCCATCCTGGGGCATCGCGTGGTACATCAACGACCAGCTGATCCCGGAGCTGTACGTGGAGCGCGGGAAGACCTACACCTTCATTGTCGAGGGAGGAGACGACAGGACTAACCCTGCCAAGTGAGGCATACTTCCATTTCTTCTTTCAGAACTTCTAGCTCGATCATGAAAGCTTAATATGAAGTTAGTCCTTTGCTATGTAACCATATGGCTGGACCTTCAGGTTGTAATTTAAGTAATGACAGCCGGTCAGACGGAGACTTGACGATGAAGAACTAATTTCTTAGGTTTACAACCCTACCCACACCCAAAATGAATATAACTGACCAATCATAATGCCTAAAGACAGTAAACATCTCAGAGTATACAACATGTAACGTTAAATGCGCAAAACCTCAGACATCCCAACTGATTTTTAATTCAATTGACCTATTTCAGAGAGAAAATAAGTCATTAAAAAAATTGTAAAGGTTTTATGTGCTGTTTTAGTTTTACTGGCCATTCTGATCGTTTCTTGCGTCTGCGACGACGCTTTATCGAGGGAGGAGTCGTCACCGGGCCGCTGCCCCGCGCTGACATTGGCTTGCTTGACCTATTAATAAATAGACACGGCAACGTTTTTAATGAAGATTTTTTGAAAAATGTGACCTATATTAAAAAGTGGTTCAATTAATTCTGCTCGTTATTCTGATCAAACTATTTTCAGGTTTTGCGCATTTAACGTTACACGTTGTATATATTTTAAAACCTTACTCACAGAAACAAACTTTTTTTATCACATAATATACCCCTGATTAACAACTCTTCAATTCTTACTAACTCAACTCTACTGAATCCTTTCAGGTTTCATCCGTTCTACATCAGCGACTCCTCAGAGGGAGGCTTCGGCCAGAAGAAGGAAGAGGACCAGAGGAAACAACGCGTGTTCGCCGGAGTAGCTTACGATAACGAGGGGTACCCCTACCCTACTGCTGGTACGTGAAACTACCGCTCATAGGAACAAAACGCGACTTGTATGAAATTAAGTAGGCAGTGATTCGATCGAACACATTGGTACAATTTACCAGACATCGCCTGGTTGGACCAAGGGAATCATGCAATTGCACAGGTTTCAAACACAATAGGACGAATATTGATGAATTTTATGAATTTAATCAATGGCTTACAATTTAATGTCACTAAAAACCAATTAGGTCGTATACTCGATTTACTTATATCTAATGTAGATTGCCAGCCAGTATCATGTAATGCTTTACTTGATCCTGATAGCCACCATCCAGCTATTTCTGCTTTAACTTGCTTGACTACGCAATACACTCCCCTGAAATGCCGCACGGTTCATAGACATAACTTTCATAAAGCCAATTACGAGGCTATTAACTATGAACTAGGTAAAATTGACTGGGGCATTGCACTGTCTCACCTCAGTTCTGAGCAAGCTGTTAACGTCTTCTATGAGGCACTATATGGCATTGTAAAGTTGCATGTTCCGTTGACTAGAACCAAGAATTCTAGCTTTCCGGTCTGGTTTTCGCCATCTCTCATACGAATCTTTAAAACTAAAGAACGCGCCTGGATTAAATGGAAGTGGAAGAACAATAAATCGGATTACTTCAATTTGTCTAACTAATGGAAACTTTTCCACGGAGAGTCTATCAAATGCTATAAGAAATACATTGAAGCGGTTGAAGATAGCATTCCCAAAAATATAAAGCATTTCTGGACTTACATCTCGTCTAAAAAGGGGAAAGCTAATTATCCGGCCAGCATGTACTTCAAAAATGTTTCTTCTGATGACCCCACGGACATATGTAATCTGTTCTCATCTTTCTTTTCTTCGGTCTACGAACCCTCTACTTTTGACCCTGAAAAATGGCAGCCTTCTGACAGCTTTGCAGATAACTCGTCTTGCATATCCGAAATTAACCTATCCGTGGAAGTTATACGATTGAAGTTGAAATCTTTGGATCCTTCTAAAGGGGCGGGACCTGACGGCTTGCCAACTGACTTCTTCATAAAAACACGTGACGCCTTATGTGATGCTTTACATATAATTTTTAACAAATGTTTGCGTGACGGTGTTTTTCCCACAATTTGGAAACGCGCGTTTATTACCCCCGTTCATAAAGCTGGTAATAAGAATAATGTAGAGAATTCATCATCATCATTCATCATTCATCTCAATCCTTTCCACCTTGTCTAAGGTATTTGAAGGTCTTGTCCACAGCGCCTTGTATCCCCATATTCATCAACTTATTATACCTGAACAACACGGTTTTGTCCAACGTCGTTCAACCGTGACAAATCTATTAGTCTTTACAAATTACCTGTTTAAAAAAATGGATCAACGAGTTCAAGTGGATGCTGTCTATACAGACTTTCAGAAAGCTTTTGACAAGGTGGATCATTCACTGCTTTTAGAAAAAATTGCCTTCAATGGTATTCGTGGTAATTTGCTGAGATGGTTTGCTTCATATATTTTTAATAGGACACAGAAAACGGTAGTTAATGGATATGAGTCTGAGCCTGTTGTTGTTAAATCTGGGGTTCCACAGGGATCCATTTTAGGCCCCCTTCTTTTTATAATATTTATTAACGACATTAAAAAATGCTTCTTAAATTCAAATTTTTTAATGTATGCAGATGACATAAAAGTCTATAGATCATGTAAAAATACACAAGAATGCGTACTCTTGCAAAACGACCTAGACAGGCTTTATGCGTACTGCATCAAAAATAAACTTTCCCTTAGCCTCCCAAAATGTCACACCGTTTCATTCACTAAAAACAAGAAAATAATACAATACAACTATCATATTAATAGCGCTCGCTTGGACAGTGTTACAGACGTCCGGGACTTGGGTATCACACTGGATTCACGTCTACATTTTGATATACATGTTGATAACATTATAAACAAGGCGTTTCGTATGTATGGCTTCGTCATGCGATCATCTGGTGACTTTGTGCGACCCTCTACGTTCTTACTGCTATACAAAACTCTGATACGCTCCCAATTGGAATACGCCATTCAGATCTGGAACCCTTTCTACGAAAAATACTGCTCTAGATTGGAAATGGTACAGAAAAAGTTCTTGCGGTCTTTGAACTATAAATGTTTTAATTCGAAGGTTCCATACGTGCAGTTACTGAAGCGATACGACGTTCTGAGTTTGCAATCCAGGAGATTGCTTCTGGGTGCAATGACATTACATGGCTTATGTAACAATAAATTCGACTGTATTGAACTCGCTAATCAGTTATGTTATAGAGTACCCAGAACTGTTGTTCAACGGGGGGTGCGCGTACCCCGACTGTTCCATACAGACTCGTGCAAAACGAACGCTGGAGTGCGTGCACCTCTCCGTCGCCTTGTTGAGACATACAACTCTCACTTTATGGAGCTTGACATATTTTCTCTATCTAACCAGATGTTTAAAAAAAAAGCGATGGACATTTTGTCAAAACGGCAGTAAAGAGAAGTTGATAGTTTGATTGAATTGAATTATTTTGTATTTTATTTATTTATTTTAAATTATATTTGAATTATATTATTTTGAATTTAATTGAATAGAATTATATTTTACTAAATTGAGATTGAATACATAACGAAATCATAAGTAATTATTGAATTAAATGGAAACAAGTTAATTTGAACATTAAACACAGCTGTCACAGAAAGCTCTGTATTCTGTAAGATCTACCTAGTCTGTAATTCTTTTGTTAAGATGTGGATATTGGTGTGGGTTACATGTTTGTTAACTTTAGCTTTTAAGGATTTTTTCTATTTTCTATAGCATGTAACTGTTTAATGTCCCTAATAAATAAAAAAAATAAAATAAAAATAAAATAAAATAAATTTGGCCAGTCTTTAAAATCTCTGGACCTTCAACATCGAGCTATGACGCGACTTCAACTTTTCGCCTTTAAGAAATAAAGACCAAAGTGGTGGTCTAAATTCCGAAATATTCATTCACTTGATATCTACTTCTAACGTTTTACGAAGTACTACAAAGTGGAAATACTTTTAACAGTTTTCTGCTAAAAGTAGTGCCACATCAGCACCCTGATTGCGTAACACACTTTTAATGAAAATCTAAATCATTTTGACGGATTTTGCTAATCCATTGCTTTTACAATTACCCCGCTGGCCTTAGTAAAGAGCTTCAATACTGAAGGTACCATTTTTCCTTACCAGTGGGCCGTTACTGCGAGTGGACCCACAAGACGATCGACCAGGCGGCCACGTCGGAGACCTTCGAGGACTACATGAAGACCCTCCAGCTGGAGTGCAATGATGGAGAGCCCGCCATACTCAACTGGACTGTGGCGCATGAGACACCCGACTTGCTGTACTACCAGGTAACAGGGCGTCTTATACTAAGACTAGTACATCTTGCCATAAGGGGCTTCGAACTTTTGAACAGAAACTTTAGCTAGGTGTGCCAAAGCCCGTCATCATCATCATTCTCGTGCCCTTATGCCAATTTATTTGGGGTCAGCATGACTTTTTCTTCTTTATTAGTAGTCATCTCGGTAGTCATGGGATGACTGGTTTGGCCCCATCAATCCATACTAATATTATAAAGGACAATGGATAGTGTTGTATGAGCCCGGTACCAAAAAAAATATTTACCTTAGCATTATCGCCGCAGAACGCGGGTCAGTGACAATAGCATCCTGAAAACAGTGGTGGAGAGTCCTTACTCCCCCTTTCTGAGGCATAATGTGGAGAGAATGTTCAGGTAGCTTACTCCTTGCGTTGTTGTTCTCTGCACATCCTGCCTCAATCACCTACTATTCTTCTTCTTGTTATTTTTTTCCTTGTTTCTGTACTACTAACACTAGTTATAAGATATTTTAGTAACAAAATGGACTATATTGTTGTCTGAAATTAATGAATAAATTAAATTATGAAGTATGTCTGTATTTTATGCCCTCAGGGAGTAGTTTAATTCATTAATCCTAGGAAAGCATGACTGAATTCACTTGGAGAAATAAAATATTTGAGGAAGCAAGATTGATTTAATAAATAGAAATATTTAACTTATTCTGTAAAAATTTATTGAACTGCTGATGATGGACTCTTTCTGAAATTAATGAACCTCCAAAAACTTTTTGCACTTCTAATAATGCACTTTTTTTTTAATGATGTAGTCTCTTTTTAACTTTCTGGCCTTTTGTCACAGTAGGTGGTAGTAACTTAGCTGGCGTACCACGGCCAAGCGGGATAGGTTAGGTTGGAGCTGTGACCAACTGTGCAAGCCGAGCGGTGCCGCGCCAAGGCCCGGCTAGCGCTGCAACCTAGTTGGTTACTTGGCCCTTTAGTATTTTTAGGGCCCCAAAATAGACTTGAGTTTCACAAAAACAGGCGCAGTCATTATATTAGAGTATTCAATAATATTTTTAGCAGCGCATAATGAGAATTATTAAAGGTTCGATTAAATACATGTTTTTTTTTTATGGCCACCAAAAAATACAGAAAGTTAAAAAGAAGCTCAATTAATAAAAAAGTGTATCATTAGAAGCACAAAAACTTTTTAGAGGTTCAATAATTTTAAAAAGTGCCCATCATTATCAGGTCAATAAGTTTTGAGAGTATAAGTTAAATATTACCCTTTATTAAATCAATTTAATTTCCCCACATGTCTTTTTTCTCCAAGTGCATTCAGACATGCTGTCTTAGGATTAATTAAACTACTCCGTGAGGACTAAAAAAATCAACATAGTTCATAATGCTCCAATTAACTTTATGTCTGGTTACGCTCTTACTCTTACCCATTCTCCTTTGAAAGTAACTCGGTCTGTAAGTATGTTGCCTTTTCACGTCTAAATCACTGAACGGATTTCGATAAAATTTGGCAAGGAGATTTAGTATATGCGAAACCCGAAACACGTGTCTCGTATTTTTATGTAAAGAATCTATGAACAACATTTCAAAACTGTATCATGAAAAATCACAAAGTTATAAGCTTGTTATGTTACCTGGATGCCCGTACAAACATTATGCTCACACCACGGCGGGGGCCGTGACCTGTGTTGTGCGCATATACACTTAGTGTCGCTCGGTGTCCAACTTGTAACCTTTTTAAATATTTTTGGGACAAAATATAACATGGTTGTAAAAATTATTGGAATCAATTCAGTTACTTATTCTGAACAAACTATATTCAGATTCGCTATAAATAATTTGGTAGATGCTAGTTGCACGGTAAACTCTGCTTGCGCGATGCAGGGTTCTGCGTGACGTCAGTAAGATGCGTAGTTCACATGTGGCGGTGTAGATGCCGCTATTACAACAACATCAATCGCAGTCCACGATAAAATTGTTACGGTATTTATTTCTAACAGTACCCAATATAACGGTAGGTACCCAATATCTAACTGGCGGATTATTCGTCACTCACACACTGCCCCTCAATGAGTAAGGCGGTAACATCTAACATCCTATTCTTGAATTATAGCAACTTTGACTTCAAGCAGTCAATGTCAAATCAGCTTAATTGTTTGACAATATCCAATAGTAACTGCACTGCTTTGAAACCAAGAATATTGTTTACCGCCATTTTGGTTTAACCTTATACAACATGTAACGTTAAATGCGCAAAACCTCAGACACCCCAACTGATTTTTAATTCAATTGACCTATTTCAGAGAGATAATAAGTCATTAAAAAAATTGTAAAGGTTTTATGTGCTGTTTTAGTTTTACTGGCCATTCTGATCGTTTCTTGCGTCTGTGACGACGCTTTATTTAAGGGAGGAGTCATCACCGGGCCGCTGCACCGCGCTGACATTGGCTTGCTTGACCTATTAATAAATAGACACGGCAACGTTTTTAATGAAGATTTTTTGAAAAATGTGACCTATATTAAAAAATCGTACAATTAATTCTGCTCGTTATTCTGATCAAACTATTTTCAGGTTTTGCTCATTTAACATTACACGATGTATATATAGCATCTATATGACTCACTAGCTGCGTCCCGCGGTTTCACCCGCATAAGTCTCGATTTCTTAGGAATATCGGGATAAAAGGTATCGTATTTCCTAATCCAGCGGGGTAATTGCGTAACACACTATCGATAGCAATGTTTCATTTTGACATTTCAACAACATTCATTGCGTTATTTACGTTATTGAGCGTAAGATTTTTTCGAACATATGAAGCAATGTATTAGCAATATCCTACAAAATTATTCAGATTGAGATTGATAGTGTGTTACGCAATTAGGGTGCGTGCACACATGTGCCAAATTACATCCAAATCCGTTCAGCCATTTTAGCGTTACGAACAAACATACAAAAAATCAAATCTTTTCTCTGTATAATATTAGTTTAAAATTGTCTCAATATGACAAGTCTCTTAGTTTCCTCGCACTTGATCTGACAAGCGCGATCTACTATCGGAGTCTTCATCTAACTGTACTATTCACAATTTTCAGTGCTACACCCACAATAACCTAGGCTGGAAGATCCACGTGGTGGACCCAGGAACGCCTGTGCCCGCGGCCGGCGAGAAGCACGCGCGGGTAAACGCGGCCGCCGCGCATGCGCAGCGCGGCCTGGCGCTCGCCCTGGCCGCGCTCGCTCCGCTCGCTCTGGCCGCGCTCGGCCAGCTCGCCCACGGGCTCCGGTAATATGGGCACGAGCCACGCGGAACATCGACGCGAGAATAAAACAATAATAACTGGATTTTGTAGACTTTACAGGTTTTTTTATACCAAGCATTCATTCAATGCTGTTGTGAACTTTTTAAGAGTAGGAAAGTTGAAGACAATAATTTATGTAATCTTCAAAAGTAACGAAGACAATAATTTTGAATCTGTATTCTTAAATCATAGACAATAACTGTTGAGTCTGTATGCAACGTCTGTCAAAATAATGACAATAATGTAGGGTAAGCAAAAAATAACTATACTTAATTGAATTTTACACTTTATAAATTGTTTAACAAATAAAAAATTAAACTATGTATTTAGAAATATACAACTTATTTATATTGTTGGTTGTTTTTATATAGAGTAAACTCAAATTATATACATTTTAAATTGGCGTATAATATTATATACAACTTTATTAATACATATTCAAAAATGTAGCATTCGTTCAACTTTATCTGTGTTATTTTATTGAAACGTAACACAAGACAATAATAAGATCCTACATTATATTCGCGTCGATTTATCCGAGTTAAGATTGTGATATTGTTGGACGAATTTAGAATGTAAAGAGCATGGAATTCGCCAGTTTGTACAGCTATTTATAAAGAAAATGGGTAAATAATGTCAATCTACGTACATAATATCAATTTCATATCAGATGTGGAGCGCGAAAGTGCATTTTTACAATTTAGGATTTTGACGGTATCTAGTAGCCCTTGTATTTAAGAGCCCCTTGAACTTTAAACTCTTAAGTTCGTTTAAAGTATCATGTCTAACTACACAAGTACCTGTGTAAGAAACCTACTCATAAATGTATATCTACGGACTACTTATTCATCGCGCTGTTAATCGCAAACATTGTGAATAAAAAAACTGACAAGAAATACTATTAATAACATTATTTTGTTGTGTTAAAAGACACTGGGCAGGTAAGGAAACTTGCACCCCAACTGCGTAACACACTTTCTTTTGAAATCCGAAGGATCTTGATAAAAATATTCTAATATATTGCTTCTTAAGTTTCAAAGATTCGTATTCTCGACAACGTAAATAGCGCAATGAATGTTTTCGAATTGTCAAAATGAAAGGCATTGTAATTGTTAGTCTGTTACGCATTAACCATCGTTTTCAGCAGCTGCACGTGTTACAACAGAGTAGATGGGTGTCATTGCTAAACTATCAATTCTAGATTTTCCTTAGGGAAAACCATTTATTACTAATATTGTATTTATTTATCTCTAAAATATCTTGTTATATTATATTGTATGAGTACTGTTAAAAATGAGATATTACACGAAGTATTATCTCTGAGCAATGACAATAAAAATGTGGCTCAGGTTTTTCGGGAATGAATGTATGGTTCTCAGACGCAAAAATATTGCTAATCAATAATTACATTATGTATATTTACTTAAAAAAGAACTACTGATCTAAGTAATTAGATATTACTATTATACATAATAATAATTATTAATAAATCATTGTATGTACGGTATTGAAATCCGACTTTAGGAGACAGTTTTGAATTCGGTAAAAAATCACTTAACGGAACTAAATTTATATAAAAGCTATTTGCAATGGAAATATTGACAATAAAAACTAATTATCTATTATTTAGAATCATTTATTATATGTATTCGTCGTGTGCTTGACAATAACAAATATTTATAGTAAGTCCTTTTATATTAAATACTAATAGTGTAATATTTTTCCTTAGAGACTATGAAATTTGAAATTTCAGACAATAAAACTTCTTCGAATATAAATTTAGTACGTACTATTATAAAATTCACTCGCTTTCTGAATGAACTTCGTTAATTGACAATAAATAGTTATTAACTTTTTGGGCTGTTTACATACTGTAAAGTGTAAGTAGAGTAATGTTTATCAGTGAATAACGAAATACAATAATTTCGTCTTATTATAATAAGATTGCGACCAGGTATGACCCACATTAAGAGGCTAACTGAACGCAGAGACCTGAATTTTTCATAGACTTCGTAATTTAATAGCAAATATACTTACATAAAATACCGGTTGAATGCGAGTCGGACTCGCGCACCGAGGATTTCGTACTTTGTAGTTTGTCACGGGAAAACATTTTTATTTTTATTTTTTATGTTTAATGTAACTACAATTCGGATTTTTTTTTTTCTTTACTTGTGCTACATGACATTGCTTCTTGCCAAATTTCATGATTCTAGGTCAATGGGAAGTGCCCTATAGGCTTTGATTCCATTGCGAGTTCCAAAATATGCGGCATAAACGGAATATAAACGCCCGTATCTTTTGATTGCGTTGACTTAGAAGTTTAATTTTTCACTGCTTCAAGGGATTGCAGCCCTGAGTATTTCATATTAATTTAAACTTGATAACCCGAACGGACAACGAAGTGATCTAATAAGGGTTCCGTTTTTTCTTTGAGCTACGGAACCCTAAAAACATGTTGCACTTAGCCCAAATAAACTGGAAAAGTGCAAGAGAATTATGATGACAAACATGAAATACTTATTACTTTTGACCTTCGTCGTCGCACATACCAATATTAGTTTGACCTCTGAGTTTGTTTCGGCCTTTCTTCTCAGAGTAGTCAGATAGGAAACGCCGACCTCATCTAGTTTAAAAAAAAAATGTGATTGACATGTAAAAGTGTTTGTACAAACCTACTTACAGAAAATAAATCATTTATCATTTATCATTTAGTATTTTTCAATTTACCAACGTAACATAACAATAATTATTCATTGCTGTATCTTTCACTCTCTGGATAGGCACTTTTTGTAGGACATATCTGACTGTAACAAATTATATAAATTAAAATATAAGTAGTTTTGTATTTTATTATTTTAACAGCAGGGTAAAAGGCTTTTGCCTCAACCATTTTTTATAATGACATAGAGCAGCATTACTTTCAACGTGACATTCATAAATATTCATTTATAGGGTTTTTGCTTTGAGCGTAGATAAATTGATTTCGTTTTAAAATGTAGGTAAACCTATTTAAGTACTTCATATGTACATGTATAATAAAAATTATCTTGTTTTATACAATATCAGCAGCTTTATAATAGATGTATACTTTATGAAATACTTAGCTCAAAATGTTATAAGTATTATATACTCAGCACCTTCAGGGTTGTTTTTAAAAACCAAATCATTGTAATAATGCCTAAAGATGCCCTTAGATATCACAATTATAGATAGTTGATTGAAATAAATACATAAGTTAAAAACAGCAATTTTTGTGCAGACCGTATCCTTCACATTTCGTGGGCTTTTTCATAGGTTGGTAGAACTACTGAAAAGTTGCCACAGTTGAAAAATTAACGATTATACGGATAGGGTTACTTATTGTTTTATTATTTTTATTCCTTGAGCTAGTTTCTATATTTATATAGTGTTGAGCCTAAAAGGTATATTGTTATATTCACGTGCATGTAGATTCGTGATCAATATATAATACAAAGTTAGCGACCGTTTTTTTGCAGCTGTAATTTTGAAATATTATGTATTCATTTTGAATTTTAGACAACATTATTTGAGAAAAATGTATTACTCGTATTGTGTTAGGCGAAATCTTAGTAAGTAATTTAAAAAATCATTTTACACTTTGTAGTTGTAGATGTTGATGCACAAATTTCTGTTATACTTAAGAATTTTATTGATAGTTAATTATTGTAATAATATTATAGATAAACTTATACAAATTTATACAGTGCAATTAATGATAAAAGCCTGCTACGTTGTGTGTATGATAATATTAAACTCTATTGATGATAGACATACTTAATTAGTGATTTCTAAATATTTTTTTATTTTTTATTAATACATTTAGTATAAAAAAAATGATATGAATGAAACTACATTTTTTTTTTTTGTTAAATGGAATACATAGTGCATATCTAAATAAAACGATAATAAAAAGTTAAAATATCATAGATTTAAAGTTTGACTTGATAAAAACCCTTAAAAATTAACATAATTTTTATTTTTTATTAATTCATTTACACAAATAAACAGTTCAGACATAAATAATTTATATTTGAACTGTTTGTGTGTAAAGAGAAAACAAAGAGTATTTGGGGATTATTATTTAAAGAAAATAGTTGCCTATTGGTTTAAATTTTTCAGGCTCTTTCCTATGATACTGTACTATTAATGGAATCAAGTTATTATTTTCAAAAGACAAAAGTAGCATTTCATTGTAAAAAAACATTATTATTTCTAAGATTTTTATATAGATATTGCCATCTACTTGGTAGATGTCTGTTAACAATGACTAATACTCGTACAATTTCATGCAGACGACAGTAAACGCGCAGCTTATAAACATATTAGACTCTGTGACAAACGTTCCATTATTTCATGTTATGTTTATATCAATCTTTTTAATAATTCTACATTTTTCGATAATTTAATGAAAATAGAAATTTATTTAAAAATAAGAATTTATGTAGTTATTTGTGTAATTTTTAAACCGATTGCACAATTTTTTCAACTGAAATAATTAATATAGAGTTTTAAAGCTTTTTACAGACACTATCATTGTACATACTTATACATCTCTTAAGTCAATCACGAATTTGTAAACTAAAGTTACAGATTATTGACTAACATTGCCGTTAATATTGTGTAATTTATAATAAACTTTGACAATAAAGACCTTTTCCTAAAGTATAATGGTATTTTTCTTTAATAGCCGATAAGTCAAGAGTTCATTTAGCTCCAACTGGAAATTATTCGTAATTCGTCATATCAGTATTTTGATTTAGTGCAAAGAAAATAGAGCACCCCCCTTTTTTTTTTTTTTTGTGTGGGAAATTATCAAATAACTTCTCCCGTTCTGGGCGGAACGGGAGGGTGTGTCAGACTTTTACTGACTAAAACCCACCCGTGTTCCTTCAGTTGCCTGTGCCACGGGCCACGGTAACTCTTTCGAACAACCCGCGACCCTGGCAAGCATCGGCCCCAGTGGGCCCCGTCACTGCTGACATCTCCTTGAGGCGCGCGTGGAACACAACGCGCCGTCGACCCGAGCCTGGTCCTTACCAGACGGCGAACTGCCCATTGCTCGCCATCTGCAAGCCCGCGCCTACGGTGGCCGGGAGTCAGCTCTTGACTCCCGACGCCCAGGGCGTCTCCTGCGGCGATTAGGGGCGTGAGGGCGCAAAGATTGCTTCTCCCTCACGCGTTCCGCCTCCTCCTTCGCAAGCATTACTGCTTCGCAGAAGGAGGTGACGGCTTCCCATGCACTCTCGCTCCGTACCATGGCCTGAACCAGGGCCGGACGCGAGAGATCGCCGCCGCCGATCGCCGCCGTGAGGACGCGGCGGTGCTCTGCCCAAGCCGGGCAGACCTCCACTGTATGCTCCACCGTGTCCTCCGGGCGATCCACACAATGGTGACACCCGGGCGTTTCCTCCCGCCTTATACGAAACAGGAACCTCCCGAAGCAGCCGTGTCCGGTGAGGACCTGCGTCAGGCGGAAGGTGAGGACGCCGTGGCGCCTCTCTAGCCACTCCTCAAAGAGGGGACTTATCGCCGCAATTGTGGCGTGCCCAGCACTGGGTTGCGACAGACGCACTCTCCATGTCGCCATGAGATCCCGCCGGAGCTCTGTCCGCTGTGCCGCGATTTCTCGAGGCAGCGGAGTTACGCCCCGGCGTTTTGCCTCCTCGGGCCACTCCCATATTTGGGCGAGGACTTTTGCCTCCAGATCCCATGGCGGTAATCCGGCAAGGAGGCTCGCCGCCTCACCGGAGACCGTGCGGTATCCCCGGACCAGCCGGACTGCCATGACCCTCTGGGACGCGTTCAACCGGCGGGCTGGTCGCCGCCTTAAAGAACGCGCCCACACCGGTGCCCCGTAAAGGGCCATGGACGGCACGACCCCTGCGTAGAGCCAAATAGAGCACCCCTTGGGATACCCGAATCACCCCCATGTATGTTCCGCGATTTTTCATAGTTTTCGTGTTGATTTTTTTTCTGAATTTTTGAGAATGTTCGACCTAAAAGGCTTAAATTTTTTTGTATAAAACCTTTTTATTAATAAAAAAACTACAAAGTCAAAAATAACTCTAATTTTGGAAGTCGGTGTCAAAAAACTAAAATACGGAACCAACGACACCGACTTCCAAAATTAGAGTTATTTTTCACTTTGTAGTGTTTTTGTTGTAAGTCGGTTGTTTTTTTTTTAATAAAAAAGTTTTATACAAAAAAATTTAAGCCTTTTAGGTCGAACATTCTCAAAAATTCAGAAAAAAAATCATAACACGAAACTATCAAAAATCGCGGACCATACATGGGAGTGATTCAGGTACCCCAAGGGGTGCTCTATCTCTGGACTTCCGCTTGACACTATGTTTTGGGACACCCTGTATGTAGGTGGAAAGCCCACCAAACATAACATTTGCAACCGTATTGCAGCCGGTCGATTCTGTAAAAATCTCACCGTGAAATCATAAGTGAAGTGAGCACTTAATAGTGTTAATCCCTAGCGAATGACAGCTCACTCCACGCTCACTTCACCCAAGCTTTCACGGTGAGATGGTTACAGAATCGCACGGCAGTATATCAGTCTGGAGACGTGTTTTATGGATGTCATTAACGAAGTTTAAATAATATACAACGTGCAACGTTAAATGCGCAAAACCTAAAAATAGTTTGATCAGAATAACGAGCAGAATTAATGGAACCGCTTTTTAATATAGGTCACATTTTTCAAAAAATCTTCATTCGTTGCCGTGTCTATTTATTAATAGGTCAAGCAACCCAATGTCAGCACGGCGCAGCGGCCTGGTGACGACTCCTCCCTCGGTAAAGCGTCGTCGCAGACGCAAGAAACGATCAGAATGGCCAGTAAAACTAAAACAGCACATAAAACCTTTACAATTTTTTTAATGACTTATTTTCTCTCTGAAATAGGTCAATTGAATTAAAAATCAGTTGGGGTGTCTGAGGTTTTACGCACTTAACGTTACACGTTGTATACGATTCTACACATAGAATTTATTAAAACCCAAACGTTTAGGCAGCAGTTTTTTCATCCTTCTGTTCTATGTGAATTAAAAAAATTGCTACCGATTTGGGTTTTAATCCCGCAATGGAGGTTTTTCAGGTTCACAGTTAGACGATTTATTATTATAGTAAGTTACAAAACGATGATTTTGTAACTTACTATCGTAAGAGGCGCGGTCAAAATATTGAAAACCATTTCACAGAAGAAAAAAAATATCCATTTCTATAGGTACTATTTACCAATAATAGTAAAGTAGTAGATTTTATCTCTGTGTGGTAGAAATTATAATTTTGATGTAGTCGCAACTAATGCGGTCAGTGACTCACGCTTCTTTGACGTATATTTTTATTTTATTTTCAAATAATTCAGTATTATTCACGTAATAAATAAGTGTAAAGTATTATAATTGTGTTTATAACATTAATTTTGTTTTGTAATATAAAAAAAGGACCTATTTTACAAAAGAAAGTGACCGTTGTGAGTGTTTATTTTAAGTAAGGAACAAAACAAATGGTTACGATGGCCGAAAAGGTAAGTTTTAACTGCATTTTACTGCCATTACGGAAGCCAAAGCCTCCCACATAAACGTTTTACTGTAATAAAGTATCTCGTTCGTCAGTAATAACACTTAAAATGTTATGTTATCTTGCAAACAGCACGAAACTTGAAAGAGGCACTCAATGTGTTTTTTTACTTAGAAGATGGCATCGAGCCTCTTTGCAGCTGCTTGTGCGTTAGTCAAACAAAAAAATACACCTGTCTTGTCTGTGGCACGCGTAGGACTTCATTTTGGCATGAATGGCATGTAACGCGAAATTTCAAGTTTAATTTACTCAACATATTAACAAAAAAACACTTTAAATTTTATTTTTTATTGCATGTGTAATAAAATTTTGGGAAATTATGGTGAAATCTTGCATATCTGAACAATCGAATATGTTTATGTTACATGAGGTAATAATCCAGTTTGAAGTCTTATTCTAACATTTCTGACTTCTGTCCTGAGGAAAAATCCATTGAAAGCAGTTGACCATAGCATAGCTCACAAACTTACATAAGTTTATGAGCTATGCTATGCTTTTTTTACATAAGTTGAGCTGCTGTCGTTGACGAGTTGTAAATGAGCTTTGTTAAAATTTTGATATTCATACGCTAGCACATCAAGCTACCGGAAACTGTCAAATTTTTCCAATCAACTTTGAACCTTATGATTTAGTGATAAAGTTGAAAATCTATTAAAGAAATTTGACAGATTCTATTAGCTCGATGTGCTGGCATCTGTGGCGGCTACAGCATATTCTATCTTTCTGTCATAAACTCATTACACCAAAAATATTATAGCTTAGTAGTCAAATCAACCTCTACAATAATCTCAGAAGGTGACCCTCTGACCTACAAACCTTATTCATCCAGAAAATCCAAGAAAACCCGCTACCGGAGGACCAACCAGCAGAAATTGCAGACATGCCAAAAGACACAGTACCAACACCACTACCAGACAAACCCACAACAATGGTACCATTACCAGAGAAAACCACAACAACTGTACCATTACCAGACAAGACTATAACAGTACCTGTACCAGTGGTCACACCACCCGTGGTCAGTCCTCGGCTGTCAGTACCGGTGTTCACGAAGACTTCCCCCAATGACATGTACAGGAGGCTGCTGCCGGCGATGCTGTTTGTGCTGACATTTGTGACTGTTATGACCATGCTGCTGATCTACATGGATACTGTTGGTGAGTTGTATATTGTAAATATACTGTAGATACATAGATAAATCGTTTATTTGGTGCACAGAAAAGATTTAGCATGACATACAAAAGCAGAGTTAAATGATAACTACTTACATGAATGTTAGGAAATAGTTACAAGGTGCCAATATCCAAATAAAAAGAAGAAAACAAGATTGTGATGATACTATTGGCTATGACACACTTTAAAATAATGAAATAACAAAGATACAATGTTGTATGTCTCAAGGTTGCACCGAGTGGGAGTCCAGCTAAGCATGTGTGTCTGATACTAGCTGAAGAACCTCGCACTCAAGAATCAACCATTACTGAAAAGTAGTGTAAACCCATTTGATTGGTTGAAACTAGTTTTAAATAATGTTTGCACCTTGTGTGAGGTATATGAAATTAGATTAGATTACTGAAGCAAGAGAAAAAAACCGGCCAAGTGCGTGTTGGTCCACACACAATGGAGGGTTCTGTAGTTGTAATTTATACCATGAACAAACTTAAAATTGTATTTGAAAATCATGTTTTCCATACATTGCAACTGCAAATGTAAGTTGGTCGACTATTACTCGTAAACTTGCAAAGCTACTTAACTGTGATAGTTTTTCCTTGAAGTACTGTGAATTTTTTCACAAATCCAAAAACAACCATTTAGCTGGCGGGGGGGGGAACACTTGACTGTAATAAAAATGAGCTTTAAAACTTAATATTTCACAGGGGTAAACGAGAAGACGAGAAAAAAAAAACCCCTCTTTACGTGTAGAGGAGGAACTTACCCTAAAAATTTTTTTCATGATTTTATTTTACCACTTTGTCGGCGTGATTAATGTGTACGAGTATATCCATGCCAAATTATAGTTTTCTACTATTAAGAGTGTCTGAGCTAGATTGTTTTAAGTTTTAAGATCATTGAGTGGTTGTGTCATGTGCCGTTTTTGGTGACTATTTTAATATTAAAACTTGAAATAATGTCATTATGCAGATTTGGACAATGAATGAGTTCATTGACCAAATCTGCATAGTGACGTTGTTTCACGTTATAGTATTAAAATTTATCGTCCCAGTTTTGCTGCATTATTTGAAAGATGTCTTAGTTACATTATTTTAAGGTATTCATATGTGGTCCAGAAAAACATGAGTCAAAGTGATTTTGAAGATGTTTGGTCCACGTATTTCACATTCTTTGTTTACGCATTGAGATGTCCTATAGGATTTTATTTTAGTCGTCTAACAATGAGACTGTGTCCAGCCCTAGGCGCCCAGAAGTTCCGAGCAAACATGACCCGTGACTACGAGCTGGCCAGCATCGCACAAGGATCAGCAGCACTGGTAGCGTTCGTGCAACAGTTGCACCTGGCGCCGCGCCACGCCGCGCCGCCCTCCCACCCGCCGCCGGCGCCTACGCCGCAGATTCACGTCATGGACAATCTGTATGGCGAGATTGTGAGTATAACAATAAATTACAAGCTATAAGCTCGACGGGATTCCCCATCGGCAAAAATGACGAACTTCCATCCCTTAGTTTACCCCCTTGGGGGATGAAATTACAAAGATCCTCTCTTAGTGCTCACTTTCGGTATATAAGGAACTGTTCTGCAAAATTTCATGCTTCTACACCCAGCGGTTTAGGCTGTGCGTTGTGTGTCTTTATACAGCATGCTTTTTTTTACCAGCTCCAAATTTTTACAGGGTGTTCCACCCATGAATATGATTAACTTTTACTATGGAACCAACTCTGAGATCACAAAAAATAAATCAGCTGTTTCATGCATTTTGGTCACGTAGGTATTGAACTTTTGTATTGAAATTGAAATTTATTTACATTAATATTTACGAAATAGGGCCTTACACTAGAGGTAGGTAAGAAATAATTGGATTCTACCTGAACTAGGAATAAACCTGTATCTCAGGTATCTCACTCAAGTGCTTATACAAAAATATTATATAAAATTCCTACAAATAGTAAATAATTTATTTAATTTAATTGAGCAAAATAGTATGCTACTTTTTTGCATCATCGTAAGTTTTCGCAAGCATATTCTATTATGATTTTTGCAATGTTACATTTTTAATAAGGTCGCCTTTACATAAGTAAACACGACCTTATTAAAAATGTAATTTTGTAACATTGCTAACAAAGTTGTCATACAGAAAAATTTGCCCTGTCAAGAAAATGTTAAGATTGCATGTTTACTTATAACATAAATTGTAAAAAAACTAAAATAATTTAACGGATTATAACTAGTAAACGGCAAAATAAGAATAATTATATAACATAAAGTAAAAACAAAAAAAAAAAGGCTTATAGATAAACATTGGCGGTTTAACGCGACGTCATTATAATCTATAGAATTGATGTTTGATTCTTGTCTCGGCAATTTTCTTTGCGAGGCATTCTTGATCGCCTGTTTTGTGGTTGCTCGGTTTTTTAAATCGCAAGCATGTTGCACAATGTGACGGTTCAGCATGTTTAGTGCACTCATTCACCTGATGACCGTGTTCCCCACAATGTCCACTCGTATAGGTAGCTTCCCGACAAGTCTTTGCAGCATGTCCATACTGTTGACATTTCGAGCACCTGGTCACAAGTGTGAAGTCTCTGACTGGGCAGGAAGTCCAATTAACGAACACTCGAGGTTGCTTTATAAGCGCCTTTCTTATGCTAGCAGTAACTTCAAGCATGAAGTTGCACGTAGGTCCCTCTTTTTTACCTGACTTGGGACTTAAATTTATAGAGGCCAAAAAAGAGTCACGGGACAAACTAGGCAGCCTCTCGGCTACATTCTGCTCATAGATGCAATCATAAACTTCTTGATCACTTAAACCAGTCGGTACTCCTATAACCACAATTCTTGGTTTTCTCTTATGGAGCTCTTCCACTTTCAGGCCAGAAATACTTAGCTGGGATGATTTCTTAAGTTTTTCTATGTCGTCTTTGGTCTCCGTGCTGATTATAACGCCTCCATTTTTAGTTTTGCGTAGTCCTCTAACGTGCAATTCCATTTGTTCAGGGCATATAATTTTTTGGATAAGAGATTTAGTGTCCTCACCAGATTTTTTTTTATCGGCTGGATAAATTCCAATAGAACTGACATTATTGGGGCGCAAATAATTATTTTTATTGGATTTTACCATGTCAGCGAACGAAACATTTTCTGCCATAGTTGGTTTAGCGCAGTTTTCTTGAATGGTTTTCTTGATATTTTCAAGGCAATCTGTGAGGTCGCCTTTTTCTTTCAACACTAGTTTAAGTTTAGAGTTTTGTATTTCTTGGGCTTTTAGCTTCAAATCCTGGTAGTAAACCGCCATTTGTGAAACGCCATGTCCAACCTTGCGCGATAGGGAATTGATCCTCAGCTTTTGCTCCGAGTTCACCTTTCCTTCCTGAGCAATGGTACAAACTTCATTCAGGCATGATTCAATTGAGATCAACCAGTTACTAATGTCCCTGGTGTCCACTGCTTGAATTTTTCCTTCAGTCGCATGGTAAGGTATTTGAGATTTGCTGGCAGGGCTGCCTGGTGGTGGGATACTACGAGGGCTGTTTTCACTATTTGAAATACTTAAGTCTTAATTTTTTCTCATAATTAAATGTTATTCACTACAGTAAATCACAAACTTAGCAGAAAAATGCGCGATTCGTTTTCTAGGTCACAGATCACTCGGAAAGATTTTAACGACATATGGTAAATAATAATGCTTATAAAATTACACACACACGTCTGCTCTACTTGAGTGTCAGTACGAGCAGTACGAGCAGTATTAAATAGCTGATTTTGTTTTCGTGATCTCAGAGTGTTGGTCCCATAGTGAAAGTTGTTCATATTCATGAGTAGAACAACCTGTAAAAATTTGGAACCTGAAAAAAAAATCATCCAGTATATTAATATGTATATAAAAACGATTAATATGGCTATTTTTGACCTTTTAAAGAACGTTATGCATGCTTTTTTTTTTCCCACTCGCATTCTGAGTCAGATTTATTAAATATTGGCGTTAGACAGTCATCTTGCTCATCATATGAAAATACAGGGTGGCAGGGACAGCCTGTTTTAAGTACATTATTTTGCAACTCCACTGCGTTGAAATTTTTCATCTGTTATTAAAAAAAATTAGCTCTGTTATTTTGACCGCGACCTATTACTCTTTTCTACGAAATACCATTTTTTTGTGATAACAGACGAAAAGTTTCTAGGCTATGGTTGTAGAATCATGTAGGTGTTGTATGCTGTTGATAAAAAAATTCCCATCTGCGCTATTTTCACAGATATGACCAAAGCCTTTGATTATGTTGATCACAAAATCCTTCTAAACAAATTGCATTGCTATGACATCAGAGGGAACATTTTAAAACTACTAGAATCATATCTAAGTAATAGATTGCAATGTACTGAAATCACTAGAGTGCGCGCAAAAACCAAAATGGAACGAAAGTATGTGTGAAATTTCAGGAGTATAAAATATGGAGTGCCCCAAGGTAGCGTGCTTGGGCCACCCTTATTTCTCATTTACATAAATGATCTGCCAAAAGTGACACAACAACAAATGGTCTTATTTGCGGACGACAGCACTGCCGTAGTAAAATGTAATGACTTAAATACTTATGAGTTTGACATTAATAATACTCTTACTGACATAATTAATTGGCTTAATATGAATAATTTAATAATCAACCTTCAGAAGACCAAAGTAATGCATTTCCATCAAAGAATCGAAGCCCTAAAACTGTTTGTCAATTAGAATGGTAACGAAATAGAAGAAGTAAAAGATAGTGTGTTTTTAGGTATCCATATTGACAATAAACTCAATTGGAAAGCTCATATAGAACAGCTATGTAAAAAAATAAATAAATCTGCCTATGCACTTTTTCAATTGGCTAGAAAAGTAAATATAGACGCGTTACTTGTTGCCTATCATGGTTTAGTAGCCTCACTATTACGGTACGGAATAATTTTTTGAGGTAATTCCCCGGACAAGGGTAACTTAGTATTTAAGGCACAGAAACGGTGCATTAGAGCCATGTGTGGTCTGAAAACAGATGATAGCTGTGCACCGTACTTCAAAGCATTAAAAATACTCACGCTACCGGCGATATACATACTAGAAATTAGTACCTTCGTAAAAACAAATCCCAACCTTTTTGAAAAAGTTACAATGGTACGAAATGTTCCAATCCGTAGTCAGTACAAAAATTCTTTGAATAATCACAAGTGCAAAACAGCATTAAATTTGTTTAATGACTTATTTTCTCTCTGAAATAGGTCTATTGAATTAAAAATCAAACTGATTTTTAATTCAATTGACCTATTTCAGAGAGAAAGTAAGTGACCTATTAAGAGCGTTTACGCCGTTCGACATTTCATACAAATTTTCAAGCCCTTATTTTTCGATACGAAGGAACCGATTTTAATGAAACTTCGTACGCATAAGCAGGATACAAAGGTCTAAAAAGTTAGTAGAGAAGATTTTCGAAATGTCTTATTTAAAGAAAGATAACTGGAAATCTCTGTTTCTATGAAAAACTTAAAATCGGTCTAATTTGGCTGTAACACTATTTTTTGAAAATGTTCTCTACTAACTTTTTAGACCTTTGTATCCTGCTTAAGCGTATGAAGTTTTATGAAAATCGGTTCATTCATTTCGAAAAATAAGGACTTGAAAGTTTGTATGAAATGCCGTACGGGGTAAACGCTCTTAATAAATAGACACGGCAACGTTTATAATGAAGATTTTTTGAAAAATGAAACCTACATTAAAAAGTGGTTCAATTAATCCTGCTCGTTATTCTGATCAAACTATTTTCAGGTTTTGCGCATTTAACGTTACACGTTGTATTTGAACCACTTTTTAATGTAGGTCACATTTTTCAAAAAATCTTCATTATAGACGTGTCCGTGTCTATTTATTAATAGGTCAAGCAAGCCAATGTCAGCGCGGCGCAGCGGCCCGGTGACGACTCCTCCCTCCCTCGATAAAGCGTCGTCGCAGACGCAAGAAACGACCAGAATGGCCAGTAAAACTAAAACAACACATAAAACCTTTACAATTTTTTTAATGACTTATTTTCTCTCTGAAATAGGTCAATTGAATTAAAAATCAGTTGGGGTGTGTGAGGTTTTGCGCATTTAACGTTACACGTTGTATATATATATATATATAAATAAAAAATAGACTAGTCCTCTGGTCACGTGAAGAGTCAACCAACCGCTTGGTGATGTCCCGGAATATTCGATGGGCACTCGGACCCCAAGGCCCTAGTGTTTCAACCCCAAACGGCTCAAACATATAGCTCCCAATAAGGTTGTTATATTTCCGCTGTTTGAGGTATTCTACACCTGCAGCAGCTGCCCCAGCACAGCCCACCGTACTAGGAAGATGGGATGGCACGAGGGTGTCGACACAGGTTGCATCCCACACCAAAGGCCTACCCAACTTCCAGGGCATTATGGTTATTCCATCTGGCCTCTTCCCATCGTCGCGTGTCAAGCCATTGGGTTCTAAAACAGCTGGCACCCCGGAGGTGACAAGAGCCCGACGGATGATGTCGTTAATACTGGCGTGCCGTACCATCCGACCAGCGCTCTTGCTGCAGGATAGGCCATGGTGTCCGAGGCAGTCGACTGCTTCACCGCATTGAAAGCGATGTGGAGCTCCGCAAGGAGCTCCCAGACGTAAACATGTGGCGAGCCGGAATGTGGAGTCACCCAACATAGTGCCTATGTTGTGTGACGGTAGTGCCTGAAGCCAGAGGCCGGACTCCCACTCACCCATACTAACTCACCAATACTGCTGAGCGTGCGCGCCTGCTGGGTGTCCAGCAGGCGCGCACGCTCAGCAGTATTGGTGGCCGTATTCATAAGTTTAGTCCGTACCAACCTGCAGAGTGGCTCATCCCATTGTCTGTGAGAAGACAGGTTCTCGGGCTGAACCGTGTCCGGGCAAGCCACTTCACACCGCATCGGTCAAACACGGCACTTCACAGTCAACCTGAGCAGGAATTAAGAATCGTGTGGTTAACTTTTCGGTGCTGTGGACCGAGGATGGGAAAGCCGGTAGGCTCACACTAGAAATATTGCAGACGCCGAGCCCACCAATACGACTGGGTAGTGTGGCTTGCAGCCACGCGCGGTCGTCAGGATTGAATTCTTATCAGCAATACTATAGGTAGTGTAGTTTGAATTATATCTGGCGATTTTTTTGTCGATGTTTCAAAAACAAAATGCAGTTTTCTGAAGTTCATTTGATTGCGTGTCCGCAGTACAACGGCACATTCGTCGAGTTCGTCCCGCGCGGCTCGCGCTCGGCCACGGCGGGCTACCTGGAGCGCGCGCGCGGCTGGGACGGCGTCGTGGTGCGCGCGGCCGCGCGGGACTACCTCTCCATACGAGGCGCCGCGAGAGCCCTGCACGCTTGTCTGAGTCCTACTGCGCACCCTAGAGAGGTCAGTATAACAAAGCGAATGGACAATCATAAATGTCTGTTTAAAACTGGTTTTTTGTGTGTTCAAGACCTTCAAGACCGGTTTTTTGTGGACTACGCTCAAGTGTCGGAGACAGTGTGCGTACACACGAGCGACACGCGGCGGCGATAGACGTAACTGCAGCCGCCGACGCGTCGACGGGTGTCGACGGCTCCAGTTGCCTCTGTCGTCGACGCGTGTCGCTCGTGTGTATGAGCACTAAGGTCCAAAATACAAAAACTAGCTGAAAGGTTTAAGCTTGGACCAAAGCTTGGGCTCGCTTCGTAATAAGATCGAAACTGTTGAAATACCTACTTTTTTTAATAATACAAAGGTGATGTTATGTAATGTCCGCAGGTAACCTACCAGGAAACAGAGAGTCAAGAGAGTGTGTTCAGTTCCCGAGTGCTCTGCCTACCGCTCCTTACTGTACTGTTAGCGGCTGATGCGACGCGTGCAGATTATGTGGTGTTGGGAGGAAACAACGCACTTCCTGCGCTCACGCATCTGCCGTTTGATGATGAGAGGCTGCATTTGCAGGTGAGAACGGAGTAGCTATAGAAAAAGTATTAAAGGAGAATGCCCATTTTGTTAGAAGTTTTGGGACCCTAAAAACTTCGCATGTCACGGTGGTTTTAACTTGGTTTTGTAGACCTGGAATTACCTTTTCATACCCTGAAATCGATTTTCAATTTTTCACCCTAGTTTAAGAGAAATCTTATTTTTTCGGATGCTGAAATTGAGGTTATAAAACAAGTTTTTTTTTTGTTTTAACATATTTGAAATTAAAATAATACTATTGTTTAAGTATTAATATTGTTTCCAGAATTTAGAAAACACTACATAACTTCTTCTCTTGCTAGATATTATGTAGGTTAAGTACTTGCGCTTACAACTATCCCTTGCCCTGCCGTGCCGGCAGTCAGCGTTAAGTAGGCAGAGGCCTCACCACTATTGGGTAGTATTGTTAAAAATAAATACTTACCTACAACTAAAGCTTTAGGTTAGAGGAGCTCATGGCTAAGTTACAATAACCACACAGATCCTTCACAAGCAAAGCTGCCTACGGTCTGACTGACCTGGGGTGACTTTAAAACAAAACAACAATGAATAGTAGGAAAAACATTTATTCTTCAAGGAATATATTATGGTCTAGAAATTGCACTGAGGCACTTATATCATTAAAACGACGCCAGTTTAAATACCAAAATATGGTATACCATAGTATGAGTGCAGCACCCTACTAAGCAACTACAATAATAAGCAATGAAATTCTCTAAAGAATTTGCCCTATGTTGCTCTGTACTTATTAATAAATATGTGTACTAAATCCTGCTTCTCACACGTCTCAATTTAATTCTGGCCCTAATTAGATAATTGTTTTGACCTAATATTGGGGATATAAGGGCAAATCTTCTTCTATTAATTCATTGCTTATTTCTACACAGTAGGTACCATTCGCCCGCACATGCTCCTCATAATAGTATCTTGCCTGTTTTAATTGGTAAGATTCCTAAAGCAAATCTTTTTAATTTGATTAATGATAATCTTGGGAGGTTATTTAGATGGGGAGCACTGCTGTTTATGCTTTGGAAAATCGTATGTCTTCTATTTATATGTTCCCTTTGAATACATTCTGATAAAATAATTTACTGTGTTTCAACAATTGCTATGTAAATGATATCTGCAGATTCTTGCAGTGAAGGGAATATACAGGGTTATTTGTAAAACACCAACAACCTCTTAAGAGGTCATTGTACTCATCATTATGAACAACTTTCACTATGGGACCAAATCTGAAATCGTGAAAAAAAAACAGCTGATTTTTTTTCGCGATTTCAGGTTTGGTCCCATACTAAAAGTTGTTCATAATGATGAGTACAATGACCTCTTAAGAGGTTGTTGGTGTTTTACAAATAACCCTGTATACTTTATGATGTAACAACAAAACTTCTTTTGTAGTGGCTCGTACTTAAACAAAGATAAAAAAAAAAATGCTAAAATGGATGGATAAATGGTTTTATTATTATTATTAAAAGACATTCAGTGTTCGTACAACCAAGGAACAGGCAATGTCGTGAACTTGCCAAAACCCATTTGTACTTTAGTGAATTAATTTTTGAAAATGCTTGAGGTAATTGTTGTTCCTGAGGTGGTAGAACCGGCAGTGGTAGTGGAGGTGGTACAGGAATCATAGCATCTGTGATGTTATCGTCCTTGTTATCAGTCACTGACACAGACTCCACGGTGGGTCTGTTAACTCCACCAACGGCCTGGCTGTGTATTTCTCTTGATGCAGCCTCCCAACAAGCACGGCAAACTCGTTCCAAATGCAAGATCTAAAAATAAGAAAATATTATATTTATACTATTTATTTTTGTTCAATTAGTTCAATCATAGTTATTCTGTCACAATTAAAACACTTACGTGTTAATCAGGTGTCCATCTTAGTATAACATTCCTTTGAGAACAGTCTTGACTAACCCTATGAGTTCTGCGACTTGCAATTGACATGCCACATGCAAAACATATGTTGAGGTGTCCAAGAGCAGGGGATACAAGGGATAATGTTGTGGTTCATGATGTCCAGTTTTGTAATAACACAAAACATTCAACACACAGAATGTCATCAGAGGATATCTGAAAAGATAACAAAAATAAATCAGTGAATTCTTAAATAGATAATACATACTCATTTATTCATGTGCTCATTGCTATGGTCTAGGTTTTCTCACAGATCACCTTACACTGCCTAAAACGTTAATTTCTGTTAAAGCGGAAATAATAGCAATTTACAGTTGACGATGACCCCTTGATTGACCAAACATAGGCATCCTGTGTTCGTATAAGTCTTGTAAATGACACATTATAAACTTACCGGTGTAGGTGTTACCCAGGATCTCAGGAGGATAAGTCGTATTAGTTCATCAAATTCTTCGATTTGACGACTACGAAGATTAGGCGCCAAAGGTAGGGCGCAATTGACACACCGGCGAGAGAGGGCGGTTTACCCGACCTCTGCCACGTGTAGACATTTTTCAGGAGTAAAACAAGAGTCCAAGGCTCACTTAATAACTATAATAGAGTCAATTTGCTCACTTATCACTAAAACAAGAGTCCAAAGCTCACTTAAAGTAAATAGAGTCAATGTGCTCACTTGTCACTAAAACAGGAGTAAACGCTCAACTCAACGGATTCTAATTGTAACGAACAGAAGTAAATACGGAGGAATAAATTCAACTCGATGCAAAACAAACGGCACGAAACAATTTGATTGATGCATTGATTTGACAGATAGATCTGTCTAAAAGTATGACCATGTTAAATATTTTGGTAATCGATTTACCAAATCGATTTGTTATAAATAATATTATTACATAAAAAGTTAACCACTATAAATGCTATTTAGGTATGTATGGGAGATTATAACCTGAGTACTAACCAGAATAATGTATGTGGTACTAACTTTTGTTTTTTAAAGACACTAATCGACAGGTATGAATGTAGCGGAATATTTCTGATGGTAGGAATTACGTGGAATTATGTGGGATTAGCTTACGTGAGAGAGTTAGCTAGATTACGACAGGAGAAAAGCTATTGTAGCCTATCTCCGGTAATTATAGGCGGATTAGTAAAATATCGATATTTTCAATCGATTACGATCATTTCATTGACACAGTTTGTCGTCTGGCAACATTCAGGTTAAGTTTTAATGGCGGAACTGACATATATTCAATAAAATAAATATTAATTAAGTTTTCCAATCCTAGGGTAAAAGAAATGTTGATAAAACAAACTTGAACATGAAAAAATACGACTTAATTTTTGAGATGTAAATAGTCTTGACACGGCACCAAAAGTAAGGGGCCCATTGGTTGTCATTCTCCTTTCTTTATTTATTTAATACTTCAAGCACATAAATGTACAGAGGCGGACTTAATGCCATAGGCATTTTCTAAATTGACTCAGGTCTTTCATCCTTAGATAGCAAATATGTATGGCAGGCTTCGTGAAGCAAACAGCCTACGTTCACATGGCGTTCAATTTTACTAAATTTTTTACTGCTTAAAGTTTGGATCACACAGCAAACAATGTTTGATTTAAACAGCAGTTTATTTTAACCGTGTGAACAGTGGGAATTTGCCTTGTGATCGCAACATTATACTGGAAAATACACCACTAATTTTTAATTAGTACAAATACTTAAAGGGCTTATTAGAGAAGGTCTTTTTATTATACAACGTGTAACGTTAAATGCTCAAAACCTGAAAATAGTTTGATCAGAATAACGAGCAGAATTAATTGAACCACTTTTTAATATAGGTTACATTTTTCAAATAATCTTCATTAAAAACGTTGCCGTGTCTATTTATTAATAGTTCAAGCAAGCCAAGGTCAGCGCGGCGCAGCGGCCCGGTGACGACTCCTCCCTCGATAAAGCGTCGTCGCAGACGCAAGAAACGATCAGAATGGCCAGTAAAACTAAAACAGCACATGAAACCTTTACAATTTTTTTAATGACTTATTTTCTCTCTGAAATAGGTCAATTGAATTGCAAATCAGTTGGGGTGTCTGAGGTTTTGCGCATTTAACGTTACACGTTGTATATGTAAAGTCTCAATAAATAATATTCATAAACAGCAAAGTTATTATCGTTTGTTTATATCCCAAACTGTCACTCAATTTATGGAAATATTGTACAGGCTATTCATAGTATTCATTAAACCTCTGGTATGTCGGAACGTATATCTACGACAGACCAGAGGTTAATCGTATTCTCTCGCTCTCGCGTTCGCGTGCTCTCGCTCGAACTTGCCCCGCCTCAAACAGTTACTATAGTAGTTTTAGGTAGGTAACTAAAATGCATCTTTATGCTGTACGATTAAAAACTAAGAAAAAGTGAAATAAAAGGTTAGCGGAAAAATAATAGGCACTTATTCAATTCAAACTTTTCCTTCGGCTTAGGACCAACAAAATTGCCAACTTTTTACAGTTAAAAACAAATCGAATTAAATTAAAGCTTCAAAACTTGTAAAAACAGTAATTGTGGCGTATTTAAACGGTTGAATCAGCTGATATTTACTATAACTTACGTATTTACAAAACTTAAAAAACTTACAGGTATTTCAACTGTCCTTCGTATTTTATTGAATATATGTCCACCACCAATATCAATACAAAGACGGGCAAGTTTAATTAAATTGTTTTTTAAAGATAACAGTATGCTTCGCTCACTTTTCTCTTCGTCAAATGCGGCCAATATGCGCTGTTTTAATTGTTCTACACTTGTTGGCTCACTAATGTACACCCGTCGCTTAATTTCACTCCACAAAAAAAGTCCAGTGGCGTGAGATCAGGTGAGCGTGGAGACCATGCCACGGGGCCGCCTCGAGCGATCCACTGACTCCCGAACTCCTCCGTCAGGTATTCACGCACTGCGCTATGGTAGTGCGGAGGCGCGCCGTCTTGCTGAAACCAGAGGCCTCGTAAGTTGTCTAATGGAATGTCATCTAGCATTGAAGACGCCATGGTCCGGAGCAAAGTTAAATAACTTTCTCCAGTAAGACGTCCTTCAATGAAATAAGAGCCAACGATGTTGTCGTTCAGGATTTCTGCCCAGAAATTAATAGAAAACCTGTGTTAGAAAGAGTTCTCCCTTGTTAACATTCGATTGCGTATTGACCACCAGTGTTCATTCTGTTGATTGAACAATCCGATACGAGTAAACATGCACTCATCTGAGTATAGCACATTTGCTTCAGTGTTGTTCAGTATCCACCTGCAGAACGCCATCCTTGGTTCATTATCCACAATGGTCAATTCTTGACACTTTCTGTAGTGGTATGGGTGAAATCCAGACGAACGAATGATCGTTCATGCACAGTACTGGATGAGACTAAAATGACGAGCTGCGTCATTCGTACTTCGCCGGGGATCTTCTTCAAAGTAGTCCACTCCATCGTCGTACATATTTTGCCGTCTTCCAAGTCCTTGGCTATGGGCCGGTGCGTGGAATGATCCATGGTCGAGTAAACGCTAGTAAACATTTACCACAGTCCGAACGTTCGTCTGGCGAGCATTTAGGTACTCTTCTCCTTACATACGTACAGCAGCGGCACTCGCGTTCTCACCAGACAAAAAGTACGCATGTAACATACGTGCCGTATAGTCCCGAGATTAGAACTAGTAAGCCATCGCGACAGTAAACGTAAACAATTAAGGTGAAAGAAGCACGCGCATACTTCCGCTAACTAATTGGCACTGTCTTTGTTGCTCGCTCGATAAAGGATCGCTGGCGCAAAAGGGGGCGTGGCTTGAGCTTTGACGCGAATTTGCCGGAACCAATGAATGGCGAACGAAATGGAAAAGCGCTGCGCGTAGTATTTTCTAGTAGCAATTGTTATGAATGATTGATTCTGTTATGAATTTACCAATTATGGCAAATTTTCGTGGGGAATTTAAGGAATTCGTTTTTTTTTTTTTTACTACATAAATATGATAGAATAGAATATAATACTCTTTATGATCAACAACGGGTACAGATAGGGCCCCTTTTTTTTTGTACTAATTAAAAAAAACCTGTGCAGTTCACACGCGATAGAAAATGAGATAATGAGATGAATGTAGATTTTCAGGAGTAGGATAATTGTAGGGTTTAATTATAATGATATTGATACCAAGTTTAAAAAAAAAAATTACATTTCATTTTTTTTATCTCCGATAATCACGACAATATTCTGCATATGTTTTCGACATACTTGAAAAATCACTTTATTAAAATTAAGAGATATTTATGTAAACGATACACGTGTACAATACACCACGGTTGTAATGATGCTTTTACCCAAGCTTCGTAATATGCAGGCGCACACACACGTACTAAGACACGTACAATGCTCGGACCCAAGCGTCGTGCGCAGCACGTACCACCACTTTCAGCGTATTAGGTTTCTCCTTGAAGGCGCCCAGAGCAGTACCGACAATCTACGAAGACTTACGAATATTCCCGAACGTATGAAGATGGGAGAGGGTAGGGACAGCGCACAAAGAGGAGATCACAAATATAAGAAACACTGTATAATGCCTTCTATTTCCCGCCCCGACCCTTGCTCGAGCCAGCCCGCGCCGCTGAGCCTGTAGTACAAAATTCGCCCCTAAATAATTCCGATCCAGCCTGTCCCTTGCTGCCCTCTCCCAGCGACGCCCTAAGCCGAGGTCCGTACCCCACAGGGGGTGCCCTTAGCGTGTAGTCGCTTAGTTTTTAAGTTTTTTAAGCCCTGGCTGGAGGCCTTAATTTATTGAGGCATCCACAGGCAAGCCCGGTTAAGCAGTCGACAACCTCATAGGTTGAACTGCGAGATGACATTCACAAAAAAAAAAAATGCCTTCTATTTCATTCTCTCGCACGTTAAATCCTATACATGTATGTGTTTATCTCTTTTTACTGTCGCTTCTTCGTTTCATTGAGTTTCAAATCACAACGATGCTAAAGAAGTTTTCACTTCAAAATAGTGGTGTATAAATACTCAATTTAATTTTATCCTTGCTAGAATGTTTTGGTCTAACCCTATAGAGAGATGGAAGGATCTTTCCACTTTTCTCTGTCTACTGCATTCTAAAGACATTCCTTTAGATATGAGTCCAGTTTGTCCCACCATCTCCTCTGCAGTGGGACTATGGTACAAGCTAAATAGTAAAAAACTTTGCTGCTTTTTAACGTCCATCCCCAATCAGTTTAGTTTAAGAATTACTTTTATGGATTCTTTTTTACAAATCATTCTAAATCTCCACAGATGATTGAAGTGCAGTTCAACAACGACACAACTCGCAACAAGACAACTAACTACCTCCTCACAAAGAAATACACGGTCGCTGCATCATTCGACACGAGCGTAATGTACGCGCTCAAGGGAGACGTGTGATCGCGGCCGAAGTCACGCGCGAACTGAGAGGTGAGCGGGAATGACGGTAGGTGGCGCTAATGGTATATGGAGTTTAGTTGGTGGTGATATGGGCAATCATGAATTTATGGGCTTTTGCATCGGTGGATGTTTTATATTCCGTAATTATGTATGAATAAAATAGTTGGTAAAAGCCTTATCAAAAGATTAAGTGATGTTACAATAACTTCTGTTGTATGTTTATGATTCAGTTTGGTTTTCTCAATGATTATGCTCTAAAACAAAAATAATTTGTGCTGTGATTTTATATTCCAAATTATAATAAAATTGGCGTGATTTGTATTGGACTTTTTATGCTTAAAATTCTTTAATTAAAAACATTTATCATTTTGTTTGACTTGATAAATTTGCTAATAATCAAATATAAATTATTCATTGATGCAACACTCATATCACACTAGCGCCATCTGTCGACAAACTCCCGTATTAAGAGCACAAAATAACAAACAAAAAAAAACCTAATTTTAACGATTCTCAGTGAACTACGAAACTTTCAATTTTAATTTACTATGTGATTTAATTTAGTAGTAATTTTAAGTGATTTTAATCCAGTTAAATTATTATTTTAATAATTAAATCGACCTGAATTGATTGTGTATGAAGACTAGGTATTAAGGGGCTTGATAGCTCTTCGCCATACTTATGTGTTTAGCGTAATTTCCTGAATGTTGTTTGGTCGATTTTTTAATCTTTATAAACATACTATGTTCTGTAACCACAAAAAATCTGAAAGGGTTTCGTAATCACATTAATTATAGATTTTGATTAACAATAAAAAAAAATCTTGCATTTCTCATGACAATACGACCCATGCCTTTAATAATAATTATTAAATATATAATCATTAAATAATGATAATGTTTTGCTTTCGGGACCCTATGTTAAAAGTTTACCATAGTTTTAAATAGAATTACAGTCAAAGTGCCTTAAACACTTGGTTTACAACGCTGTCTTATTGCTCATCGCAACTATTTGAATCTGCACTGTTTTAACTACACCCTAGGATAATGCTAGATGCTAGTTTATCTCGAAATGAAGGAAAGAAAGAAAGAATAATGTTGTATTTTTGATACAAGTTGAAAATGATCTTTAGTGTAAGTTAAGTTAGATTTTTCACCCAATACGCAGTATTTTTTAATCTATTTTATTAGGTTTTCCTATAATAAAATGAAAATGATTATGAACCGTCTCGAAATGAGTATTTTTTTGACATGACATGCCTTATTTAATTTGTTTTTTGCATTGATTTTTTTTAAATAAACTTTCAACTTGTGTCAAGTTTCTTGAAAAGAAAGCGTGTTGTCGGACGGACAATAATAAAGTCTTGTAATAAAGCTAAAATTATTGATGTATCCAGCTATTCGTGTTAACGCATAATAATCTGTAATTTTAGTATTATTACTATTCGCTTGGTTGCGAAAAATTGATCAGTTTCTACAGAATTTTAACAACTTTTCGATAGTAGTAATAAATCTCCCAAAAAAAAAAAATTAACTGAAAATAAAATCATTCTTAGTATCATTATCAGTATCAGAATGATATCTGTACTGTAGGTGACACTGAAAAGTCAACAATTGTATTAAAAATACCAGTGATAAATTACTATGAATTTGTTACAATTTTGTAGAAAATTATATAATTATATCAGTATAGAATTGCAAGGTTTGTGCTGAATGGTTGTTATTGATGGTAGCTTGGTACTTTACGTACGTGTACCGCGCACCACACCGCGATTTAGATAGAATAAACAATTATATTATTTTTCTTTTACTTATTTATCGGTATAACTCTTCACTCGCAGATTTTTTGTAAGGAAACTATCATCGGAATGATATTGACATAATCTGATATTTTCTATAAAATATTCTCAATAATATAACTAGGAATAATGAGTGCAGAAACAATCGACCAGAGAATAAATATAAATAAATTAGTTATACAATAAATAAGGCAAAGGGATAAGAATTTTTACTCACAAATTCTGAGCGCTTTAGATAATCTTGAATTATTTCATTGCCATTTTATGTCAGTTCAATTATTTCTCCAATTTTATTATGTCTTACAATTCCATCCAGACTTGTTTTTATTTTAATTATTATTAAAGAATAGAGGTATAATTGAATAATTTAGATCTGATTTTGTATTTTAAATTAAAGCTGCACCATAAACATATTGGTTGACTTGTATAGAATCAATAATTATTATAAATGCTATGATAATTATGAGGCGTTCTCTCAATTAACAGTATTACAAATAATCAATTGATTATCTAATTACTCAATTTATCAATGGCATCTAATGTTAAATAATTATGGTGGTGCAGTTTTCCAATTTTATATTTATTTATTACTAGCGACCCGCCCCGGCTTCGCACAGGTGCAATGCTGATCACTACATAGTACGTATAAAACAAAGTCGCTTCCAGCTGTCTGTCTGTCTCTATGTATGCTTTGATCTTGAAAACTACGCTACGGATTTTGATGCGGTTTTTTTTATAGATAAGAGTGATTCAAGAGGAAGGTTTATATGTATAATACATGCATAATATAGTAGAGAAACACTGATAATTTTAGAGTCATTATTTCTCGTAAAAAGTATAGGATAAAAAATCGTTATTGTGGGTTATCCCTAAGAGATAGACATATACCATTGTGGATTTTTTGTAGACCTTTTTAAGGTGTACAATACTGTAGTACATTATTTTGATCTATCTCGTAGGATTCAGCCAGCGTTTGCAATGTAAACGCAAAAAGTGTGTTTATTTACGACATCACATTAGAAACCTCTAAAATTATCAGTGTTTCTCTACTATATTATGCATGTATTATACATATAAACCTTCCTCTTGAATCACTCTATCTATTAAAAAAAACTGCATCAAAATCCGTTGCGGAGTTTTAAAGATCTAAGCATATATAGGGACAGACAGACATGGAAGCGACTTTGTTTTATACTATTTAGTGATTGTCATGGTATTGAGTATGTTTTTAATAATGATTAATAATTGTAATTAACGGTAATGATTAATGTGTCATTCCATTTGATTCTATTAAAATTCCATTTTATTTAATTTTAATTATTAATAAGACTGAATAATATCGAATATTTTTTTTTAATCTCAGTGAACGTAAAGTATTTATTTTCTGAGTTCAGTAGTGATGTCGTGTCAATGAATTATAACTGAAATTAAATATTTTTTTTTATAAATTGTATTAATTTTAGCATACATGGTTAATTTTAAGTATATTTTTGTTTAGGCTTAGTTCAAATGCGCTCAATTTTTCACGAATAAAATTTAATGGCTTTAATTATGTTTTTGTTTAATTTATCAATACCCAATATGCTTATTGCATGTCATCGTGTGAGCCGAGAATTGACATCTTCTACTTCCGTGTCATATACAACGTGTAACGTTAAATGCGCAAAACCTCAGACACTCCAACTGATTTTTAATTCAATTAACGTATTTCAGAGAGAAAATAAGTCATTAAAAAAATTGTAAAGGTTTTATGTGCTGTTTTAATTTTACTGGCCATTCTGATCGTTTCTTGCGTCTGTGACGACGCTTTGTCGAGGGAGGAGTCGTCTCCGGGCCGCTACGCCGCGCTGGCATTGGGTTGCTTGATCTATTAATAAATAGACACGGCAACGTTTTTAATGAAGATTCTATGAAAAATGTGACCTATATTAAAAAGCGGTTCAATTCATTCTGCTCGTTATTCTGATCAAATTTTTTTCAGGTATTGCGCATTTAACGTTACAGGTTGTATACCTACAGCATGAAATTGAAAACTTGCGTAAATCGATATCGGTGATGCAGTAACTGTTACATAACACAGGTCAACACGACTTTGATAAGAGAGTATGAAATTTCGATAGATTTATCGATACTTAGAAAAATAAATGGCCTTAAAAAGTTTGCTTTTGTATCCGGGAGAAAGGTTGATCATTTTTTTAAAAAAATCTTTAGTTTCATTTTTTAAATATAAATAAATCGAAAATAATATACAACATTAGTTTTAGTATATTTTTATGTAAAGAATCTATGTACAAAATTACAAAACTGTAATGAAAAATCGCAAAGTTATAAGCTTGTTATGTTACCTGCTTGTCCGTACAAAAAGATGGTTACCACTTGCCACGCGCCGCCGGCCGACCGGCCGTGACCTGTGTTATGCGCTTAAGATTGCGGATATGTACTTAGTGTCGCTCGGTGTCCAACTTGTAACCTTTTTTAAATATTTTTGGGACAAAATATAACATTGTGTAAAAATTGTTGGAATCGATTCAGTTACTTATTCTGAACAAACTATATTCAGGTATGCAATATACTAAAAATAATGTTGTATATAGTTTTTTGTCAACTTTTACTCATCATCTGCCTCGCCTATCCCCAACTATGTCGGGTTCGGCTCCCGGTCTAACCGGATGCAGCTGAACACCAGTATTTTACATGGAGCGACTGCCCATCTGACCTCCACAACCCAGTTACTGGGTAATAGTATACCCCTTGATAATACTGGTTGTTAGACTTTCGGGCTACTGACGACCTTTAACGACTGTCAAAGATCCACGAATGACAGCCGGGACCAACGGCTTAACGTGCTTTCCGAGGCACGGAGGGGTCTTGGTATGTAAAGATGGTGGTGGTGGATCATTATTATTAACCTGATCGATCGACCCGTGCAGCTGTTATTACTTAGTCACAAGCCCCTCTTTTTTGTCAACTATTACTATCTTATCAAATTACAAAATCGAAAAAAGTTTAAAAGTGAACTCTATTACGTATGTTATATACACGTTTATAAGTACTTTCCCATCTAGTTGCGTTGTATTGGCTCTGATAACGCTGTTCGAAAGCCATGATGTCTTGGTGAAAACGTTCTCCTTGTTGTTCTGAATACGCTCCCATGGTATTTTCAAATTTATCAGCAGCTTTTAGAGACATTCTGCAGCCGTTTTCTTTTCTTTTCTTCAGTTTTAAAGTCTTCTAACATGTTATCAACTAGCTCTCGGCAAGATTATTATCATAACTACCACAAAAGCAAACTTTTTAAGTACTGGGTATTTTTCCTTTATTTTAGAACATAATGAAAAATCAAAAAATAAATACCTTGATTATATAATGTCATTATATAATCAAATTACATTATATAATCAAAGAATAAATATTATGAAAAAGAAACTTTTTTTTTGTTTGTTGAGTTGCGTAATCATTATAAATGATTGTCATTAGTTTGTTTGTTTTTATATTTGGAAAAAAAAATGTGTAGGAACTATCGTCTTTTTATTACCTTCTTTAAGAGCATTCACTAGCCTTACGCGCTATTTCGCTCAAAAACGATGATTTTCAAACCCGTTTATACGCATTAAAGACTTATGATACAAACATGTGATTTATTAATAACATTAGGAAATGTTCTTGTCTAAATAGTTAGATAGGATTTTATTTAAATTAAATGCACGCTTGTAAACTATATTCAGATATGTAAACAGAGATTTGCCGATTTTACATACAGAGTACATTTCGAAGCTCGAGAACGTCTAAAATTCTAACATAATCAATAAACAAAAAATATAGGCCTATAGCTAAGATCCCCAACAAAATAGTTATAGAAAAAGATTAATTGATTTATTTTATTAACTTAGTAAATTAAAATCAAAACGATGTGAAATTATTAAGAAAGTATGGGTACATAAAATGACCATTTGCACTCATTTAACTTCCTTTTATCAATAAAATAATAACTTATTCTAATAGAAGAACATTTCCTTTAAAACTTACTATTTAAAATTTGAATTTAAATGGCTTTATCATTTTTTAATAAATATTTTAAAAATAGTATAAATCTCGGCGCGCGAGCGTCGACGATTCAGTCGCCTGCGAGGCCTTCTAGAGAGTGGTCACGTCGCTCTGCGCTCGCTCGACCTTGAGTGTGCATACGACGATAAATCGCGATTATAGTACGACCGTTCCAATTTTGATATTTTGGTAAGTATTTTTTTTTTTTTTTCAATTATTTGGTTGAGTGACAAAAGATAAGAATAACAGGAAATTATGTTTTAGCCACAATGGGAAATAAAACCAAGCTATTTTTAGGAAAAAAAAGTAAACGAAAAATGCCAGAAAATTGTGCTAAGGCTCGTGCTCCTAAAAGGTATTTACGCTATACTAATAATCGATAATTTAAGTTTTTTTTATTCTATTTAACTTTGCTACGGCTTTTGCATGTTTACGAACAGTGTATAGGCATGAATATTGAATATGAAATTTAAAAATAAGTTAATTATATTAACAATTTCTAAAACACTGCCTGTTCATTTTATATACTGACTTATAAATCTGTATGCTTGCTTTCAAATAACAAGGTTTGTGTGCTTACTGGTTTATGGTGTATCTTCCAGGCAATGTACAGAGAACTCAAATGATGAGTTATGGACGGAAAGCTTTGAGGCTGAAATTCCGCAAGAAGCGAGCAAAGTTTTTGAAGGTCGGAGAATTATCGATTTCCAATATTTTTTAGATCAAATCAAAACACTGTCTAATCACAATAAAGCAATGGGATGTACCATTGACAATTTACAGCCGTTAAAGGAACATAAAATCGGTTTGGAGTCAACATTTCTGATGAAATGTAATATGTGTAACCTGGAGTTAAAACTATCAACATCGAATATTTCTACATCTAACATGGATGTAAATCGAGGCTCGGTCACTGGAGCTATAATGACAGGAATAGGAAATTCAAACCTAAATGAAATTTTGGCTCTTTCAAGCTCTACTATAGGTATAGGTATTTATTGGCGCCGATTCCCTTGTTCATAAACTAAACTAATTCTTTCTATTTCATTAGGAAAAGGACAGAAGATAAATATTCGTTTAGTCCTGTCAAATTAAGATGCTCCATAGACAAGTTTAGACGTGATTATAAAATTGGGTATTAAAAATAAGTCAATTTACCTCAGGCGCCGACTAATTTCACAGGACTAAACTGAAATAGAAAGAAAAAGATGGACTGAACTTAAATGTAGTTTAGTTTGTGAACAAAAGAATCGGCGCCATTATTTAATTATGTACAGACGCCTGCACATCAAGCAACTGTTAAATTTTCCCAATCAACTTTGAACCTTATACATTAGCGATAAAGATGAAAATCGATTAAAGAAATTTGACAGATTGTAGTAGCTTGATGTGCTGGCGTCTGTACACCACATCAAGCCACCAACCAGCACATCAAGCTAGTACAATCTGTCAAATTTCTTTAATAGACTTTCAACTTTATCGCTAAAGCATAAGGTTCAAAGTTGATTGGGAAAATGTGACAGTTTCGGGTACCTTGATGTGCTGGCGTCTGTACAAAAACTGTCAGGCGTCAATTTTATTCCACGAATAAAAATTATCTGTCGGTTGAAAAATCAGCCTTTAAACAATTAAAAAACGAAAATACATAGATAGGTCACTAGATAAGTTTTGCAATACAGCTGTATTCATTACAATCTATCAAAATAATTACCATCACAGCTTATACTTACACTTTTTCATTCGCAGAAACCAATCATTACACTATTTGCGCTGTAGCATGGTGCGGGTGACAGTTTCAGTAACATTTCGTTTCACTCTTGAAAGTTGCCGCGATTTACAATTTATGACTTAGTATTTCAGTTGTACCACATTCGTAATATATTAAATAATTAATAACTGTAGTAAATTAAATTAAACCCAACCAGAATGTTCTAATCAAGAAATAAAATCAAATTGAATGAAAAATTAAGCAAAGTGTTATGCGTATAACGTAACGCCATAGACGTATTTAGTGATGGGATGTACTGCTACGATGGATAGTCGATATTTTTTATAATAAAAAACGTATATTGTGCGTAGGTCAATTTTTATTTTTAAAAGGTCTAATTATACAACAGAACATTTATAGGGTAAGGTTGCTTAAAAGGTTGCTAAAAAAAAATACATGTTATTCGTCTAAACTCATATCAGAGTCAGGAACATCTGAATTGTCACTCAATTCATCATCTGAATCTGTGACGGATATTATTAACGATGACTCAATTATGTTGTCAATATGTATGTCACGATCCCAATCAGACATAATGTCCCTTTTTGTTTTATTCACGACCTTCGACCAGTCTTCAGGTTGAACATTGTTGATGGCCTCTTGTAATAGGGCCAACATCTTATTTGCCGTAAATGGCGGCGAAGTATTATTTCTTGCGGCGTAACCTAAAAATAAACGAACTTATAAAAAAAAGTATTCAAATAATCATCAATCCGCCTAATCTAGTATCTGGTAATGTTTTTAAACTAGGTACATGCTACGATCGGAAAGCTGATTTTTTTATAAAGCTTCAAAATGGGAATTGAAATTAAAAGCATACCTTTTATTTGGGCCCAAATCAGCTCAATAGCGTTATACTGGCAATGGTAGGGTGGTAGTCGAAGGACCTGGTGGCCTTTTTCTTTTGCCATCTCGTCCAGAGCATAGGTAGGAGTTGGTGGCTTATGGCGTCGGACTAAGGCAATAAGCTCCGTCTTTAACATTTTTATATCTGCTGTAACTCCGTTTTCACTCAGCCACTTCACCAACTCGCTTTTGCGGTTGGATTGGTTTGGGGGTTTATTAACTTGCACCGAATGGTAGGGTGCGTTGTCCATTATTATGGTCATAGGCTCTTTTAAATTGTTTAATAGACCTATGAACCAATCTTTAAATTTTTCGTAATTCATCTCCTCATGATACTCCGTAGTTTTTTTTGACTTAAAAGCCAGCAAACAATCAGGGACGAATCCACTTGCTGTACCTGCGTGACAAATAATAAGGCGTTCGCCTTTGCCTTCCGGCACTTTCGTACACGATTGTGCCGTATCGTCGGTCCAACTTTTACCCACTGTGTGGTTGGCGTTTAGCCACGTTTCATCCAAAAAGACAACTTTGCTCCAATCACTTATGTTTTTGGCCTTCCTTAAAAATCTACATCTTGCTAGGGCAATGTCAGTCCTATCCATAATAATCTTTCTTTTGTTAACTTTTTTGTAAACAAAGCCAATATCTTTTATAACTTGCCGTAGCGAAGTAATACCTCCTTTGAACAAGTCAGCTTCTTTTAATGATTTTAGAAGCTTGAGCAATGTGGGTAGCTCCATTCTTCTATAATAATCATAAATATGATTTCTAATAGCAACCTTAGCAAAATCATCCAAATCTGTGATTGGCTTCACCTTGGTCCGCTTTTTGTTGGGTGTCGATAATTTATTTTCAAACATCCCATCTTGGCCAATTTTCTCACGTGTTATACGCGAAACAGTATTGCGGCCAATATCAAGAGCTTCGGCTACTCGTTCTACAATATGATTCAATGGTAACAACGGTCCATTATTTTGTTGTTCTCTTTCAAAGTAGTCTCGGAGGCGAACAACAAGCTCCCTGGCCTGACTACCCAAAACAGTTTTTTTTGTATGCTTAGGCATGGTAATAACAACAAACTCAACAAACTTATAACAAATAACAATTTAACAAAAATGAAAACAAACAATGTAATCGTAATACGTGTCACATTAAGTCACAATATAACGCGCTTGCACTCGTACTCGCACTCACAGCATCGCACGGGTAAACAACATGGCCGCCGCGCCGATGCACCATAGAGCAAAAATGTTGTCACGAAAAAAAAAACATGAACCCGATTTTTAATTATTTTATATAAGTACAAAGATAATTATGTAGCCATAAAACATTTATATTGACAAGTTTATACACGTAGCACACACGTAGTTACACTGCACAACTGAATAATACACTAATTTTCATAACAATATTAAAGAGAACTAGATTCACGCTGCGAGTATCGTTAGCGATAAAAATAAATTGCATAACCTCACATCCCTATGTACGTGGTACTGACAAATGTCAACGTCATACGGGCAACTGTCACCCGCACCATGCTACAGCGCAAATAGTGTAAAAAGGGAATGGCTCAGTTTGTTAGGGTGCTCTGGCTTGACGTGGACAGTAAGTATTATAATAAATAAGTTGCGTTTTTAATATTTCATTCCTAGTAGAAACGAAATATTATAATAAAGTTGCAGGAAGTTTGAAAAATGTACCATATTTAGCATGTGCAATATTGTGATCTTGTCGCTGTTCTCAGCGACAAGATCACAATCAACATCTAATAACAGTGTGTATTTTACAAATTAATAATAAAAATAGTAAAAATGAGTGTTTCTTTTCTATTATAAATTATACTCGTTATATATTTAATAATAATAATAATAATATTCCACAACTTTCACACAACGCCATCTAGTCCCAAACTAAGCAGAGCTTGTGCTATGAGTACTAGACAACTGGTAAACATACACATATTTTTCTAAATACATGCATCATCATCTGCCTAGCCTTTTCCCAACTATGTTGGGGTCGGCTTCCAGTCTAACCGGATGCAGCTCAATACCAGTATTTTACATGGAGACTGCGTATCTGACCTCCACAACCCAGTTACTGGGTAATACGATACCCCTAGGTAAGACTGGTTGTCAGACTTTCGGGCTTCTGGGTACCCGTAACGACTGTCAAAGATCTACGAATGACAGCCGGGAACAACGGCTTAACGTGCTTTCCGAGGCAAGGAGGGGTCTCGGTATGTAAAGATGGTCATCCATCCACAGACCAACCGCGGCAAGCGTAGCTTAACCTGATCGATTGACCTGTGCGGCTGTTCTTATTTAGCCACAGGCCCCTCTCTAAATACATACATATCATAGATAAATTACAACCAGACAAAGAACAAATGATCGTGCTCATCACACAAACATTTGTCCTGAGTGGGAATCGAACCCACGACCTTGCGCATAGCAGTCAGGGCCACTGACCACTAGACCAACAGGCCTGTCAGTCATTTGTGCAATGGTTACATTTTAGGGGAATATTAGTGGATAAAATAAAACAAGCAGCTATTATTTCACATAATGGTTTTAATCTGAATCTGAAAAACAATGGCTTTGTGTATCTGGTGCTCATGAATAATCCGGTATGTTAATGGTTTCTGTTGATGCTGCTGCTGCTGGTACTTTAACAGCTACTGGAGCAGGAACGGGAACTCTGTCAGCTCACTGCCAACACGGATCCATGAACCTAAACAAAATAATTCTAAGTTAGTGGCATTTCAATATATAAATTACTTCTTTCTATACACATAATTAAGTTAATTTCAAATAATATATCCTATCCATCATCAGCTTAGCCTTTTCCAACTATGCTGGGGTCAGCTTCCAGTCTCAACTGGATGCAGCTGAATACCAGTATTTTACACGGATTGACTATGTATCAGACCTCCACAACCCAGTTACTGGGTAATACAGTACCCCTTGGTGAGGCTGGTTGTCAGACTTTCAGGTTTCTAATGACCCGTAATGACTGTGAAAGTTACACAAATTACAGCCATGACCAATGGCTTAACATGCTTTCCAAGACATGGAGGGGTCTTGGTATGTATAGGCGGTCACCCATCTACGCACTAACCGCGGCAAGCGCAGCTAAACCTGATCGATCAACCCGTGCAGCTGTTATTACTTAGCCACAAGCCCTAAATAATATAACCTGTCCATTACACATAAAAGTTAATCTGTGCTCACCTGCTGTGGTGCTATCCACTCGCTAATCACATTTCTTATGTGCATTTCTCTTTCTGTATTTGCATGCATAACATGGGATCTGGTACGTAATACAGAACAATGACAGTTGACAAATGGTTGTGGACGATGACCGCTACTTGTGCTTTGTTCATTTTCTTTGTCCGATGAGTAATTAAATGCCAACATCCAGCATGAATGACAGACCAAGCTATGGGCTGTAACCTGTAAATAAGACAAATATTTATAAATGCAGTTTGTTACAATAGACATAATACTATCTCAAAAACATTCAGAAACAGAAATTATACTAAACAAGACAACTGAGTTTGTTTCAGATGCTTCTCAAGTCAATCAATGTCGGTCTTTCTAGTCTGGGCTATTTTTTTATATAAGTACTTACTGAAATAGTAATAGAGTTTGTGAAAACCTATTTGTATTAGACCTGTTTGAGTTTTGAAAATAGACTTACGATTTGAGGAGCAGTCCATTGTCGAATAGTTGATTGTATTTCAACGAGCTCCAGAGTACGTCTTCTTCGATGCGTAATATAGATGCCACAATTAACACATCGCAGTTCTTCCTCATAATCCTCGTTCCCATGCGAGGAAACAAGACGATGCGCAGGAGTGTCCGAGTTCGTGCCAAGGTTGTCGTTTACAGCAGGTTCAATGTCCAAAATAATGTCAGAGGCGACGTTAGAAACAGATTCGGTGTCCAAAAGTAAGGCCGGGTTAAGGTGCGGTATCGGAGTTCATTATAACAAAAACAAACGCTCGAACAAAAAACAAGACAACATTCACAACACCAAAGAAAGAAGCAAAGCGAATAGTTTTTTTTCGTTGACGTCGTTGTTGACAGACGATGCAGTTGGTGCTGCCAAGTAATAAAAAATAATATATGTTTAAAAAATATCGATGTAAGGATTTGATAATCGAGTCCATAATCAGATGTAAATTGATTTACATAGAGAAATATAAATATTTTGATTGTTTTCATCTAATCACAGATAAATAAGAATAAAAAATGGCCCAAATCACTTATGTAGTAAAGGTGCTCAAGAAAGATCCACATTTTTTACTCAAATACTAGGAATCGATTTTTTTTCGAATAAAATCTGAAATGTCATAACTTTTTTACGTGGTAACCCAGAACCCAAGTCACCGAGAGCCTGTAACCAAAAAATGGCGTTGCTTTCTGCGTGCAATCAGCGTGAATACTTTTAATACAAGTTTTTTTACAGAAGACTTTCCTGCGACGAGGTTTGCAAAAATATTTATTTTAGAATTAATTTTATTTATTTGATGAAATACTTTTTACTGAACAGCTTGTCCACGTTAAGCCGAGATTGGCCATACCCTTTGCTTCCATTTTTCTTCTTGGAGATTTTTTTTTTTTTTTATAAAACTACTAGCGACCCGCCCCGGCTTCGCACGGGTGCAATGGAGAAACTGATAATTTTAGAGCCACTATTTCTCGTAAAAAGTATAGGATAAAAATGGTTATTGTGGGTTATCCCTAAGAGATAGACACATACCATCGCGGACTTTTTTGTAGACCTTTTTAAGGTGTACAATACTGTAGTACATTATTTTGATCTGTCTCGACGGGTTCAGCCAGCGTTTACAATGTAAGCGCAAAAAAATGTGTTTATTTACGACATCACATTAGAAACCTCTAAAATTATCAGTGTTTCTCTACTATATTATGCATCACTACATAGTATAAAACAAAGTCGCTTCCCTGTCTGTCTGTCCCTATACAGTGTGTCCGGACATGGACTAGCGATATTCTAAATACTTAAATATAAGCTATTTTAAAGTACAATTACACTATAGGCTTAGGTCCAATATACTTCCCCGCTATGTGGCAGCCATTTTGTTTTTTTTGTTGAAGTATGCTCTATGCGAGTACAAAAAAAATCATATATCTCAAAGTTTTAGTCATACTGAGATAAAAATAGGCTTATTCGAAAGGCAATAATATTGTCTACCGTCTGCACTACAAAGCAATATGTTCACAATTCCATAACTTTTGAAAAAAAATGTGAAAGTCGAAAAAAAAAACAAAAAATTATGCAATTCAACCAATAATTGTTAATTACTACAAAAACAACCCCGAGAGCTTTTTTATTTTTTATACTAGATCGACAGTTTTTGAGCTAAGCTACAATACAACATAAAATTCACAACTGTATGTCTAATACTTTAAGAGTTATTGTTGTATGAACATAGCGTATGCGCAAGCACAAAAGGCCTTTGTCGGAACCCTAAACAGGAAATCATTAAAAAAACATAACATTCATATTGAATTTTATTTAATGTTTTTTCCAATATTAAATGAAGATTAAAATATCTAAAGCAGTTGCTCAAAGTGGCCACCTCCAGCTTGTAGACACACTACGGCTCTCTGTGCCACCTGGGTTGATGAGCGCCTAATTAAATCCAAATCGGATCTAATTTCTTCGGCGGCTGCCATAATTTTTGCGACGAGTTCTTCCCTGGTATTTGGAACTGTATCGTATACTTTTTGTTTCATATGACCCCACAAAAAATAATCCAAGGGTGTCAAATCGGGTGAGCGAGGCGGCCACGCTACTACACCACCACGACCGATCCACGGCTGTAGATTATTATTTAAATATTCTCTCACTGCTCGAGAAAAATGCGCGGGTGCACCATCGAGCTGGAACCACATACGCCGACGGTATGATAGAGGTAGGTCCATGAGGCTGTCCGCAAACTGTGTCTGTAAGAATTCTAAAAATCTAGCGCCGTTTAATGTAGGTGGCAATTCCAATGGCCCTATCAGCCTATCGTTGATTATGCCGGCCCACACATTTACTGAGAATTCATGTTGAAATGAGCTTGGGCGCACCGCCCTTGGATTTGCGGAGCACCAGAGATGGTCGTTTCTGTGGTTTGTAATCCCAGCTCTTGTAAATTTGGCTTCATCAGTCCACAGTATTCTTTGTAAAAAATTACGGTTCTGTCTCAAATTTCTATTTATCCACGAACAAAACACAGATCTCGCAGCAAAATCTGGTTCGATCACGTCTTGAACCCGTCGAAAATGATAAGGGTGTAACCCTTCTCTTTTCAAAATTCTCCATACATGCCACTTAGACATTCGAAGTTGCACTGAAATCCGTCTAACGCTTAGTCTAGGATCATTGGTTATTAGTCTAAGCACTTCTTCATCTAAAATCATAAGTTTGTTTCAGTCATACAATCTTGCTAACCTATTTTTGGAGCCCACTAGAATAACTCCTACTAGTGCCACATGCCTAGATAACATTTATACAGATATTATACCAAACCACAAAGAAATGATTAATTTAATAGACTCAGATCATTGCGGACAGCTGATCACTATTCCAAATCAAAACAAAAAAGTTATTAAAAAAGATGTCACTGTTAACCCAAAAACAACTAAACGCTTAGAAACATTTAAAACTAAACTCTTAAGTAAATTACCACTTCTGTTGACTAATGATGACCCTAACAAACAATATAATGATTTTTTTAATATGTATTGCACACAATTTGATAAAACATTCATTCCAAAGACATTATCAGTCAATAGTAACGCTTCCTTCAGTGACTGGGCCACCATTGGTATACATAAAAGTAGAAAACGACTTTATGAATTATATGATGAACGGATTTGTATAAACACTGCTGAATTTAATTTATATGTTAAAAATTATTCTAAAATATTTAAAACAGTCTGTAGTATAGCCAAGTCACGTTATTTGAGTTCAAAAATTAAAAATAGTAGTAACATTATTAAAATGACTTGGAATGTCATTAATAGCGAAACAGGAAGGTCTTGCAACCGAAGTAGTGACTACAGCCTTGCTATTGATGACAATGTAATTAGATCAGATTCTCAAGTCGCCGCGGCCTTTGAAAATTTCTTTTCAGAGATTCCCGTGTCAACTACTAAATCTCTAAGCTCGTCACCCACTGCTGCAGAGTCTTTACTTAAAGAAAACGTTCCAGTTGGTGATTCTGAATTTCACTTCCTATATGTCACCTGTACAGATGTAATTAAAACTTTTCACATGTTAAATGTTAAAAAGACTGCAGATCTATGGGGTAATTCTGTGGATGTTGCTAAGTCAATTATAAACATTGTAGCACCTACTTTAGCTGTTATATTTAATAATTGTATTGATCGTGGTGAGTTTCCTGATCTTATGAAACATAGTAAAATCATACCATTGTTTAAATCGGGTAGTACATCAGACCCTACTAATTATAGACCTATTTCAGTACTACCTACCTTTAGTAAAATTTTTGAAAAGCTTATTTTAAACCAAATGCAAGGATTTTTTAACAAAAATAAATTACTGCATAACAAACAGTTCGGTTTTACAAGGGGTCGTTCAACGACTGATGCCGGAGTTGAACTTTTAGGACATATTTATAATGCATGGGAGGACAAATGCGATGCTTTGGGCATCTTTTGCGATTTGTCCAAGGCATTCGATTGTGTTCTTCATGAAACCTTAATCAGGAAACTTCACTACTACGGAATTCGGAACGCCTCTCTGGATCTTCTTACTTCTTACTTAAGTGATAGGATTCAGAGAGTTGATGTTAACGGAAAAAGGTCACCCGGATCTGTAGTAAAAATGGGGGTCCCCCAGGGCTCAATTCTTGGCCCATTTTTATTTCTTATTTATATAAATGACTTGCCTTACCTCATAAGGGATGAACATGATATAGTGTTGTTTGCAGATGACACTTCACTTTTATTTAAACTCAAACGTCAGCAGCTGGTTACTGACAATATAAATAGTGCCCTCGCAAAAGTAGTTAACTGGTTTAATGTTAATAACTTACTTCTTAACGGAAAAAAAACGAAATGTATTAAGTTTACGATACCAAATGTTAGACAAGTAGAAACTAGTGTTCTCATAAAGGGTGAAGAGTTAAAACCCGAAAATACCACAGTATTCTTAGGCATAACTTTGGATGCCAAGCTTCAATGGGGCCCCCATATAGATAAATTGTCAAAAAAGCTTAGCTCTGCAGCATACGCCGTTAGGAAAATTCGTGACTTAACTGATTTAGAGACAGCCCGTTTAGTTTACTTTAGTTATTTTCATAGTGTGATGTCGTACGGTATTCTGTTGTGGGGAAATGCCGCCGATATTCAGACAATTTTTATTTTACAAAAAAGGGCAATTCGTTCCATTTATAAATTAAGTCCCAGACACTCCCTCAGAGACAAATTTAAAGAGATTAATATAATGACTGTGCCTTCTCAGTACATTTATGATAATCTTTTGTATGCACATAAAAATATTAATCTGTTTAAAAAATACAGTGATATCCATAATATAAATACTAGGAACAAACACAAATATGTTGTTCCTACAACAAGGCTCAAGAAAATAGGTGGCTCGTTTAGATGCCAATGTATACGTTTTTATAATAAACTTCCTAGCCACATTCAAGAACTAAGCATTAATAAATTCAAATCTTTTATAAAGCTAAAACTATGCCAGAAAGCCTATTATACTGTAAAAGACTATATTGAGGACAAAAAAGCTTGGGATTGAGCTGCTCCAATAGGTCTAGACAGTGAATGTTGTTTATTTTTTATTTTGCTGATTTACACTTTTGTTTTTTTTTTTTTTTCTTTTCTTTCTAAATACATATCTATTTATATACAGAATGACATGAACATTTACTGTTTAAAGTCTTATATTATTTTAATTATTGTGAATGTGAGGACTATGTGGATCATTGTTTCCGTTTTAATCATGGTCTGGCAGTTTGAGTGGTGTATGCGGTCTACACAAATGTCCTGTCCTTGGTATTGCTCGTCGAATCGTTGAGCTCCTTAAGTTCTGAGTTGAGCTGCACGGTTACTGACGAATGCGTGCATTGACTGGACAGGTCCACTCAGTGTGGTTCTTTCCTCAAAAGACCACTTCAGACACCAATCTACATGATCCTCAAAGATTATATCCGGATTTTTATATACACATTGACATTGATGAATTTTATATAAACAATGACATGGATATTTACTTTGTAAAGTATCTTATTTTTATTATTATTACTGTGAGTGTGAAGACTATGTGGGTCATTTCTTTTTTTAGGTTTTCCTTCTTAGTTAGTTTTAATCATGATCTGGCAGTTTGAGTCATTTATGCGGCCTACCCAAATGTCCTTTCATTGGTATTGTTCGTCGAATCGTAAGGCTCCTCAAGTTCTGAGTTGAGCTGCACGATTTTTGACAAATGCGTGCACTGACTGGACAGGTCCGCTCAATCTGTGTGGTTCTTTACTCAAAAGACCATTTCAGACACCAATCTACATGGTCTTCACATTATCTGACCAAGATTATGTCTGGACTTTAAAAGAGACTGTGACCTCTGAGTTTGTTTCGGCCTTTCTTCTCAGAGTAGTCAGATAGGAAACGCCGACCTCATCTAGTTTAAAAAAATATGATTGACATGTAAAAGTGTTTGTACAAACCTACTTACAGAAAATAAATCATTTATCATTTATCATTTATCATCTTCGGGCGATACCAAGCGATTGCGTTCATTAACAGCTCTTTGAATACCTCTTTCCGCTAATCTTGAATGCACGTGTATAAAAGTTTGGCGACTCGGTGTAGGCCTGTTAGGGTACCTTCGTCGATATTCTTGTACAGCCAAATTTGCACTTCCATTGCAAAAGCCATACACAAAGTGTATGTCAGCAATATGTTGCGATGAATATTGACGCTGTGCCATACTTTATCACACTTTTAAATACAAAACACTAACGCAGCACGTAAACAGCACGGACGGTAAGTGAAAGTAGCGATAGCGATCACAACGCAGGGCGAGGGACAACTAAACTAACCCAACTAATAATTTGTCCTTAAAACTGATTTTGTTTCAGGTAGTGGACTAATACGTTCTATCTCGCTTACTCACGGTAGTAACGAACAGTATTTCTCGCCTGCTCTCAGATGGAATACAGTGAATGCCATAAATGACACTCTGGCGGTTAACAAAGACGTTTTGTGCTTGCGCATACGCTATGTTCAAACAACAATAACTCTTAAAGTATTAAACATACAGTTGTGAATTTTATGTTGCATTGTAGCGTAGCTCAAAAACTGTCGATCTAGTATAAAAAATAAAAAAGTTCTCGGGGTTGTTTTTGTAGTAATTAACCATTATTGGTTGAATTGCATAATTTTTTGATTTTTTTTTCGACTTTCACATTTTTTTTCAAAAGTTATGGAATTGTGAACACATTGCTTTGTAATGCAGACGGTAGACAATATTATTGCCTTCCGAATAAGCCTATTTTTATCTCAGTATGACTAAAACTTTGAGATATATGATTTTTTTTGTACTCGCATAGAGCATATTTCAACAAAAAAAACAAAATGGCTGCCACATAGCGGGGAAGTGTATTGGACCCAAGCCTATAGTGTAATAGTACTTTAAAATAGCTTATATTTAAGTATTTAGAATATCGCTAGTCCATGTCCGGACACACTGTATATGCTTAGATCTTTAAAACTACGCAACGGATTTTGATGCGTTTTTTTTGATAGATAGAGTGATTCAAGAGGAAGGTTTATATGTATAATACATGCATAATATAGTAGAGAAAAACTGATAATTTTAGAGGTTTCTAATGTAATGTCGTAAATAAACACATTTTTTTGCGCTTACATTGCAAACGCTGGCTGAACCCTACGAGATAAATCAAAATAATGTACTATAGTATTGTACACCTTAAAAAGGTCTACAAAAAAGTCCGCGATGGTATATGTCTATCTCTAAAGGATAACCCACAAAAAACATTTTTTACCCTTTACTTTTTACGAGAAATAATGGCTCTAAAATGTGCCTCTCTACTATATTATGCAATTATTATACATATAAACCTTCCTCTTGAATCACTCTATCTATTAAAAAAACCGCATCAAAATTCGTTTCGTTGTTTTAAAGATCTAAGCATACATAGGGACAGACAGACAGCGGGAAGCGACTTAGTTTTATACTATGTATTGATCAGCATTGCACCCGTGCGAAGCCGGGGCGGGTCGCTAGTTTATTATAAACTAGCTTTTGCCCGCGACTTCGTTCGCGTGGAATAGTGACTTCCGGCAGATTTTTGGTTTTACCCACATAGTTAAAGAAAGAATTAAAAATGGAAATGAATTAAAATGAATGAATGAATTAAAAATTAAAAATTCCCACATGAATTAAAACAATAACATGAACCGAACTCGTGTAACGATCGACACCATTGCGCGATCACCAACTCGACATATAGTACTAATAGAATTATCTATACTCCGTTAGAGCATTTTCTATGTACTAAAAGTTGTATTATATTATATTTTTCATACCTTTGTACTATTTATTTACATTTTTCCGATGAATTTTCAGTACTAAATTGATGCCGACTCTTGACCCATAGATGGCGCTGTATGTCCGGAATAAATTTTATTTTTTATTTTATTTTTTGTAATAAAAACTATCCTATGTCCTTTCTCAAGTTCCAAACTATGTCTGTACCAAATTTCACACAAATCGGTTCAGTAGTTTAGGCGTGAAGCAAAGACAGACAGACAGACAGAGTTACTTTCGCATTTATAATATTAGTTTGGATAAAAACCTTCCTCTTGAATCACTCTATCTATTAAAAAAAACCGCATCAAAATCCTTTGCGTACTTTTATAGATCTAAGCATATATAGGGACAGACAGACAGGGAAGCGACTTTGTTTTATACTATGTAGTGATAGTGATCTGGCGTTGGAGAAATCAGCGTTTAGTTAGATTACGATATTGATGTGCCTGCGGAAAACATACAGCATTGTTTATGAAGAAGCAGTATATACGTTCAATAGTAGGTACGGATATTTTAGTTTAAATTAAGAATACTAGTTTACTTTGTACATACAAATAGCTTTCCTGTAAGTATATATGTTTAGTCTCATTCATTACTTTTAATAATATTAAGTTATATAACTTTTCGTCATTGTATATATTTAGCTCATTACTCTATTCGTTGTAAATACTGATCCTATAGTACTATCACTAAATACCGGTATAATTAATTCAGTTTTCCTTTTTCGTTTCCCTACCTTTGTTTCCTTTGTAATATAAGATGAAAACGTGACACTGGCTGAATGCACAAACCGTGCGAAGCCAAAAGGAAAAAAAGAAAACTAGTTAGCGTAACTATCGCCGACGTTGTATTAACTATGTGCCAGCTAGGACGCGGGAACCGCTGTCCCTTTCCGAATTCATAGCGTTGTGTACTTTCGCCGCGTACGGTCGAAATCCAGAAATATTTGGTTAATCGTTTAACATTCTTTTTAAACCATTTATCATAGTGTTAGACAATTTAATAGTGCATTTATTATTAGATGTATTTTCAATCTTAACTATTAAAAACCGATTTTCGTAATGAATCCCGCGCCGTTTGACGAACCCGTTGCGGCCACCGCCGGAGCCAATCGGTCGATCGTTTCGAACTCGCCGACTTCCGAGAGGGATCAAGGACAAGAAAAGGAGGAGGACTTCGTGCGCTAGTAGTTCATCGAACAGCGAAGCCGAACGAGGGGAACCTCCACACAAGAAACGAAAGCGGGATTCACAGGTAACGGTCGATCCTCGGATCGACGCGTTATACAACCAGGTCAGTTTTCTTACAAACTTTATAATGCACCAACAATATGTTCCGCTGACTACTGTAAACACACGACGTGACGTTACAAGCAGATATTATCAACAATGATTTTTTTGACTAATCCATCAACAGAAACGCCTAGGTAGTAGAGGTTTGTACCGGAGCAGTGAGTACCGGAGAATAACCGGTGATTTACCGGTAAAAGTACTCGATTGAAATAATCGGTAATTAACCGATTGATCTCCGGTGATCGAAGCATCTTATTTTTTTTATATAATAAATTTACACAATTAAAAGACACATTCAACAATCATTTTGAAAAACTGTATGAATGATAGCTTATTGGAATACGAATCTGGAACTGTTTGTCGAATTTCTACTATACTGCATCCCGTTTTTAGAAACAGCTTTAGACTATTGCAAAATAAATTGGCTGCTAAAGATGCTATAAAGGCAGAAATAAATAATATTTTCCGGATCCGAAACATATCTCAAAGCGCAGAAGAAATAGACACGTCAAGTGAAAATAGTACAAGAGAAACTGGTCGCCCGGATTTGCTTGGATTCCTAATATGAAACACCAGTAATCTGCAGATAAGCAAATAAAGCAGATATGACATCCGCTACGGCAATGAATTTATTCAAAATGTGTACGGAAACACAGTATCCTGAAAAAAGCCACAATTGGGATGAAGTTGTGCAATTCTGGAAATTTAATAAACATTTAAAGCCTTTAGACGAAATAGCCTTTAAATACCTAGCTGTGCCTGCTACTTCTGTAAGGTCAGAGAGAGTATTTTCGGCGACAGGACAAATACTAAATTATAGAAGAAACATGTTAAGCTATGACGCTGTTGAAATGTTGTATTTCTTAAATCAAAATAAGCATTTGTTATCTTTATAAAACTTTTTTTTTTAATGAATGATTATTTATAAAGTATATCAATTGATTATTTTTATTTCTTCGTTTTTAATGTAAAAATTACAAAAAAGAAACAAAATTTCTTCAATCTCCGATGACCTCCGGTTTTTCACCGGAGATTGCCCAATCACCGGTGAATTCAATCGGTTGTTAAAATCTCGCTCCGGTACAAACCTCTACTAGGTAGTTGGATTTCGGCGCCTGTAAAACTAGTTTTGATGAGAAAAAAATGTATTTATTTAAATCAGCTGACGAAAACCGGTTAGGTATAAATAGTCAAGCAAACGCACAATTGATTAATAATAATGGCTTCGATCGCGAAGGAGTATCTACGTGCGATCTTTTATTACGAGTGGTTACGGGGTACTTCTGTGAGCGCAGCTGTCGTGAACATAAATAGTACTTTCAAGGATACGGTTGCCTTCTACCCTACTATGAATCGCTGGTTCAAACGCTTTGCTGAGGGAGATACAAGCTTCGAAGATGAACCTCGGTCGGGACGACCTCAAGTCATCAACGACGAGCAAATTCTTAGCGCCAACAAAGAAAATCCTGAATCTACTACGAATGAGTTAGCGAAGACAGTTAGCTGTGACCACACAACAGTCGTCAGACATCTACACGATCTTGGGTACAGGAAAGTTTTGAGCCGATGGATACCTCACAAGTTAACTGAAGTAAACCGACTAACCCGCGTTAACATTTGTCAGTCCCTCCTTCTTCGCTCTCACCGAAAGGAATTTTTGGAAGATTTAGTTACTGGTGACGAGACTTGGCTTCTGTATGATAACAAAAAACGTAGCGCAGTGTGCCTTCGTCGCGGGGAAGAGCTACCAAATCAGCCGAAACCAGACCATAGTCTAAAGAAGATTCTCTTCATTTGTTTCTGGGATATGAGAGGCCTGCTTCATTTTCCATCAGAGAAAAACGGCGAAGACTTACTTGTGTGCACCACGCCACGCACCACACAACAACGCTCGCCCTACTACCGCTAAATTAACAATACTAATATCGTGGCTCACCCACCATATTCGCCTGATTCGCGCTTACCGATTTATCACATATTTTTTTTATCAGAACTTTCGCACCAACAACGTTATATACCTAATTACAAAAGAACTAGGAATTACATGCTTTGTCGAATTTTTAAGAAAAGTAGTATGCAAGAGCGAGCGAGCCTGATTTAGCACCCTACCTTGAGTAGATTTTTTTTCTTGACAATTATACAGAAAGAGAACTTACTTTGTCGAGTTATGACGAAAAGCTTAATCCCGTTTTACGGCAGTTACAAATTTTGGAATCTGCCCGGTACCTACCTTAGCATTTCAACCACAGATATAGATTATGCTAGATTGCATGAGTGTAGGTACCTCGCGTGGAGAAATGGTGCCGTGGGGCACCATTGCTCGCGGCGAACTTCAGTCTGCCTCTGACCGCTTTCCGCATGTGACGTCAGGTGATAAAAAAAAATGCCTAGTCGTGCGATACTTAATTGTTCTAATTCCACCCATGAAGTTGGAGCTGGTAATCGAGGTATTTCTTATCATCGGTAAATACTATTTGTCTTAAAATAATCTGTTGATATTTTTAAAACAATTTATTTTGTTATTTTCATCCAAACAGTAGTGTATCCCAATATTTTTTCATTGCGGCTTTAATTTAACGCGCCCGACTTATCGTGCATTGAAAACCAGCAATGTAAAAATAAGCGATCTAACCTTTCAGGGTCAATTTCTCATTTCCTCTGTCAAAAGTAGTCATTAGTGTTGTACACTGCAATTTTCGATGCCGATTTCGTACTCAATTATAATCGATTTTGAAAGCAGAGGAAATGATAATTATATTTTTACACTAACATGCAGAACTTCTTTTTCCTTTTTATTTTTAGAATAATATTTACTGGAATTCTTGCGCCATTTGTCTCTTGTTGCTTGTTGCTCTTCCAAACTTCTTTCTTTAATTTTTATATATTTTTTATTCTTGATATATTTTCTTTTTCTTTTCGAATTTTGTTTAATTCTGGGTCTGATTTGATTTTTTTATATCCTTCTCTCTCTCTTTTTCTTTTCGCTTCAAGAATTTCTTCCCGGGAATTTTCCATGGCCTGCAATAACTTACATTATTAAAATATGATTTTCATTTCCTCTGCCGATTATAATTATCATTTCCTCTGTCGATTCTAATCGATATAAAATGACATTGATCCCGTAACTCTGGTTTTGGTTACTATTCTGCTCATGAACTTTTTTATGTATTAGCTAGATAATTTTAAAATGTGTAGTTTGTGGTCACATTAATGTAGTTAAAGGTACTTACTTCGACATGATGAGCGACCGATCGATGGCCGAATCGGCTCTTTAAATACTAGAAGCTGACTGACGACCGGCGCGCGCGACGCCCGCCGCCGGCCTTTGAATCGTTATGCCGCGGCGCCTTTGTATCGATTTCGCGCGGCTTGCGATCCCATAACTAAATTACGGCCGTGACGTCAAAGTACCTACGAAAAATGTTACACGCTCGGTTCCCGTACGAATCGACGAAGACTAGCGTTCTAGCGTTAGCTTATACAACGTGTAACGTTAAATGCGCAAAACCTGAAAATAGTTTGATCAGAATAACGAGCAGAATTAATTGAACCACTTTTTAATATAGGTCACATTTTTCAAAAAATCTTCATTAAAAACGTTGCCGTGTCTATTTATTAATAGGTCAAGCAAGCCAATATCAGCGCGGCGCAGCGGCCCGGTGACGACTCCTTCCTCGGTAAAGCGTCGTCGCAGACGCAAGAAACGATCAGAATGGCCAGTAAAACTAAAACCGCACATAAAACCTTTAAAATTTTTTTAATGACTTAATTTCTCTCTGAAATAGGTCAATTGAATTAAAAGTCAGTTGGGGTGTCTGAAGTTTTGCGCATTTAACGTTACATGTTGTATATAGTTCTGTGATTTCAACCTTACGTACGAGCGGGGTGCCCATATTCACGAGTTTGCTTTGCTCACTGTTACATCTAGATTCTATATTCTTTAGCAGGTTATTTGAAGTAAAAACTTCTTTAGGCGCGTTGGGCGATTTTTGGTCGGGGAACATGTTACGGGTTCGCGTCACCGACATGCTAATGTAAAGGCGCTCCCTCACCGGGAGCATTCGCGTGTAATGTAACGTTACCGAGTCGAGCATTACATCAGTGAGGGAGGAAAATCGAGCATTACAGCGCGCACCTTGTAAAGATACAATGTGTAATACCTTGATACAACTCGTAACATCAATGCGCTCCAATTGTAATTTGTCCGACGGGTCGCGGAGCGCTCCCCGCCCCGCAATCTGTAGGTAATGTTACATTACACGCGAATGCTTGACAGTCAGGGAGGTAGTATTGTAATGTAATGCTCAAAATCGAATTTGAAATGTTACATTACAGGCGAATGCTCCTGGTGAGGGAGCACCATAATGTAAACCTGTAGGTATGAAAAATATCATTAAACATCAAAAAACTCGGAAACCATAAGACTTTTACCATGGTAATTTTTTTTTATTGGTAGATCCCAATGTGGCCCATCAGCAGGCAAAAGGTAATCCATGACTTTCCGGACACCCAGTATACAGTCATTACCGATGACCGTGGGTGGGTGATGCATTCAATATGCAGTCAGCAGCGTACGGACCCTCGTCGAGTTCGGTCTGAGTATGCCAAAGGAGTACTTCAAAGCCGGTATAACCCAACCGTTGAAGGCGCGCACCTTGTTTTCGCCTGATCGAAGACTATTAAATACTTTCTTCAGGCGGCCAAAGAAGCGCTCCTTCAACGATTGCTTCATGTCAGTAACATTGATGGCCAACGCTTCCGACATACCTAAATACTCACATGTTTCGGATGCGGAGAGTGCTCTAAGGTTTATGGAATCCGTGAGTTGGGTTCCCACGGATTTCACAATCATCATTCGTCATCATTTGTCCACACCAAATTCCATCCTGATGGCGCTACTGAAAGTTACTGAGCAGATTGCAGCAGATATTAAGTTGGGTGGTAGTGCTGTATTGGAATATAAAACAAACAAATTAATCATTAAGTTTTATTCAATACATTTCATCAACATAGACAATTCTTCCTTGATCTAACCACGACGAAACATCCGTCGCGCGCCGTAATCAACAATCTGTTACATACAGTTGAACAAAATATTACAAATTATATAATAATAATGGGCTATTTATTACAATTCTTGATGATGCCCGCCGGCGATACACCCAGGTGGGGTTATTATTAAAATGAAATCAATTTCACAATAATATCGTATTACACAAAAATAAAATATTTAATTAATCATAATAATTGTGCGAATAATCGTAGCTATGTGTAATAGTACACTCAACACAATATATTTATACATTTATGATAAACATTCTAAATTAATACATATATAGTTATAAACTAATAAAATTCGTTTCTATCGATTAACTACGAACAAATGATTTAAACCATAATTATTGCTTCATAAATCTCCATTATGATGAAACCAATGGACAAAACTACGAAAATTAGGGAATAATAATTATATTTACATACATCCTAAATTACAAACTGAACTCATCACAAATTACTGGTTAACAAATGAGAATTAACAACAACAATATTGCGTGAATTAATTAATTAGTGTATTTATTCTAATAGTTTCATGAACTAGTTTTAACTGAGATTAAAAATACTATTGGTCAAATGCTCAACAAGGTTGTACATTTTTTAACAAGAGATCAATCAATAAAAAATACGTTGTCTTCTTAGATGTTAATACTTCGACTGCTAGTTTTAAAGCATTTATTTAATTAGTGATGACCCAATCTGTACGTAGGATGCAACTATAATACAATGATCGTATAGAAATACCAATCAATTTAATTTCAGAATAAAACTACGCACCAAAATTACAGAAGCACTCTTAAATTCATAAAAATCGGTTTGATTTAAGGCTGATTTTTCCAACGCCAGATAATTGTTTGTGTGATGAGCACGATCATTTGTTCTGTGTCTGGGTGTAATTTATCTATAATATGTATGTATTTAGAAATATATATGTATGTTTATCAGTTGTCTAGTACCCATAGCACAAGCTCTGCTTAGTTTGGGACTAGATGGCGTTGTGTGAAAGTTGTGGAATATTATTATTATTATTATTATTATTATTATTTATCCGAGGAATAATTTTGAATTTTTGACAGTGCTTCCATACAAAATCTGTTACGCGTCAATTTTATTCCACAATTAAAAATTGGTGCAGATTCCCTTGTTCAACAAAATTTAAGTTCAGTGCATCTTTTTCTTTCTATTTCATTATGAAAAGAACAGAACATATATTTTAGTTTAGTCCTGTCAAATTAATTAGCGACTGACACTACTCCATACAAGTTTAGACGTGATTAAAAACTTGCCTACTAAAATTACGTCAATTTACGTCAGACGCTAGACGCTGATTAACTTGACAGGACTAAACTAAAATGTATCTTCTGTCCTGTTCTTAATGAAATAGAAAGAAAAAACATGCACTGAACTTAAATTTAGTTTTAGTTTGTGAACAACAGAGTCGGCACCGTTATCTGTCAATTGAAAAATCAGGCCTTAATCTCAATCTTTCAAACCATAGATATGTTTTTGATGGGCATGGATACAGTGACTTCGTGATTCCTATAGACAAATCAACATTTTGAGTAGGTACAGACGCCAGCACATCAAGCTACCCGAAACTGTAAAATTTTCCGAATCAACTTTGAACCTTATGCTTTAGTGATAAAGTTGAAGATCTAGAAGCGTCTGTACATTGATATTTATCGGTTCTAGCTCTCCACAACCGTGCTCTGTTTGTAGTAGTCTATAGGAATGCCTAAACTTAACTGTTATAGAGAAATCATGACACTAAATCAAACTGGAAGTGATATCAATTGGATAATTATAATGCGCCCGCCACTACAGTCCAGTGAAAATAAATTTTGATACTTTGGTCCCAATTATTGATTATTTTTCGCTAAGACGCATTTTAAAAAAATGGTGGTTAAATATACATTAAAATAAATTATATTTAAAAACATTCTATTCAAAATAGCCGACTGCTTATAAATTGTGATATTTTGCGCTGAATGGTAGAAAATGTACATAAGTTGGTAATAGATTACCATAAAGCTAACATTTTGAAGTAAAAGTCAACTATTCGAAACAGAAATTATAATATTAAGCTGCCAAACACAACGCTTGTAATATAAAAACGGAATGAATTAAATGCATAGATAGATCAGTGCTATGAAACAAAGCTTTAAATTTCAATTATTACATACAAAATAATAGTTTTAAGTACAATAATAATAATGAACAATATATACTTGATAATCCTACCAGTATACAAATTCATTCCGTATCTCAAACTCTCTTTTATTTACGTACAATTTAGTTTTGCTCGGAATGTTTCGTTTTAACATGATTTTGACACCGTACCAATAAAAATAAAAGAAATGTAGACTTCCACAGCTCTATTTGTTATTAAAAAAAAACTTCACAGTCGATTTCTTTCAAAAGATCTATATTAAATAATCGAAAAGGTTGAGCTTATTCATTTACCAAAATACTTCCATAATTTGTATTATAAGCTCATTTTAAGTAAAATATGGGCAATCTTTCTCATTTTTTTTTTTGTAACATTCCGAGCTAACACAACAAGATAGTACGTACGTACATTACTATAATACAATATATTATTAATTATTGTAACACTTACATCAAAAACTGTAACACTAAGGGTTTGACACTACACATCAGCTACTTCAAGCAGGTATAAAAAATATTCTATGACCTCGGTTATAAACTAGTTCACACTACAACCTGATTTCGTGATGAAATCGTCGATCCTATAGAACTTTATCGTCAGCAGATTGTTCTTTTCATCTTAATTTGTCCTTGATCAGTTTGAGAACGATAAAGTCCTTACAATTTGTTAATGCCTCGTGATATTACAGTCGCTCGATTCGACACAGCCTCTTACTTCAATACGACGAATCATTTACTAACTTTCTCGATTAAATTTCTTTCGCGTAGGATCGAAATTGTCATAGACTTTTTTTATTGATCTAAAGTCTATGGCACTTTCGATCCTACTAGATGGGATCCACATACACACATTTCGCAAGACGGCATTCAATGAAACTTGCTATTTAACAGTCCATCTGCTTAAGTTTTCAATGTGACTCGCGTCGTAAAAGTTGCTATCTCCGAAGCTGCCTCGTTTCGAGCAATAGATTTACTAATATATTGTGATAAGTCTGTTGTCTATCTATTCATAATCAGTGAGCGGAATATTTAGCTAATTTAAACTGAGCCTTATTTATCAGATAATTCCTTTACAACGGCAGTTTATTTATTCTGTAATATTTTTATTATTACTATAAAAATTGCGTGATGTAAGAAGCTAAAATGGGAAGTTTCTAAGCGAAAATAAATAGAACTTTGTAAAGAATTGTATAATGTTACTAACTCAACAAGTAGAAATAAATGGAAGGAATGTAAAGTGAGCATTTAAGATTACATTTAAGATGAAAACCCAAACTTCCACAAGCCCAAGTTAACATAGCATAGTAACAGTTTTATAAGAATATTGATAAAAACAAACATTACTTTTATAGTAAAACATATCAACAAAAGCAATTGTAGATTTTCGATAAACTATGTCAAGTTATAATTTTTATTGCGTTCGTGTTTGTCACCCGTAGACCCAATGTTTTGTAGACCCGTAGAACCCAGCATTGCATAAATATGTTAGCGGTCACGCCCTTTATACCTGGAGGCTTTTATTTAATTTCCATTTATTAATTTTTGCTTGAGTAAGTATAGTTTTTTTATTGTATTTCTTGGTATATTGGCGTTGCTAGCTGACATATGGCAAATAATTTAATTTAGCGTTCTGTGTCTTGTAATGTTAATTGCTTTGCATACCTTGTATTGTATTCAGTCAAGTATTTTCTAACTGAACAGACAGCTGTGCTGCTGGGGAGTTTGTTGCGCCACTTCTTCTTCCCAGCGAAAGCACTAGGAAGTGGTGAAGGGCGGGCGTTTTGGGGGACTGTCTTTTGTAATTTTGACGTTCGAAAAGTGCTGATTCTCAGCCTAGTTTGAATAAATGACTTTTGATTTTGATTTTGTAAAGAAAACATTTTATCATACCGAAGAATTAGCGAGAGGCTTGAAAGACAGTGGCTCGACCTTAAGACCTACATGAAGGTTGCATGTTACAGACCGCATTATGAATACTTTACGATATGCAGGTCCCTAAAAATACTTGCCACATTTTATATAATAGCGACTCTCTAAGAGAAGTACATTCTTATGAGGATTTTAAGTTACACAACATGTATTTCTTTGTGAACCTCCAAGTTATGTCGGCCACACCCCTTAACCACAACTGGTTTAGGAAAACAGTAGATTTAAAGTAGTTTTCAAACGTAATTACAGATACTTGGCAAATATATGATAGGTCTCGCATCATTCAGCCACAAGAGCGAAACAACACAAATAATATCAGGCGATATAGTTTTGATATGTACGTATGTACATGCGTGGGCCGCGCCTAATTCATTATGTAATATCAAATTCGTATAAAAAATTGTTTTTTTTTTCACTTTTAGAACTAATTTCCGAAACCCACTTCAATAGGTACTTTTGGTTTTGGAGCAATGGTAAATTTCTATGCACAAGAGCGGTATTCTATGATATTTTTGCTACCTCGTTGCGCAAATGCGGTGTTTTAATTGTCAGATTAAATATTTTGATATTAATCTACGAATAAATTAGAGGAACTTTAGGGTAAGGCGTTTATTGAAAAAAAAAAGCTTATACACATGCAAAATTAACAAGATATTTTAATCAAAATTATATAGTGGTGCCGACTCTGTTGTTCACCAACTAAACTAAATTTAAGTTCAGTGCATCTGTTTCTTTCTATTTTATTAAGAAAATGACAGAACTTAAATATTACTTTAATCCTGTCAAATTAAGATACTACATAGACAAGTTTAGACATGATTAAAAAATTGACTACTAAAATACGTCAATTTACGTCAGGCGCTGACTAATTTGACGGGACTAATCTAATAGTTATATTCTGTCCTTTTCTTAGGGCGCGTTCCACCAAACTTTTATACCTAGAATAAGTCTTATCCTGAGAATAAATTTTGAATATTTGAGTTTTACCATACTAGAACTGTGAGACGTCAATTTTATTTCACGAATAAAAGATATCTGACTTTGGCAAAATCAGCCATTTTATCAGTCATTTATTAAGGGCTGCATTTAGTCTAGTCTGTCTGTGTGTGTGTTATCGGCGCCACTACCAACTAGTGTTTAGTACGAAAACGCACGCAAGATATCAATATAAAGGACATAATTTCAACTCTGAGCGGGACACAATTCAGTTAAAAACTAATGTAATAGTAAAAATCATATTTCTCTCTACCATTGCTCCAATCCGTAACTAAATCTAACTCAACCATTCTGGCATACATCTGCCAGTAACCAATATCATTGGAGGAACGAGTTCTGGTTCGCGAACGCGGGCGCGGGTCGCATCATATTGTTGTTCTGTCCGGTTGGGTTGATGAAGTTATTGTTCATGATATTATTTTGCATCATAAAACCCCCCATGGCATTTGTGGGGTCATCATAGGGAGTCGTTGGGGAACATGGGCGGGGCTGTTCGGGCTAGACGTTAGCTGGTTCATAGAAGGCGCAGGGCCGGCCTTGGCGAGCGCGGGGCCAGCAGGTTGTCGACGTCGATGTTGACGGCCCCGCGCTGTCGGCCCACGTGGCGCCGAGCGGCTTGGCGCACGCGGCGCCGGGCGGCGCGACCCACGGGGGTTGCTTGGATGCCTGTGTGGATTATTGGTTTATAATTGTGGGTATTTCTTCTGCTGTTCATTAGGAAAGTGTTAATGTTAGGTACAGTAAGCGAGAGCGTGGCTTATTAAATATCTACTTATTAAATATATATATATATATACATTTTAACTAAACTAACGAAATCGCGAAATATCTTTACTTAAAGAATGACACTAAAGGCGGGGTTTAAAGTAATTTTGCTTAATTCATTTCGCTCGCACAGAGTGCGTGAGCGAGAGGCAAAGAGCGGAGGTCTACTTCTTATTTAAGATTATTTAACCTTTTGAACGCCAGAGTATAAACGTATCGCCGTACCCCTGACGCCAGGCCACTTTTTCTGTCAAATGACCTTCATAAAAAATAGGGATTTCAAAACTTATATCGATATACAACTGAGTTTTTATTTTCGTCTTTAATTTTCTAATAAACCGTACTCACGACACTGAAATTTTATTTAACCTGCCACTATATTCCAATATAGTAATCTTTACACAGCATTTAACAGAGACTATCATCAGTTCACTAAACTTAATCGCCTGCGCTTACGACGTCACCGTTGTGTCATAGATTTATGACTATGGCGTACAAGGGACTGATAATATTGGTTTGCGCTAGGGATGCGCAAGAGATGAGTTTAACAAGTGTCGATATTAGACATTTGCATATTTTATTTTTGATTGTGTAGCTAGAGGCATGGTTGTATAAGGCGGAGTTGTTTTAAAAATACGTTTTATTTCTCCTGATACCAACTTATACACAAATAATATACTCTGGACTAAAATTTCATATTCATCTTCTTAAGTTTTTATTTATTTTACAATCATACGTCACAACACTAGCTGTCACATATAGCAGACTACGGCGTGTAAGACACTCCTATTATACGCGTTTAACATCTACTTTTAAAACAACAAATTTCTCGATATTGGTGGTTTATTTATATTAGTTTAATGCAATACAGTATAGCCGGAAGCTTAAATTATATAAATAAAAACACACAAAAGTAATGATTTAATTGTTTATTTCATAATATGGTGCGACGTGTATTTTGTCATATATTTGTGACGTTGGCGTTCAGGGTAAGATTTCGTTTGTCACATATATGTGACAATGGCGTTCAAAAGGTTAAGTAAAGAATCATAACGTGTTATGACTGAATAAAACTACGACCCAGTGAGAAGTAATTATTTTATTGACGGTGGGTATATACAGACACATAGATCATTAGGAATCACTACAATATGCTGTAATAGCATCAATACTTAAAACTAACAGTTACATGGAATCTCATGGCTTTGCCAACTACCACTTACATTCAAAAAGATAATCACTACACTTAAGTAACTATGACATTGACGTTTTAATAATACGTTGATATTATTCAGTTTCTGCCATACTTTTCTCAATTAATCCGAGCACTTGTCCAGCGAATATGGCTGCTTCAGACTTGGGCCCGCCAAGTCGCATTGTCAGGTCTATATTGTACAAACAATCTATGAGCCAAGACCTTAGCTCCATCATAACATCGTAAAATTCCTGATTTAGAATACTAGCGGGCAAAGCGATCACTATGGAAGCTAGTAAAGATAACACAGCCATCTGTATCTTCGGATCGGGAGTATATCTCATGTATAGCACAATCCTGACGACTTCCCAACAGTAGACTGACACTTTTGGGCAGTTTTTCGATGCTAACACCACATTGCCGACCACAGACAAATATTTTAGCAGTAGAATATTGTCTATATCCTGTTTTAAATTGTGGTGGCTTAAGGTAAGCTGTTTGTGCCCAAAACCACCAAGTAAAGGGTAGAAGAAATGATCTGCGACACTTGCGAATCGATTTTTCTTTGCTTTCGAAAAGGGATGAGGCTGCATTGTATGGAAATATCTCGTTTTGTTAATCAGTCGTCGCCTTATTATTTCCTCTGCCGATACATTTTTTTGAGGCTCACATATTATCTCGGTTTTCGGTTCAAGATTCTTCTTCTTTGAGTATACATCTGCTATTCGGTTCACAGCTTCAGACAACACATCTAACATAAACATCTTCGTGGCGATGGAATACCGCCCCATATCTGTATGTATCTCTTTACATAAATGTTCGGCCGCCACTTCAGGTCTTTCGCAAACGACCGCGACACACGTTTTGAACTTTATTGAATCGAAATTGTCTATTTGGTATTTAGCCTCGAGGTGTACGAATAGGTCTAATAGTTCTATGGCTACCTTCGCGTCCTCATCCCTTAACTGTTTGTTAACTAATTGTTCAGCTACTTGTAAACTTCCTTCGAATAGTTCTACGTCTGACGCATCAACTATTAATTCTATCAGATCTCGAAGGTACTTAGGATGTTTCTTAGCACTTGCTGGGACATCGTTACTCATGTCGTAAGGTACTAGGTCATCGTCTGAGTCTAAATCTTCTTGTTTGCCATCTAATGCATCTAGCTTGACAGATATTATAGTTTTTACTATTTCCTGAGTTTGTTCACGCCCTTTGACGGCGCAACTGACTATAGTGTTATGCACCCTAGAGTTTTCGTCATCGGCGAATTTGCGAGCAATAGTATCTAAAGTCCGTTTCAGATTTAAAGCTCTTGGCACGAACTTCTCGGGACCTTTCCGTCTATGGTCTATGAGACATCTGTGTGATAGGTCTTTTAGATTTCGGTATATTTGTTTGCAAATGTCTCCCATGTCTTCGTATTGAAATTTTAATTCGACTCTATCGGATTCTAATTCGGACATTACTTTGAGTATGATTTCAATGGTGGCAGTTCCAACGCATCGGAACTCTTCTGACAGTACGTCTAAATGCTTCCCCATTCCTCTCAGCAGTATAGTTTTAAGCTCATTCGTCTTCCAAACTGATTTGCTCCACAAAGACATGGTGACTCTATACCTGACAGCTAGAATAAGCAACTGAGATATATAGATATGTTCCATCAAGTTAGAAGTGTTGGCAAGCCTGACGTCGGCCCAAACGGTTGCTAATCTTACGATCAAATCGCTCATATTTCCTTCAGAATTCTTTGTATAGGAAATATAATACAATAGATTCTCCTGTATAGCTGTATCTTTAAAATCTTTAGGTTTTACATAAAACGGGATTTTGTAGCTCAGTATTTCTTTCCAATCATTGTTTGTATCGAAATTATCTCCAATAACGTTATAGATTATTTGTTGATCAGCTTTGTAATGTATTGGGCATCTTTTCAGAAGAATTACGCAGAGATATTCTATAGCTTGTCGGGATAAATGTCTTAGCAATGTTTGTATGAGCCTGCGTTTGACATATCTACTTGGTTCAGAGGTTTCCGTCCAGCCTGAGAGAATGTCAACGAAACTGGCTATTACGGGGGATTCCCCACTCATATAATAATTCGTAATAATCTTTGATAGTAAGTGAGACAGACATTTTATATTATACTGTGTGCCTTGATAAAAACTGCTGTCAGACATATAATCTATCACTCGAATAACGTGAAAGATTAAATAGTAAGAATAATTTTCGTGGGAAAACCCTTTTGGGGTATCAGTTTCTAGTCTATTGGCAACCCTTTGCGGCAGTGTTGCCAGCAATTGAACATAATTCTCCCACGCATTCTCTTGTATATATATCTCATTTGGTTGGTAATTAGGGCGACTACAATCTACTATCGCTGTAAATATCATATCACTTTTAATATGCGCCATAAGTATTTCTGACAACGCTTTTAACGTCCCAACCTCCCTTTCAGTCTTCAAGAACCCGCATAGACTGGACAATATTTCATGACTAACTTCAAAACTTTCTTCTACGATGAAAAGGCTGAGTATTTCATATCTGCAGACTGGCCACTGTGGGAGCAACATCCTTACAATGGTAGTGAGAACCTCTGTGTACGTGTCCAGAACATCCGGTGCAAGTACAACATCTTCAATCTTGCTCAGCTTCTGCACGGTGATTGGTCCAGGCAGAAGCAATATAACTTCTCTCAGGGAGTTTTCAGCGTATTTCAGGTCGTTTTCAGTCTGAATGGTCTGTTTGTAGATTAAGCGATGAATGGCGAGTTTCAAGGCCTGCTGCAACGCCGGGTTCGATTCGCCTGCAAATAAAAAAATCCTGAAAGTGTCCAAAACTGTTGGGTACATCTTTTATTTTCACATGCACTGTTGTAAAGAGAAGAACGAAAAAAAAAACGCGATAACGTAGTTTTTTATACCGGTTAACAGTTGACAGATTCTAATACATGACAAAAGGCCATGTAATGAATCTTCAACTGAAACTAATTAAAAATCGCGCGTTCGATAGATATTTTACTGCCCCGAGTTCAGCCAATGAATCGATAAATAATTTAAAAGCGGAAAAGCACCAGTAAAAATTATTGAAATAATCAGTGACAAATGTTGGACTTTGTTTAATTTTTTTGCAAAAATAACTATCATTGATTTTTTCAAATATGTTTTTACAAATAAATAATATCATTGCATATACACACACAAAGGAAAAAAAAAATACATTCATTCTACTAACTTACAACACACAACAGTCATAAATCAAATTAAAAACATTCGTCTGAAAGCATTGAAGTGATTACCAAATGTTTTAGAAGTCTAAAACTATTGTGGTGTTATCATAGCTATACACGGTGGAAGGGACAAGGGACATGGTCACAAACACTTTTACCATGGATTCAATTCAAGGTTCTAGTGCTTAAACTTCAGGTTGGTTTTGATTCTAGCGCTGAAATTTCAGGTTGGTTTAAAAAAAACATCTACTCCATACATTTTTATCGTGTAGGTATTGCACTTTTGTAGGTAACAGCAATTTTTTTTACAGCCCAAAACTTTTGCCCTTGTGGGTATGTGGAATTGTGGAATTCATGGTAATTCATCAAAGTTTTACGATGTTCCTTCCTCTGTGTTTATAAAAGGTTTATTTAATTTCTAGTTTAGTTATCTTGACTTAAAAGTTTTCGGATCTTTAGCCTTGAATATGTGAAAAGTTTCTCGGTCGAGAAGCAATGCGACGTCAATATCTACGGTGTACGTACGCTCATCACGCATCATACTATGTTCCAAGTGCTACCCATCAACTATTTCAAATTTACTTTCAGTTTGAAATAGTTGGTGAAACTTTACAGAGGGGATGGGTATTGATACCAAATTATCTATATCATATATAATATCATAAACATGCTGCTCGATGGTAAACGCATCCCGTGAGAACGGCTCGACTGATTTAGCTAATTTTCGATTCAGTTTTAGTGTCCCGGATCATTTTCAAATTCGCGAAAAACTGAATGCCCCTTTTTGTATGAATTATTGAAACTTGGACAGGATAACGTCTGTCGGGTCAACTAGTGAAATAAAAAAGTTTGTTTAAGGTTATAATCTCAAGTAACTACAACTGTACGGGATCAACGGACATGGATCCACGAATTATGAGTTTTGAAAACTTTTTTTTTTTTCTTCTATGTAGCCAACTAATTCAAACGAGGGTTATATGAGTTGGAACATAGTCTGCGATCTGCCGAGCGCATTTACAGCGTAAGCTTTGATGTCATGTAACCGTGAGATACAATGCATACACGTTCAACGACCAACCTTTTGTACTACCGCATTGAAAGCAAATAATTTCCTTTTTGCCCCCGGTACAGCGAGTATGTGCAACTGACCTGGCGTGAGCGTGGGCTGCAGAGTGCTGGCCGCGAGTTGTGACGTCAGCGCGGGCTGCAAAGTGCTGGTCGCAAGCTGTGACGTCAGCGCGGGCTGCAGAGTGCTGGCCGCGAGCTGTGACGTCAGCGCGGCCACGTCGGGCGCGCGCAGCTCACTCAGCAGGTCCACGTTGGAGGTCGCAGCTGTTGAGATTAACGGTGCGGTCAGGATCGAAGTTTGCAATGTCTAACTAAGCGATAATAGGGTATTTGACATTTTATTTTTTATTTTCGGTATACAACGTGTAACGTAAAATGCGCAAAACCTCAGACACCCCAACTGATTTTTAATTCAATTGACCTATTTCAGAAAGAAAATAAGTCATTAAAAAAATTGTAAAGGTTTTATGTGCTGTTTTAGTTTTACAGGCCGTTGTGATCGTTTCTTGCGTCTGCGACGACGCTTTACCGAGTGAGGAGTCGTCACCGGGTCGCTGCGCCGCGCTGACATTGGCTTGCTGGACCTATTAATAAATAGACACAGCAACGTTTTTAATGAAGATTTATTGAAAAATTACTTATATTAAAAAGTGGTTCAATTAATTCTGCTCGTTATTCTGATCAAACTATTTTCAGGTTTTGCGCATTTAACGTTACACGTAGATAAAAATAAATTAGTACAACACAATAAAAAAAAAAATTGATTAAATATCTCAAAATATGGCAAATCTGTATGCGTTTTAAGATCTATGCTAGACAGAGACAGCACTACTAACATCCGTCAGATGTTCACGAAACATCACAGCAGACAAACACTAAAAAGACCGAAGAATAATATTAAAATCATGTAACTTGTCCATTTTTCTACGGACTTTATAATTTTTTTTGAGAAATAATTTTTCGCTTTTCGCGGTAGGCCTAGAGATGGCGGGATCAGCTGCACTCCTTTAAAAAAATTGATCCTCGGTAGCTCTGGACAGATAGGTGAAAAGAGAGTAGGGAAGCCTTTGCCCAACAGTGGGACAATAATAACTAATAATTTAAAAAAAATACATAAAACAAAAAACAACCAACTTCGAAAAAAAACACTGCAAAGTGAAAAATAACTTTAATTTCGGAAGTCGGTGTCGTTGGTTCTGCATTTTCGTTTTTTGACACCGACTTCCGAAATTAATGTTATTTTTCACTTTGTAGTGTTTTTTTGTAAGTTTTTTTTTTCACTTTTTAGTTTCACCTACCTGACATGAATTAATTTAACACAATATCATCAATATAAACTAAGTGAAAACTAACTCAAAAACTACCCAAGCAAAGTTAATCTAATTTATATGGGAGGCCACCCCGAGGCACACATTATCTATTAAAAAATAATTTTGCAAATCTGTCTATATAAGATGGAGTTATGCCCGAACATACATGACAAAAAAATATACGTCATGCTCCCTGGCGGAACCACTTTTGCTGCAACAAGTATAAGTTACATGAACAATTCTATGAAATGTCTATAAAATTCTAGTCCTATTAAAAAAAAGTCTATATCTCTAGTTTCGCCGTAAACTTTTATTTAAAGTGGTTGCGCTGCGGAGTATCCTTCCCGGCGAAACCACCATGATATTTCTATTAGTATACATAGTATAAGCAAATATGTAGTATCAAATAATTCTATAACAATTCTATATTGAACTAGCACCCCTAAATCCTCGAATCTAAATTAAATTAATATAAGAACTTACGACACCATAATCTTTTTCGTAGAAATGGTCATGAGCGCCTGAAGTAACAATCAAGCAAAGACTCAAGTTTTCCGTAAATGTTTGTTTTAGTTCAAGCGTTACTACTTAAATAGACTATTTTATCGAGTTAAATAACAAATATTAAAACATTGAAACACAGATAGGTATAGGGATCGTAAGAAATTAAGCACGGTAATGTTTCTCACAAATATTTTAAATTAAAGTTACACACCAAACAAAAAAGAAAATCATACTTCTTGTTACAAATAAAGAAATATGAAATAAAAATGTATTAAAAAAAAAAACAATCGGTTGTTTTTTTTTTTAAATAAATTTTTATTTTCCACTTTTTAGTTATGGTACCCGCCCTACCCAAATTCGTATGTATACCATTACTTGCTAAGTAAATAACAGATAATGATTAAATCGGCCACACGACGACAGATCGTTGACAGATGTAACGAGGCTACAAAATCTGTCTTCTGACAATCATAGCAACGCATGACATACGACTCATTTATCATTTATCATTTATCATTTGATTTATTACGGAGTTCCGGTGCCTACCTTCCGGGTTCATCATCAGATCAGTTTGATGGTACCGTTTTCATCAGAACCATTTATTTAAATTTGCTTCATCATACTTTATGAAAGCAAATGCTTGACTCGTTGATGAAAATACCAAAATATCGCACCTTTAGAATTATAGAGACCTAATTTCGATACCTAATTTTGAAAAAATGAGGTCTCTATAATTCTAAAGGTGCGATATATGTAAAAATGTACCAAAATATATGTATATGTATGCCTATAATATTTGAAGAGTTCCCTCGATTCGTCATGGATCCCATCATCAGAACTGAATTTTGATAAAAATGGGACCAATCTGGAAGTACATCATCTCTACATATAAATAAAATTGGAGTGTGTTTGTAATATTGTTGATGAAAATACCAAAATATATGTAAAAATGTACCAAAATATATGTATATGTATGCCTATAATATTTGAAGAGTTCCCTCGATTCGTCATGGGTCCCATCATCAGAACTGAATTTTGATAAAAATGGGACCAATCTGGAAGTACATCATCTCTACATATAAATAAAATTGGAGTGTGTTTGTAATATTTAAATAACCGGTTTTTACTACATGCATATGAATATTACGGTACACCAAAATAACATTTTTTACAATTTTTGTCTGTCTGTCTGTCTGTTTGTTCCGGCTGATCTCTGAAATGGCTGGACCGATTTTGACGGGACTTTTATTGGCAGGTAGCTGATGTAATAAGGAGTAACTTAGGCTACTTTTATTTTAGAAAAATAAAGTAATGTTGCAATGTCCAAGTACTGTCCAGTACCGCGCGCAGCTCACGCACATGCCACCACTGTGCCGTCACGTCGGGCGCCTCCCACCACTTCTTCATTAATAAAAATGTTTAGTGTATATGAAAAGATTATGAAGTAAGTAGTGATACATTATTAACATTAACAAATAACTATACAATTAAAAATGACCCAGCGAAGCGGGTATTCACAGCTAGTTTCAAATAAAAATAAAAAAAATCCAATCGGTTCATAAATGACGGAGAAGTGAGGTAACCAACATTAAAAAAAAATACAACCGAGTTGAGAACCTACTCCTTTTTGTAAGTCCGTTAAAAAATTAGATTTTGGCATAAATTAGTATAAATTATCTAATTGAATATTTCACTTAATATCATTTTATATTACAATAATCTATTAAAACAAGAAAATATTAGGTCATCCCACTTCCAGTGTCATATTTTTTATTTCCAATATTTATGTATTGCGCAATGGTATGCAATAGTTAATACATGTGTTGTCTTGTACAATCATGTTAGTTTAATTTGGTGTGTTGTATTGTCAAGACGTGCATTGATTTAAAATGGAAGATATAAAAAAATCTATTAATGTAGTGGAGCAACGTATATTTCTAAAGTTTTGTGCTTTACTCAACTACTGTGCAGGAGTTGCGCACGACTTACTGGTAATGTGTGTTGGTCGTAACGCCTTAAATAAAAGAACCGTACAGCGATGGCTTGAAATGTACAAACAAGGAAGAACCACAGCTGAAGACGAGCCGCGAGCACCTCGATCATTATCATCGACTAGATTAGAAGCAAGGGACAAAATCAAGGAAGCACTTCGTCAGTCACGTAGGGTCAGTGTCAGTGATCTCTCCACTCAACTTAACATTCCTCATTCCACTATACATAGAGTACTCACGGAGGATTTATGTCTGGTCAATAAAAGTGCAGTGTGGGTGCCCCACACTCTGAACACGGATCAGAAGGAGTTTCGTTATGAAACTGCGCGTAGCCATTTATCGTGGTATCGCCGTAAGAAAAATATACTTAATAGATTCATATGCCTTGATGAAACTTGGGTCGAATTTTATACTCCTCGTCAAAGACATCAGTCACGATGTTGTGTGGAACCGGGCACTTCAGCTGAACATTTACCACGTGCAGAGCTACATGAACGAAAAATACTACTAATAGTAGCTATGGATGTCAGAGGCGTTGCTTTTTGGAGAACTTATGATGAAAATATAACTATGACTGGAGAGCGATATAAGTCATTTTTAGAAGAAAATATTCCTATTTGGGCAGACGAACATCATATAACGAGTCCTATAATTTTACATGATAACGCCAGACCGCACAAATCAAAAATAGTTTTGAATTTAATTGAAGAAAAAGGATGGATTGAAATTATTCAGCCGCCATATTCCCCGGATATGAATCCTTGTGATTTCAATTGTTTTGCCCATGTGAAGAGGAAATTGTCGGGTACTCGATACAATAGCAAAAAGGAGTTAGATATTAAACTAAAGAGCATTATTGATGAATTAAATGAAAGTGGTACTTTAAATGGTGTTCAAGATTTGCCAGCAGTCTGGGAGCGAGTGATTAATAGTGGTGGAGATTATTGATTAGTGTCACAAGATTATATAGTATAGTAGTCAGTTTTTGTAAAATAATAATAATAAAAAAATATGACACTGGAAGTGGGATGACCTAATAAATTATCTGTATGCTTATGAACGCCTAGAAGACATTGTATGATATTTGACGTAAACGTTATTTGCTAAGAACTTTAATCTAGGCACTTAGCTACTATTTCGAAAACAAAGTTTGAGGCACCGTTTTGTACATAATTATATTTAAATTAGACTGAGGATTTAGGGGTGCTAGTTCAATATAGATTTGTTATAGAATTATTTGATACTACATATTTGCTTATACTATGTATACTAATAGAAATATCATGGTGGTTTCGCCGGGAAGGATACTCCGCAGCGCAACCACTTTAAATAAAAGTTTACGGCGAAACTAGAGATATAGACTTTTTTTTAATAGGATTAGAATTTTATAGACATTTCATAGAATTGTTCTTGTAACTTATACTTGTTACAGCAAAGGTGTTTCCGCCTGGGAGCATGACGTAAAAATATACAACATTATTTTTAGTAAATTGCAAACCTGAATATAGTTTCTTCAGAATGAGTAACTGAATCGATTCCAATAATTTTTACACCATGTTATATTTTGTCCCAAAAATATTTCAAAAAGGTTACAAATTGGACAACGAGCGACACTAAGTACATATGCGCACAACACAGGTCACGGCGGGGCGCGGGGGCGCCGCGTGGTGTAAGCATATTTCTGTACGGGCATCCAGGTAACATAACAAGCTTATACGTGGGCTGCCTTTTAAGTCGTGTCGTTTGCAAACCTCCCGCAATTGTTTAAAAATAAACATATGGCTTTTTCATCTTTTTGAATTTAGAATTCGAAAACAAAAGAATGTTTTTTGATCGGTCGAATAGTTTTATTGTAGCGTCTATTCAAAGGTGACAAGTCGGTTGTAAAAATGGAAATATCAAAGGAAAATATGCGTGCGATAATTTTCTACAACTTTCAAAGGGGATTCACGAGACTTCAGTGCTTTGAGAAGATCACTTCTGTTTAGTGATGCAGCACCATGTCTTAGGACTGTAGAACGCTGGTATTTAGAATTTCAACGTGGGCACTCTAGCTTCAGTGACAAGCCACGTGAAGGTCGTCCAAAAACCGCCATGACGCATGAGAATATCAACGCCGTGCGGCAGCTAATCGTCGAAGAGCGTCATGTGACATACTGTGAAATAGTGGCAGCCGTGGGAATTTCAGGGACTACTATCCAAAAAATCCTGCACGAAGAACTCTGCGTAAGAAAGTTGATCTCTCGTTGGAATACACATTTGCTTAGCGACAACCAAAAAGCAGCCCGTGTTAGATGGTGTCGCACTCTGTAGCGATTCAACCGAGGAGAGTCAAAACACGTTTATGATATAGTTAGTGGTGACGAGTCTTGGATATATGCTTACGATCCAGATTCCAAGCAGCAGTCAACTGTCTGGGTCTTCCAAGATGAGTCAAAACCGACCAAAGTCATACGGTCACGGAGCACTTAAAAAAAAACGATTGCCTCGTTTGTGGCAAAGGGTGGTCACGTCGCCACTATTGTACTAGAAGATCGCAAGACGGTTAACGCTGACTGGTATACCACTGTTTGTTTGCCACAAGTCATCACAGAGTTTCGAAAAAACAACTCAAGACGTCGTATGATACTGCACCATGATAATGCAAGTTCGCACACCGCCCGCGATACAAAGATGTTTTTGAGCACTCAAAATGTCGAAATTTTAGATCACCCGCCTTACAGCCCTGAATTGAGCCCTAACGATTTTTTTACGTTCCCCAAAATTGAGAAGTCTTCGTGGTCAACGTTTCAGCTCACCCGAAGAAGCTGTTGACGCATACAAATCGGCCATTTTGACTACCCCCACTTCGGAGTGGAATAAATGTTTTAAAAACTGGTTCGAACGCATGCAAAAGTGTATTAAATATCGCGGAGAATTCTTTGAAAAACAATAAATGGTAATAATCTATTAGATCGTCTATACTTATTTTAAACGACACAACTTTGATTTTTCATGATACTGTTTTGAAATGTTGTACATAAAAATAGACAAGTGTTTCGTGTTTCGCATATACTAAAACTAATGTTGTATATTACAAAGTACTATCTACCGTCTCTGCTTCTCAGTTTTTACGTCGAGACAAAACATCAATAGGGATAGATTAATGTATCATACACATAAACCTCTCAAAATTCCCTAAGAGATATTGAAATGTATATCAAAATCTAACAAGTCACAAATACCACGAAAGGACTTAATTAAACTTGTAATTTATTATTTAAAGAACTATCATATTGATAAATTTGATGATTTGCCATGAACAGTTAAAAAAAAAATGGAAGATCGGTGTTGGCGGCACTTGTAAAGGCCACAATGCTCCTCCCACAAAACGTCCGCGCAGTGACACAAATAGAATTGTCGTTTTTTATCCCAGTCGCAGACAGCGGCTCTTCCCCGGAGGGTCGGCAGAGCTGTGCCTACAGAACGCCCACCTTCCGCCAGTTATGTTTAAGTACCATGAAATAGGGGCGAGCCTATTGCCAGCAACCGAGTACAAAACAATTCGACAGAATACATATACCATTCAAATGTAAATGAAAGAAAACTCACCTGCCGCCGACATGCTGCTCGTATTAACAATATTAGCGCTCGAACTAAGCAAACTATTTCCCGAACTCATCAGATTATTTCCCATACTCATTAAATTATTGCTCGCAACCATCAAATTGTTGCCCGAACTCATCAGGGTATTGATGTTATTGCTATTGTTGACAGACTCTGTGAATGCGCTAGAAAAATCAGCGAATCCATCGTTGTTGTTCGCGGGAGGGCCGAACGCGTTGGTGAAGTCTCCGAACTCGTTGGATACTTTGCGCGGGAGTGGCGGCTCTTCGGCTCTGAAATTGAATATCGTGATAATGTTAATATTTTTACCTATTACTTCTTCTTTCTGGTGGTGGAAATTGAGCGATGATAAAACTCTATGATTTATAATCTCGCTCTAATTTAAATTGTAGTAAGTATCTAAAGATTAGAATTTTAAGGTGCTAGGTAAGTTAATAGTGCCACTGTCCGCAAAGCAAACAATAGTTTAACAATCGTCATGAATTATAACAATTATAATTACCAACAGCGATCTCATTGTTTGGTTAACTTAGTTTGTACTGTAACACTAACACAGTTTTAAATCCTTTGTGACTAACAAATTATGGATGTATTAACACCAGTGTTTAAGTTGTGCATGTAACTACTAACAAATTGGGTTTTATGATCTGAAAATAAATGAATTGATAATTCTGATCACAGGCAGGGAAAGAAACACAAAAAATATGTTTTAATCATTTTAAACAAACAAGGACAGTTCGTTTTTTCCGTCTTTTCGCTGAAATGATGCTGATGATGAAGCGATTTTAGCAAGTTTTCATTCGCAAGTTTATTCTGGAAACAGGATTTTGTCTCCTTTAGTGACAGACCGTATTTGATGCTATATTCAACAGTATGCTACATACCTCGGATCAAAGTCATCCAGCATCGTGCCGCCGGTAGCGAGGCTGGGCGGCGAGGGCGGCGCGGGACAGGTCTTGAACAGGTCGTCCAGCAGCTCCTGCGACTGCTGGCTCTGCGCAGCTGGCGCTGGAGCTGTCGCTGCTGATGCGGAGGACTTGCCGTAGGTGGCGGCAGCACCTGAGGAAGGAGGAAGGTAATTATGGTTAACACTTGTAAATAGTTTAAGTCTTTTTTGTCGTAAGAAAACGCGCTAGACGAAGAGGAACATTTATCGACGTTGTAGAACCGTTTATGAGCCCTATAAATAAAATAAAAGTTCCATTGGCGTTCCATGCATTTTTGTTCTTAAACCTTCAAAAATATTTTATATAATTAGAATATTCTTTATTGAAGACATTTTCCAAAAAGAATGCCAACCAGACTCTAACTGAGGAATGCTACTTGTCGATGCAAAATAATGCTTTCAATTGTATGAACAAACAGTTAGCTCTCTGGCAAGCAAGAATATATTGGCCACATTGCGCTCGATTCTTATATAACACCTACAATGGTCACGCAGAACTTGTAATACGTGACTCTGATATGAGATTATATAGCAAAAAAGGAGGAACCTAAGGAGATCCACTTCCCATGCCATTGTATGCCCTTGCAGCATTACCCATAATAAACAAAAACAGAACAAGCAACTACCCAATGCTGGTATGTAGATGACTCTTCCGCCCAAGGCAAGTTCAAAAGCCTACGTCAGTGGTGGATAAAATGAGTAAAATAGGCCCAGAATATGGTTACTTTCCTCAAGACAAAAGATCATACCTAATAGTTGGCGAAAACGTCAAACAAACAGCTCTACAGATTTTCAAGCAGATTAACATAACCATCGTAACTGGGTCACGCTTCCTTGGTGGTTATATTGGTGAAGGAGAAGAAAACTTTGTAAACAAGAAAATTAAAAACTGTATATCCATAATAGAAAAAGTTTCACCTATCTGTAAAGACTCACCTCAAGCTGCTTACACTGCCCTCACTCAAGCAGCTCAATTACAATGGTTATTCCTATTAAGTCTTAGATAACGCAAACCAATTCTTTGAACCACTAACACACTGCGTACCGACATTTACCAAGTCTACTAGGAGGCGGTTCTACGGTTCTCAGAAACAAACGATTACACATCTGGATTAACTGTGGCCATGGAATATTATATCCCTCAAAAATTGTGTTGCATTTAAACAATAAGAACTAACCAAGATCAATCTTCTTGACAGGCGTGCTAGGTTTCTGCTTGGCGGGACTCTTGAGGTTGATACTGAACGGTTGCGGCGCTTTCCGCTCGCTCCGCTCCGCTCTATCGGCTCGCTCCACTCGATCCACTCGCTCGCCGTCGAGCGAACGCGCGCGTGGAGGACTTGAGCTTACTACTTCTGAGTCGCGGTATACGTTTTCTCTAAAAAAAAAAAAGGATATAATTTATTATTATTTGTGGCCAAATACAAATGTCAGTTTGATGAAATTGCTGTAAATACTACGATTGCAGAAATAAATAACATTTAAAGACATTTGAGATTCAACTCAACACAGTACATGAGAGGCGAGGCCTCAGCCTACAACTTGTATGTCGGGGCCCTTTCCTGTGGGCCACCCCTATAAATGGTTTATAATTGAAATGAATGCTTTGTGTAAGAGTAAACAAATCCCGGAGCACTTACTTCTGTGGTCTGCGCTCTCGCGGCGGTCCATGGCTATAGTCTCCGTCGGAATCATCTCGTTCATAATCATCTTCTTCATTCCTCTCTTTTGGCTCCTCTGTAAAGTAAACAAAACTTATTAGGATGCATTTTAAGCAACTAAAACCCTTATCGACGGACAAAGACTGTGTCATGAGAAAGTTATTCTGTTAGATAGTAAAAAAAAGCACGATCACCAATCCATCTGTAAAAGAACTAACTAATATAATTTCACAGGACATCAGCAATACCAGAGGTTCCAGGTACATCACCCAGAGACAAAGATGGAATGTCTTAAGTGCCATAGGGTTATTTGAAAGCGAAACATAGAAATGCTGTTTGGCGATAAAAATAGACTACTGTGGTAGTACTTTCCTGGACGAATTCCAGCACAAGCTCTACTACAAAAATTGCTGCTAAAATAAGTGTTGATTATTTGAAAGATAAACATATGGGCAGTGTACGCACCCCAGTTGTGCGCGGCGCGGTCGCTGTAGTGTCCCCAGGCGCGCGCGCCGTCCGACGACATGCCTGCGGAGCACATCCCTACTATTCTTTAATATTTTAGTTCTTGCCAAGTAGCTTAGGGGTCGTCCATTAATCATGTCATGTTTTTCAGCAATTTTTAACCAACAACCATTTTTTTGATATTGAAATCACGCGTTCAACGTAAAATACACGTAATATCTCACTAAACCCCCTACTCCCCCTAATTTCGTTATTTTTTCCTTACCCCCTTTCGAGCCTCACGTGACTAATGGACGATCCCTTAGACGACAAAAAGCACTCCAGATTTATTTATCTGCAGTGCTTTCTTTCAAATTATAAATAGAAACAAACTTTATGCGTTGAACATGAAGCTTATTTTGCGTCACGCAAAAAACGTCCTTGAAGACGAGAACACTAATCTGTAGTGAGGCAGTTAACGTTTAAATGCAACCGGGCGGCTCGGCGCCAGTTAGTTGTTACATAAGAGTGAGTGATTGACCCTGACCTATATACTTGTCCTTGTTCTTCTTCGCTTTCTTGCGCTCTTCGCGCAGCTTCTCATCGTCCTGAATGAAGTCTATCAGCTCTCGCACTTTGTGCCTTATGTTTATACCCTGAAATCATATTATTGTTAATTATCGTCTTACAACAGCGATTTATCATAATCATTAAGACTAAAAAGTAAAAAATAAAATGAAAATAACAAAACATTTTTAAAAACAAGCTTTTATTTAAATAAAAACGTAACCTAAAAAGACAAAAAAAAAAAACATTTTTTTTCTATTCTATAAAATGTCACTTAGTTAATTTGTTTTTTTTTTCGTTTTTTTCGTTTTGCTTGAGGTACTCATGTACGGTATCCGTTATACAGATGTACAGACGCCAGCACATCAAGCTACTACAATCTGTCAAATTTATTTAATAGTTTTTCAACTTTATCGCTAAAGAATTAGGTTCAAAGTTTATTGGGAAAATTTGACAGTTTCGGGTAGTTTGATGTGCTGGCGTCTGTACCTAATACAAAATATCAGTGCCTCAAGCGTTTAAAATTCATATAAATGTATTTTAAAATGTGAACTAAAAGATTTTTTTTTTTCTTTTTAGTTCAAGTTATTGTTTCTTTTTTAGGTTACGTTTTTATTTAAATATGTAAAAGCTTGTTTCTAGAAATGTTTTTTATTTTCATTTTATTATGTTCATTATGATTATCAGCCCAATTTCAGTAAATGAATTTAGAATCACAAATCTCGTATTCCAAATGTAGTGTCGTAGCATTGCTACCATCACCACAAGTCTATTTGAACTATATTCAGTGTTGGCCATGAACGAGCATATATCTGTAAATAGACTTCTTACCTGATCTTTCCCCACGTCGTCAACGTATGTGTAGTTCTCGAGTGATCGGAGATCGTATATGTGTTCCCGCGCCGATGTCACCACCCTTTCGGAACCGTTACGTACCAAGTAGCTCAAGAGAAGCAAACACTGGAATGAAATCATTTGTTACTGTAAGTACCTACATGTTTTAAAAACCATTTCTAAGTCACAATTTATAATCTAAAGGAAATTGTTCATTCTCGGCTTGGCGTGGACACGATGCTCGAAAAGAAACATGAATCAAAAATCATGTTTTGTTTTTAGAGGCTTATTTATTATAAACTTTTGTATCAAGTTGCGCCCACGAATAGTGTATTTAAAAAGTACTTAAATTGTTTCATTCTTCGACATATTGACAGTACTCGACCTTCAGTCTTGCCATTTGCCAACAATTAATCGTATATTTTAAAATAATTATTTGTAATCGATTATAATTGTAATTTTTTAAGTTCAACTAAGTCCTCCTCATTCTTATAAGAGTCTAGAGTTCACAGTCAATTAAAGCTGTTATTTGTAATCACGCACATTCATTAAAAAATGTTTATCTATATAATTGGAAAACAAAAGTATCGAAGTTAGTCATTAATTTCGATTTTTAATCTAATATAAATCGATTATTAAAAAAAGTTTATGTTAATGTCAGTTGTCAGTTCAAGTAACCTGTCATGTCATTCACTTTGTTTCTTGGCATCGCGAATATAATTTTCCTCGTTTTACTCTTATTATTTTGCAATTATTGTTTTGGCTTTGAAAATGGACACTGATACCGCATGCGTGTATATATTAAACGAAAATAACAGTCAGGGACGAAATTCAATCAAGCAGTATTGCTGCAATTGTGTAGTGGGCCGAAAAACAATGATTTGGTTTTTAAGCTGGGCAAGGTACAAAGATAATAATATACATCCACCTGCCCAGTTCCTAGACAACATAGAGTCAGAATAATAATAAAGTGTATGAATAAAAAAGTGTCTTATTAAAAAAAAAAAAAAACAAGTAAGCAAAATCAGTCTTACAAGCATCATGATACAATCTTATTACAATATTCTCTTCGCTACTGGAATCAGCAATTAGACCTATATTATATTTATACTTAAAGTGCCTGTTCACGCCGAGTCAAATTCCCATACTAAATGGACAATGTCCTTTCTTTCCTGACCATTTCCTACTTGACCTTCAAAGAAATACTGGAAAAACGAACACAGAGGACAACCTCTGTCTCTCTGTCTCGGTCTCTGTGTGTGTGTAATTATTTAATAAAACTACCACAAGGTAGTTATATTAAATAATTATTTTTGAACTTGAAATCGGAAAGCAAAACAATAGTGATGCGGACATTCGGTAACTGCTGTCCTTCAAATAATGGACATATTGCAATAGGTAACTACGTACGAGTTATAGTTAAGAACATTGTAAGACATCTCGACGATCACTTCACACAATGCCGTTAGTTAATCTTTAGCGCCTTGGATAACGAAAATGTATAAAGTTATCGACGATATCTTTATTTATCGTAACGCGTTTAGTCGAAACGCTCTTTATAAAATTTGACAAAACTATATGATGATTATATGGTCTTGTTAATACTTATTTAGTCCTAATGACGCAGTTTCTAAACAATAATTTTCAGGGCTACATCGTTCGCGCTTACATCGGTCAGTCCAAACTGTTCTACGGACTGACTTTGAACTCTGCCATCTGCTATGGGGTGAACTCCCCAGAATCCTTTCTGGGGAATTCACATCAATGAATTCAAAGTCAACAAAGCTTACAAAGTGATACAAAATCTGAAATATTGTTAGATTAGGTCTCACTTTGTAAGCCGATGGTTCTGGCTGTCATACATAAATCTTTGACAGTCAGTACGGGACACGGGTATCTTCTACTTGGAAGCCCGAAAGTCTGACAACCAGTCTTACCCGGGGTATCGTGTTACCTAGTAACTGGGTTGTGGTGGTAATAGGCAGCCGGTCCATGTAAAATATTGCTATTCAGCAGCGTCCCGTAGGCTCGAAGCTGACCCCCATAAAATTGGGAAAAGGCTAGGCAGATGATTATGTCTCACCTTGTAAGTCCTGCGCCAGTGACTGCGGTTGTCGTGCAGCATGCGGCGCCACAGCATGGACATGACCTCGGGGAAGTGCTCGTACGTGAACGTGGCGAGCGCCAGCTCCTGCATCTGTTGGCCGGTGGGGCCCCACGCCTCGTCTGAAGTCGCTTCGCGGACCTTGCCTTCTACTTCCGTGTAGTTCATTACTACGTTTGTGCTGTAACAAAATTACAAGATAGTAATGTATTTTCGCGTTCACTTCTTACATAGGCCACCCTCCTTGCTATGTAGACCGGGACCCCGATATGCCTCTAAGTACACATCTAATTTTCTTTTATGATTATAAAAATGTGGTACTTGGTATAGATATTCTATTTCACGAAGTCCGTTTGACTATGTTGATATTTGTAGTTGTCCCTGCGCATGCACATTGATTTAGTGTGCGTAAGCTCAGGAGCGCTCAGACTGCAACGCGGTCCAGGTCACTCACTAGTGCTTATTGGTTTCACGTCAAATGTTTAAACTGATATGCGTTCAAGTGTTTGCTGAAGTATGTATTACATCATCATTCTCCTGCCCTCATGCCAATTTATTTGGGTTCGACGCAACATGTCTTTTTCTTCCATACTTCTCTATTATGCAGGGGCCACACCAACGGGAAACGCCGTTGATTATCGCGATGATGGTCGTTGACCGTAGGTGTAGCCCACAACTTATCGTGATAATTTTACAACGGCATTCACATTGCCGATTGACGTTAGGCGATAAATCTCGGTTGGCGGTATTTTTTGCAAATCAAAGAGATTTACCGCGAGAATTATTGCCAACGTTGAAGCGGCCACGCTTACGTTTGTCATTGCGCACCGTGAGCGCGATTTTCTTTGTTCTTTTTTTCTTTCTTCGGTAAGGATAAAATAAATTCATAATATAATAAAAATTTACATTTAAACAGAGCAGCAGCGTCAACGTTCATCTTGAAATTCAAGGGGAACATTAGCGCCAATTTATCGCCAATTGACGTTGACTGTTCAAATGTGGCCACTCAATTTATCGCGTTAAATACCGGAATAATTACCGCGGTGTTTGCGGCGATGATGGGCATTTACAATTCCCGTTGATGTGACCCCTGCATTAGTCGACATCTCGGTAGTCACCCCCTTTCTAACCATATCATCATTTACAATTCCCGTTGATGTGACCCCTGCATTAGTCGACATCTCGGTAGTCACCCCCTTTCTAACCATATCATCATTTACAATTCCCGTTGATGTGACCCCTGCATTAGTCGACATCTCGGTACTCACCCCCTTTCTAACCATATCATCATTTACAATTCCCGTTGATGTGACCCCTGCATTAGTCGACATCTCGATAGTCACCCCCTTTCTAACCATATCATCATTTACAATTCCCGTTGATGTGACCCCTGCATTAGTCGACATCTCGGTAGTCACCCCCTTTCTAACCATATCATCATTTACAATTCCCGTTGATGTGACCCCTGCATTAGTCGACATCTCGGTAGTCACCCCCTTTCTAACCATATCATCATTTACAATTCCCGTTGATGTGACCCCTGCATTAGTCGACATCTCGGTAGTCACCCCCTTTCTAACCATATCATCATTTACAATTCCCGTTGATGTGACCCCTGCATTAGTCGACATCTCGGTAGTCACCCCCTTTCTAACCATATCATCATTCACACAGTCCATCCATCGTTTCTGTAATAAGGGACTGGAAGGGCATCAAAAAAGTACAAGTCAAGCAACATAGGTAACAGATAAAGACATCAGGCACGTGTTTGTCCTCATTGAAGGATCAGCGAATGCGATGGCGTACCCGTCATAATAACAATGGCAACGTCACAGTTATGCCGCTATACACCTTGAACTTGAGTATGTGTAGGTACTTTACGGCATATTTTACGGTTTATTGTATCGAAGTACTCACGATATGCTACCATGAATGCATACTGATACAAAACAAATGAAACATGTTTTCTTTAAAGCAGTTTTTCAAGTCAGTAGCAGTACATAAAGACAGAGAATTTTCATCGAGATAGGGTAGAATATAAAGAATAGTAGTACACTATCATTCTGATACATTTGTAACCAACTTAAAAAAGGAGGTTATTGATGTTTATATGTGGGTGATTCATTATTCAAGGGAAATATTTTGATCTCGTTTCTGGTGATGTCGTGAAGGCCTTTTCCTCGTCTGTGAAATTATGGGTGCGTTTCCACAGAAGCGGAGCTGGGCGAAGCGGAGCAGAGACGTGCAGGAATCGACTAATCACAATGGTTGAAATCTTCATCGTGTCACTCGTCTCGTCTGTGATTGGACGATTCCTACATGTCTCCGCTCCGCTCCGCCCAGCTCCGCTTCTGTGGAAACCCTATGACGCTACGGGCATCCAGCTCAAATAAGATCCAAGCCACAAACAGGTAACATAACGATTTTGGTTATCATCAATGTATTGTAGCAATTTCGTGATGCCGATGCGTACCTATAGTTTAAAATAAATCTAGTTCACTGTAGTTTTTTTTTTGACCAGCACTTGGGTGTTATTTAAAATCAATCAATCAATATATTTATTGTGGATCATAGGTAGGTACATAATAAAGGTCTTGAAAATTAATTTGTGATCAGCTATATCCAGCCCTTACATACTTACAATAATTACATAGAGAATTTACATCATTGTAACAAATTATTAAGATTTCACATAAAATATAAAAAAAGATTAAAATAAAACAGAACGAATTTGAGTAGGTACACCTCAGTGGGCCACTGAACGCATCGTGACTGCATGAGGACTGAGGACGAGTCTTTTATAGAGAAGTAGCACATGTTTGTTAACAGATCATGGAGATTATTTTTATTTTTTTTAATTTCCGTAAGTATTCTAATAGGCCCTGGAATATTATTAAAGATGCGTGAAGCTATAACAAACATACTTTTATGAATTAGATGAGCCTTACTAGCTACTGTGCGCGATTTGTCCTGACGCCGTATACGCGTGTAATAATTTTATCAATGTCAATATTATTTTTGACAAATATACACATGGCAGTTTTAATACGTTCATCTTTAAAAAAAACGGAAAAGCTGATACTGTAGTCAGCTCACCCTCAAGGGGGCAAGCCGTGAAGCAATTTAACTTTCTACGGAGCTGTCGGTACTTTAAACGCGTCATACTTTCATTATTATATCCTTAACGCTTATTTGGGAGTAAATCGAAACGGAATGTTGCTATCGTTAAATGGAACTATTTATTGTGGTTTTAGTTGATGGTAATGGCAATGTAAAATCAGAGAACGAGGAAATCATTTCGGAAACTACCTTGCTAGTTTTATATAGGCTACGCTTTTTATCTGAACTCTCGGAATAAATAACATGGATGCTATCAAAAAAAAAAAAAAATTGGAAGGACTGATGGAAGGATGGATGGATTTCTGTTTTTGGTTGATAATATAATATTTATTTCTTTTTTGTTAAAACATATATTTAGAGGGAAACAGACTAAGTCGGTGTTTCCTATCCTCTCTTTCCTATACTCTACAAGAAACAAGAGGTCACAGTCTCATTTAAAGTCAAAATCAAAAGTCATTTATTCAAATTAGGCAGAGAATCAGCACTTTTGGAACGTCAAAATGACAAAAGACAGTCCCAAAAGGCCAGTCCAGACATTTTCTTGGTCAGATCATACGAAAACCATGCAGATTAGTGAGTGGGTTTATAACAATATTCCTTAACGCCAACGAATAATACGAGGTAATTAAGGCTATTTGACCAGATGACAAATAGTCATAATTACCTGTCACCCATCTCCAATGACAACCATATGATACGTCATTGAAAAGTTTTAATAACCGTCCGTACGTAACGTAACAAGTCATTCGCATGCGAGGCGTTATGCAACCCGCAGTGAAAGGTTACAGCAAGGTTGCCTCGATGCAACCGAGTGGGTGAGTGAGGTTTTTGGCAGATTTGTAACTGGTAGATTGATAACAAGCGAATTCGATGGCGATAGAGACCAGCCTACGTAACACGGTGGATTGGTTTTGCGACTTCGTCCGCGTGAAATTTGTTTTATGTAACATAAAAAAATAGGAAACTCCAAAAGTGCACGACTCATAATGCTCATTTGATCGTATAACAAACCATATATATAGATATTATATTACTTAGTTTATCACTTTGAATAAAAGACCCATTTTCAATAAGGTTACATTATTGGCGACTGTATAAGTCTGATGCTTTGTTACTATTATTATTCTTATGTAAAGCTGTATACAGAAGCTGTTGGTTTGCCTTTAATAAATAAATAAATAAGGTTCCTGCTATGGATGAAACGAATCTTATTAAAAAAAATGGCTGTTAATTGATTTTTTCGCAAGCTACTATGTTTTCAAGTTTCACACTTGATTGGCGGGATTTTTTTTAGAAATATTTTGATGTTTTTTTCGTTTTTGCTGCATTAGAACAATTTTTGAAAAGTGCAGAATTAATCTCCGTGTTTCCGTCATTATCTATACTAATGGTATATGAATTAAGTAGGTTCTGTGGTGTGGTTCTGTGTACTAGCAGGAGTATAACAATAGAAACAGTTGCAGAAAGTAGGCAAAACATTTTTTTCGATCGTTAAGCACTCCCAAATGGCGTGCAATATATCCTATGGCACGGCAATACGGTAGCTTCCCATTACTGAAAGAATTTTCGGAATCGGATCAGTAGTTCCGTTGGCAATTACATGCAGCTGAGATGAGAATGCTAAGAGGGATGTGTGGTGTTACGCGAATGGGTGGAATAAGATAAGTATTCATATAAGAGGAAGTCTACGAGTAGGGAAAGGAAGAAACGATGGAGGGACTGTGTGACAGATGATATGACGACTAATAGAGAAGTACGGAAGAAAAAGACATGTTTCGCCGACACCAAATAAACTGAGTTAGGGGCCAAGCAGCAGAATGACAATAATCAGTAGTTCCGATGGTCACCCCCCACATACAAACTCACAAATACCTGCTTTTATTATTAGTACTTTAGACTATAGGTCAAACGATAGTGTGAACTAAAAATATAGTTGAATGATACATTCATACAAATACAACAGCATGACGTATTGGATAGTTTCTCCACTTCAAAAGGGCAGCAAGTGGCGTTCTGTAGTTTCTGCCTACGCCTTTGGGGAAAAGGCGCGAGTTTATGTGTGTACGTGTAGGGTAAGTAGAAATGTATTTTATATACTGGCTATAAAGTCAGCGTATATTTTCGTCTTGTTTGATTATTTGTCCGAATACTCAAACTAATACCATAATTACATTCCAATTCTATTCAAGTGCCTAGGCTGTTGGCTGTCGACGCGGGTTTGCATTCTTGCATGGATCACATTTGTACAGTAATTTGTTCTGGGTCCGCCGCCTTTTGTTTGAGAGACTTGCGTTTATTTACGCGCAGTTGAGATATACCGTGGAGTTTGTTTTTTAAATATACCTAATTGATTAATTATATTTAAAAAACGTAAACAACATAAACTGTTATAAAAATGAAACTATTTTCATACCAAAAAAATTACAAAGTTCACTGCACTATAGTTCAATACTAAAACCCAATAATAAAAATATTATAAGAATCTAAACACAAGCAATTTTCCTTACAATGTAGAACATTAAAAATTAATTATCAACTTAAGATAAGGAAACCAACCTGTGATTTCCTCAAACAATAGTTATTTGCTTTGAAAATAGTTGTGGACACTGGACAATGATTACAAAAAGAAATAAACCTACAACATGACTAGCATTTGACATTGTGTACATCATTTATTTAAATGCCTTAAAACTATCATTACAGGTCTAATGCGATAGACAAATCACACAATGTTTTCTTTCATTTACAGAGTTGTACACATTGTGAGATTGGTCAAATATTAGTGTACAGCGGCTCGATTCTGTAAAAATCTCACTGTGAAATCATAAGTGAAGTGAGCACTTAATAGTGTCTTTCCCTACCATTACGGAATGACAGAGCTCACTTCCCGCTCACTTGACCTAAGTTCTCACTGTGAGATTTTTACAGAATAGCACTGCAGACTGTTCAGTATTTAATTTGCAGCCGGTTGGTGGCCTTAGGCCCCTACTACATGGGACTTAAACGTAACTGGCGAAAGTGGGTCTCCTATAGGAACCTGTTTCGTACATTAGCTCCCCCTTTTGCATAAGGATAACGTTCCCACTGCTGGGACATAGGCCTCCTCTCACAGAGGGAGTGGGCCGTCATCCGCCACATGGGCCCAGTGCGGGCTGGTAGATGTCACATGTCTTCGAATTTTTGTTTCTAGGACATGCCAGTTTCCTCAAGACGTTTTCCTTCACCATTTTGAGAGTAGTAGTGATGAAATTATTTACACAAAGTCAAGCGCCTGCCTGGGTTCGACCCCCGACCTACAAACCGTAAGTCGAGACCGTTACCACTGTTACTTACTTAGCTTGAAATAACCACTTTTTTAATTTCAATGTTTAGATAGTTCCAAAATACTCTTATGCATTAGTATTGCAAGTGATTTCATTATAGCCACACCATTGGGCGTCCACAACACAGTGTTCCGGGCCGAATGCATGGGCATCTCTCTGGCCGCTTCAGCCATCATGGCCAGGGAAGTGAAGGATCACTCAATCCGCATACTCTCAGACAGCATGGCTGTACTGCAAGCGCTGAATAGTAATACAGTCTGGGCTAATATATGACTGCCACTAGCGCCTCAACCAGGTGGGTAACCTCAATAAAATAACCATTCAATGGATAAAAGGACACAGCGGTTCGCTAGGCAACGATGCAGCCGACGAGCTTGCCAGAAGGGGGTCGAGCATGGCACCAGTGGGACTTGAGCCCATCGTGCCACTCCCCTTCAGGTATCTACGCACTCTGGTAAGGAAACGCACCAGAGATCAACATGACAAACTTTGGACGGAACAAGGCGAGTGCAGGCAGGCTAAGGAATCACTTCCCGCAATGGATGGCCGCCTCACGAAACAGGTTCTCCGTCTAACTAAACAAAAGCTGCGTACGGTGACTGCAGCTTTGACTGGCCACGGGTCATCTAATAAACACCTCTTTGTCATAGGAGTAACAGAAAGTCTGCTGTGCAGGGCCTGCATAGAGGATGACGAGACAGTGGCACATGTGCTTCTAAGCTGCCCGGTGGTCGCCACTTACAGGGCACTTGCTGGCCTTCCTTGAGGAGCTGGGGTGGATCGATTGATCGATTTTCCCACCCGTACGCAAAATACGCGCATTGACGTTGAGTTGCAGATACCAGCCCGTATTATTTATTAAGTACCTAAGTGATTTCATTTATTATTATATTATCGTCTCCGCATTTTACCACTTGGCCACCACTGCTCTTCCACCCCCTTTTGAATAATAATGAATAAAGTGTCTGAAGATAGGGATAGGGGAAAACAGGTGTGATATTATGAATTAGAGACTAATGTACTGAATAGCTAATGTCATAATGGTCATAGGCCTAGATGGTAGGCCTGGTAGTAGATAGTGCAAACATGGAATGTCTTTCCCCCCCCTATAGTCTAAATAAACTAATATAGTAGTGGATGGTTGTCATTACAACCAACCACTTTACAGAAGTGGCTAACAAATTCATTATACATACTAAACATGTCAATAAGGAATGCCCTATTGACATTTCCAATATCAATGATTGACAATACGTTGCTGAACTTGCATTAATGTACTAATATAATTTTTAAGATCTTCATCCACAACACAGCTTTAAAATAAATGGCAACCATGACTAGTAAATAATTTTATCTTTCTTATTATGTGGGATGTTGATATCTCCCAAAATCAGAATAATCTGTGTAAAATACAAACTGCAGTATCTTATAAGTTGAAAGCAAACCAGGGCTCTGAACCGGTTTAAAAAGAGCGGTTAATTTCGATGAAATACCGGTAAATATATCGTTCCCTCATTAACCGGTTAAACAAGTGAACTGTTCATATGTAACCCAAATGACAAAGGTTACCGGTTACATAAGCACAAACGGTTTTGACACCCAAATTAACCGGTTAATTCCGTAAGTCGTAAATATTTTTCGTCTACTTTTTTAACACTTCCAACAAGTTATAGTGACATTAGTACATTTAGTACCCCAGAAAACATTAGGAAAAAAAATGTTTGATCTGAGGACGTCAAATACAACCGGAGAACTTAAATGGTGCGGGTAGATTCATGTTGCGACTTGCTTAGTTAGGGGGCGGGGGGTGTTTAACCGGTTAATTTTCACTTTCAAAACCAAAATTCATGAAAAACCGGTTTCCCGCAAAAACCGGTAAAAACCGGTAAAGTGCAAACCTTAACCTAAATCGATTTCGGTTTGGGGTCAATGACCGTAACCGGTTAAGAATTTCAACCGGTTTCCGAGCCCTGAAGCAAACATTACCATAATTGGTAAACTATTGAATAAACTCTTGGAGTGTGGCCAAAACTGCACTGTGTTTAAAAGAATAAGATTAGTGAGATCAAGACCCTTCCAAGACATTTTGGAGGTGACAGAGAGAAAGTAACAGTGGAATATATTTTCATCTTTATGAAAATATGTGCATTATGCTCTGCTTATTTTAAGATTAATGATATGGGTATTATGCTAAATGCTTATTTTGTAGCTTGCTTTTCAAATACATGCTTAGTCATCATAACCTTTATTCCAATTTATTTGGGGTCGGGACAGCATGTCTTTTTCTTCCATACAACTCTGATATATGTCATCTCAGTAGTCACCCCCACTTTCTAACCATACCATCTTTCACACAATTCATTTATCATTTTTGTCTTGCTCTAAGTCTACTCCATTAACAATTTTACTCATAATATTTCAAAGATAGTTGGTCAATTACTTATTGATATTTTTTTAAACTAACAATATTATAGTTCAATTCACTTTCCTGGAAGTTACGTAAAAAAAAAAAAATATATTATATAAAATTAATATATATCAAATTATTAATTTTACTTTACTTTAATTGCCTCTCTATGGACAGATATGGTAACTCATTTCACTGTGCAGGTCAATGGACACTTGATTGTGTCAATCGTGAAATTCCTGTTCCAAGGTTGAACAGTTTAGTTGAATTGCTCATGTGTGGGCTTTTATGGCAAATTGTAAAAATTTTTACAGAAAAATTTTATAGAGCTGGAATGTAGACTATACATTAGAAAAAATATATTACTAGAATCTTTAAATATGTCGCAACATGATTACAGAAATTTAAATGAAATTGTTTATTCTGTAAAAAGGATATCGGAATCACTTTCACATGTTCTATTTAAGAAGAAAAATAAACTACATGAAAGTCAACATTTCCTTTTATTAATACAATCTACTTCTATTTAATACTCGATCTACAATAATACAAAACTAATTCTTGGATACTCAGTAATGTTTGAAGTTGAACCAACCTTTTGATTTGTATGATGGAATGACACTGTCTTCATATTATCACAAGATAAATATTATGTTTATCTGTTACAGCAGTGAATTGACACTTTCAGTTTTGAAAGTGATGAAAATTGAAAACTATTTAGCATCTGTAGAACTTTAAAATGACAAAACCTCTTCTAATTGGGACTGGCCATGATAATTGTCCATAGTTAAACGGAAAGGATCCAACCCTAACTACCTGTGTGGGTTGGATCCTCTCCGTTTAACTACGGACAATTAGTGGTAGAAACAAGCTCATTTCAGAGCCTGTTCACTTGTGACTAAGTACTGGTCATTTTAATATTGATTTAGTTAATTTAGTTAATTATGTGGCTTTAATCCCAAAACTATGTAATTAATGTTAAGTTCATTGCATTTTGAAATTTGTCATTTTGTAGTTAAATTTTGCCGCCGACAAACCATTAACTCCTGGGACCGGTCGCTATCTACCACATTCGATCAGTGGCTCGTTTAGCCGAGGCGCTGATAACGTTAATTTTCAGTACATTTCATCTATACACTCCCTATCCTCATTAATTTAACCAACCGAGACAGGTTTGCAAAAACACCCAAGTACATCGTTCCTAAAGTTATATACATCGAGATCTGTGCAAATTTACTATCGAGGTTCGCAAAAAATGCAATAAATAACCACACTAATGAAACAGATTGCTGTAATTTACATAAAAATTAACAAAAATGTTCATGATACTTACACTTTGTCCGCCAACTCCCGCACCTTCCACATGCTTATAAAACGGTCCATTTTTGCTGTTTATCAATAAAAACGATATTCAAAACACAAAATCACTGTAATTTAAAGAGCGTTAACATTAAAATTAACTAAAAACTCGCTCTGATGATTTGGCTGACATTCTTGCAAAATGGCGAGTGGGTAAATGTTGCCAACTTGAGAACCGAGAAATGAAAAAGGTTCAAATGAGTAAACGTAGCATGAGCTGAATAACGGAACGGGTTTTTAGCAATCGTATTCATATGACAGCGGCAGCACATAGACACTGTCGCCACCCCTAAAGTGAAGTATCTGTGGACTGTGATTGCTACTAGGCAAGATACCTTATCCATTAAAAAAATGAGAGAATTGCGACCGATTGCGTAAACAATGCATACATATACGATAGGATAGCAGCAATCGCGGTTGTTTTACTGGTATTTATTGAAGAGTTCCGTTGTCTGTCTCCGAAACTAATCACATCTTTACGCAATTTAAATGGGACCATTTCGGAATAAACTTCTATAAGAAAAAAAAAAAACAATTTTGCAAATCCGTCCAAATATGACGGAGTTATGCCCGAACATACATTAATAATAGGCCTTTACCTATGAAATTGCCGTTTTGTATGAAAAAATTTAAACGAATTTTTTTCATGTATTTTTTATTTGTATTAATCGAAGTAATCACCCATGCAATCAATGCATCTTTGCCAACGCAGTGGCAGTTTATTGATGCCCTTCTTAAAGAAATCAGCTGGACGGGAGGCAACAAATTCTTCAAAGGCATTTTGTACTGCCTCTCGGGTATTGAATTTTATTCCCGTCAAGAAGTTATCCAAATTCTGGAAAAAGTAGTAGTCTGTAGGCGCAAGGTCTGGTGAGTAGGGCGGATGACGGAGAGCTTCCATCCCCAGTTCTTGCAACTTGGAGACCGTCTGCTGTGCAGTATGAGGTCGCGCGTTGTCGTGCAGGAGCAGCGGAGACGAGCGATTGACCAATGCTGGTTGGAGATGTGCCAGCTTCTCCATCATTGTGTTCAGTTCTTCACAGTACCTACACATCTGCAGTAATGCTCACCCCGTTTGGTAAGAAGCTGTGATGAATCACACCGGCGCTAGACCACCAAACAGTGACCATCACTTTTCTAGGGGTAAGTTGTCGTTTAGGACATCGTTTAGGTGCAGAATCAGGATCCAACCAACTTGCTGAGCGCTTGCGGTTATCAAACAGAATCCATTTTTTATCGCAGGTAACAATGCGGTTCAAAATTCCTTCATTTGTGTGTCTGTTGAGCAGTGCAAGGCACGTCTCGATGCGTACTTCGCGCTGGCGATCATTGAGTTCGTGGGGCACCCATTTGTCAAGCTTTTTTACCTTTTCTAATGCCGCGTCTATTCTAGCAGCGGCCATGGCATCTCCGTGTTCAAAAAGTTGTAAAGGATAAGGTTCAAAGTTGATTGGGAATATTTTACAGTTTTGGGTAGCTTGATGTGCTGGCGTCTGTACATGAGCTGGGTTGGCCTAAGGAAGGAAAACCTGGTCAAGTAGAGATTCATAGACGACTCCGACTGGAGTGTGTAAATGTGGTGCTGTTCCACAAACGATGGGACACTTAATATCATGTCCTGCGTGTCCTGTCAGCTGCATGTTACAGGAACTGATGGACGCTAGTGATGGCGTCAAACACGTAGCAGAATTCTGGGCGGAGTCCATTTAGATTGCCATCGACACGCTAAGAAAAATAATACATAAGTGACGATATTTATGTATGTATAGCTACGTCTAACGCATTTGACATCCTGGGAAAAGAAAACTCGGCTACCGACTTTGTAGCTTGGGTTTCTTGATCATTGTAAAAGCAAATGATTAAAAATCAGTCATCACAATTTTATTATTCAGCCGAAAGACGTCATCGGCTGGACATCGGTGATCCCAATCATCAGCTTCCAGCGGATTATCGTGACCGTCACAAGATCGTTAGTACCACTTCCTTGAGTGAAAAACAATAATCAAACAAAATATTCCTTCATATTATACCATTTTATTTACATTGTCTACATAGCCAATTATTGCAATATAAGTATAGAATCGACATCGAACTTCACAATACATTCACATACACATAAAGGCCCGTATGAAATGGCCTCAGCTCAACGCGAATAGCGCTTCTTAGCGAGTTTTTATGCAAATCTAAGCTTAGTTAAAGTTGCAGAATCTCGATAACTCACACGTGTCGCTTTCTAACAGCCAATTTCATCTACTGCTATCTATCTAAAACTCTTTAAAAAATCCTATAATATAATAAAATTCCTTGTTTACTAGCATGACTAAATAGGAATCTTACATGGGACTTGTAACAGGCGAAATGTTTTATTAAACTACTATTGTGGACTTTTCAGACGATATTCTTTTTTCTGCTTCAAATAAATACAAGTGTTGCCACACAAAAAACACAAGAACTCTGAAAAGGCCATCGCATACAGGTTCCATAACTTCGAAAGCCAAGCTGCCGTATCCTAGATCCAACTCAAAGACAGTCCGTTTTCCTTCTAATGAGATCACCCCATTAGAAGGTCATACATCATTTCTTGGCTAAGGTGTCGCTCTGGGGCTGGGCGCCGTAGTACTGCCACAGCTCGATCGCCTTGTTGGCTACTACTTCCTCACATTGTTCTGGTATCTAGAAAATAAAATAAAACGATAAGTAATAAGGGCTGAGTGATGGCCATTTGATAGTATCTGAAAGAAGTTGAACATGTTGCGTCAATAGAAAAGCATATTATTTATTTGCAACTTCTTTCGGTTATTCAGAATTGCTGTGGTTTTTTTTTACCTCAGATACGCATTTCAGCACTTCGTCAGCATTCTGGGAGCGCAGTATATTTCTCCGTAACGTTACGATTAACATAACGGCAGCATAAGACAGTATCTTTGGAGCTCCACTGCATATTTTGTCCCATATTCTGTAGAAGATAGGAAAAACTATAATAAAATCGCTACACGAACCAATAGCATCGACATCTACTCGAACCCTTTCCGTCAATTCCACACGAGACTTTTGACCAGCTCGTAGTAAGACCCCTGGCCCCGTGCGACATTTTCAGCCTTTTTTTTGGTTTTGTTAATGTGTCTTAAATATTTTCCATTTTGCTTTAATTTGTAATTCAAGTAACGGTCCTTTAATCATTTTCGTTTGTGTCTGTTTTAGTGCGTAAGTTGGAGTTGGAGTGCCATAACAATAATAAATAATATTTGTTGGGTGATAAACCAGAAGAAACAAAGGAGGTGGGGCATAAGGGCCATTTTTCGCCTATCAGCCACTTGATGTGACGTATATTTTATTTAATAGTATGAAAATCAATTACTTTCAATAAAAAATCTGCAATTGATGGGATAAATAAAATAAATAATTACGTAGGTATTACGAACAAACATTGCTGTCATTCGTTTTAACATAAAAAAATAAATTGTAATTAGAACACTAAATGCAAGAATAATATGAAAGGAGTTTATTACTACCATTATACCTGGGGTAATGCATACACCTGGGGTAATGCATACAAAAATCACCTTATCGCAGTAGAACGAGCGCAAAGAGCTGTACTAAAGGTGATCATGCGCTTACCCTACAGACACCCAACAGCAAATGTCTATGAAAGGGCAGGTGTACTGACGGTGAGGAAACTTTTTGTACTCGAGATGTTGACAAGATACCATAAGTATACGGTACCTGCCCTACCTATTTCAACAAAACGACGTATTGACTGTTGCCCAATACCGCGTGTTAGGACTGTTTTTGCAAAGCGACATATTGTAGCTCTAGCTCCAAAAATGTACAACACACTTCTTAAAATTTATAATGACTGTAAAACCTACACTGTCCACAAATTTAAAACAAAAGTGGCAAACTGGCTCAAGCATTTCGGTTATGACGAAATCGAAAATTTAGTAAACGGGTAATATATATGTATATATATTTAAATATATAAGCATGAATATTTATGTATAACACCACCACAATCACCTACACTACATACACAACGCACAATCAACGACTACACATCACGCCATCTACACACAACACAGATACTCACAACACTAAATGGTTGTTATTGTATTGTATTATTTTACTTTTTTTTTCTTTTTTTGTAATATTCATCCAGATCTTTCCCTGTTTTGGCATTCTTTTAATATTTTTTTTGTTATTTAATTTATTTTATTTGACGTAATACTGTGTGTATCAACAAAATCAGGCGAAGTCACTGGTCCCTATGATACAGTTAACACTAGTTTAGGGGCCAGGGGATTCATATATTTTTGATGTAACCTTTTTCATGTCAATAAAATACTTTATTATTTATTATTATTATTATTTCAATATAGCTTCAACGACCGACCTGATATTGGTCACATGACGCGTCTTGTTAGCTTCCTCTGTTGAAAACTGTTGCTGCTTATTTAGGAACCTAGGCATTTCAGATACGAGACCCATTTCTTCTAGGAGTTCCAAACAATCGGAAGCCTCTATCAACAGCGAAAGCATTAGGAAGTGGTGAAGGGCGGGCGTTTTGGGGGACTGTCTTTTGTAATTTTGACGTTCGAAAAGTGCTGATTCTCAGCCTAGTTTGAATAAATGACTTTTGATTTGATTTGATTTGAACAATATTGACATCATTTGGATTAAGCCCCTCTTTAATATTGTGTACATCTTTTTAAATATATGTTTGAGTATGTTAGCGTCAATGTTTTTTTAATCGACCAACTAAGGTCCGAAGACGTTTAAAATGTAACCTGAAGTAGTGACGAACATCATAGGTTTTACCAAAGGTCTTTGTTTGATGAATAGAATCGTCTCTGAAAGGAGTAGTTTGCACTCTTCTGTTTATAAATGTACGTGCCATCAGCAATGAGTATCACTGCATCATCGTCATCGTCTGGAATAAGTAATCATCTTGCTAAAGGCCTCGTATATTTTTCAATAACATGTGTCCTCGTTACGTGTTCTGTTCCAAGTTGTAATGGCACAAAGTTCTCTAAGTGTCGATATAATTTTTCTATTAGTACATATAATATGAAAATCACTATTTATTTTTGGCCATGTTTTACAACAATCAAACTGGCTTCCAGGTATTATTGGTTATTAAGTTTATCAATAAACATTCGCAACAACAGCTTTAGAACACAATTTTGATACCTAAATACTTTTTGAGCGCGGCAAAAATAAGTCTAAACACGTTCCGATTGTAGTGCAACTGATTGATACTCTCGCGCGAAATATACATATTTTTTTAGTATTACATAGAAGCGCACAGCGAGCCAAAATAAAATAGTACTCATTAACAAGCTTATAAAGAGTAGTATCATTGTGAGTCTACATTAATATGGTTCATGAAACGCTTCTTTAAAAAAATATTATTGAAAGATAAAAAAAACGACAGCAATATACAAAAACGGCGAAACACTATCTTTGGACAATAATTTCTATAACTTACTGCAATATTTATCACGTAAATCTCATAGAATAAAAAAATATATATCTTGAACTATACAAATGCGTTTAAAAATAGTCGGAAATCGAAACTTTTTTTTCGACTGTGTGATAGGCGAAAAATGGACCTTATCAACCCACGTCCTGTCAAAAACTTGTCAAAAATATAGGGAAATTCGAAGTATTTTTGACAGTTTGACACTGAGATCAAACTGTGAACGTTCTTGAAAATACGAGAATCACCCCTCAGATGTGATGTTGTTCATTCAATTATTCATTTTTAATTTGGTCACATTGCTCATAATTTTTCCCCTATGATATTTGTTTTTATCTACATAATATTCTTACTTGGTAAGAGAGGTGTCATCCAAAACTCCAGCAAAGCAGCAGTTGAACCATTTTGTTAGTGGCAACACTTCCAAAGCATTTATGTCAACCAGATGACTGGAAAAGAAAAAAAATACATATTATTAAGAGTAAATTAAAATGTAATTGCACAGCTGTACAAGAATAGAATAGAATACTCTTTATTATGTACACCACATAAATTACAGATAAAATAATATAATATACAAAGGGTGGTCTTATCGCTAAGACCGATTTAAAGACAACCTTTACAAGCACCAAAAGATCCTTTTAGCACTCTACAATTGCTACAAAAATCTTTTGGCGCTTGAATGATATTGACGGGGGGGCGCGAATGTGAAATGTATAGAAAAATCAAGATGGCGGCGTTAGTTCCGATTTTGGCCACGCCCATGCACCAAAAATCTTTACACTGTAGTTGTACTGTTCTCTAGTTACAATGAGTCAAGGCTTGTTTATGATTGTTTGAACAAAAATACGTTTTAAATAAAATGGTCTGTCACACTTACTTGAACAGGTCCCCATCTTCCTTCTCAAGCATGGTGGTAAATGCCTCCTTCAGTTTGGGCAGATCCTTCTGCATGTTACGTACCACATCGGTCAGGCTTTTTGCCAGCCAGTACACATCCACCTCATCATCATACAGTTCTAGCAGAGTATTCACTATCGGAATGAATGTTTGTGCAGACTGGAGAAAGAAATTGGTAATATTATAAAAGAGTTTTGAGTCATTTTTATTGCTTATGGGCTGATTTTTCAATGGCATGATAACTTTTATCTGATGAATAACCAGGGTTCGCTGATACAATATTTATCAATTGATATTTGACATAAGTATATCAATTGATATACATACATACATATATTGTCAAAACTAGCATATTCAAAGTTTACACTAGCAACACTTGATAAATAACTACAACTACGTTAATAGCATAGGGTTTATAAGAGGTTAATACACGGCGTAGCTTTAATTTATCTACATATTTATTTCGGATTTTTTTAATACATAATAAAAATCGTTTTTTTTTTTAATATTGATCATAAATTGGATTTTTTTTTGTATTAATTGTAAATATCAGATTTTTACGAACCCTGGGAATAAATCTATGGCTGTTTGACACATTTTCCATATAAAAAAATATATAAAAAATGTCAAAAGGTTAAAAATCCTCGGATAAAAGTTATTTGTCTATGGAATAATTTGATAAACTTTTAGCCAAGCATCAAGGATCTGACAGTCAGTCAATAGTCCCCCAGTAATATAGTCAGATTCTGACTATATTACTGGGGGACTATTATAACAAACATCTATGAATGAATTACCCATGTTCGCAAAATAAATGAATCGACAAATAAATATATATTTGCACACCACATGTTATGGTAGAATGTAAATAATAATAATAATAATAATATAATATTCCACAACTTTCACACAACGCCATCTAGTCCCAAACTAAGCAGAGCTTGTGCTATGAGTACTAGACAACTGATAAACATACATATATATTTCTAAATACATACATATTATAGATAAATTACACCCAGACATAGAACAAATGATCGTGCTCATCACACAAACATTTGTCCTAGGTGGGAATCGAACCCACGACCTTGGGCATAGCAGTCAGGGCCACTGACCACTACACCAACAGGCCTGCCTAAATGGGCCACATTTGATCATACTACTCTGTACACCTATATTTTTTGGTAAATAAAGTATTATTATTATTAAATAAAAATAAATAAAATGATTGCTAATGATTGCTGCTATTTTTTGTTCCTTCAGTGTCTGTGAAGAAGTTTGTGGACAGGAACTTTCTGCACGCCAAGTTACATTAGGCACTAGCATCTTGTATACTTTGCAACAGTCTTAGCGACGGATACTTAACGTTGTTATTGTCTCGTAATTGTTTCAAAGCCTATATTTTCGCGGACGAAACGTACCGTCACAGATTGTCCTAAAGAAATCAAGACGAATTGCAAGCTTGTCTTGATTTATAATTAAATAAAACCCATAACAATTCGTCACTAACGCCTTGTCTCAGGTTGAACAGAAAGCCAATAAGGCTTTCTTTTTTACGTAGCGAAATCCACCTTGTACTGGAATAGGATCACAGTGATTACTTTTATAAACATATATTATAAATACTACTCACCGAGAAATTAGTCTCTGGGAACAGCGGAGGCGTCCTCTCCTCATTTTCCAGCAGCCACATCTCCAACAGCACCTGACAGCGAGGATTATCCATGTCCACCAGCTCAAACATCTCAACTGCATACAACAAGTCTTGGTACTGCTCAGTACGTTGTTCCATTACATACTGGTGCGAGTCTGGATAGACGGGTAGTATATCTGGAAGTGATGGTTGAGGTGATGTATATTCAAAATACAATAAAAACGAATTAAAGACTTTTTTCGCCAATCGGTTGGTTTACTCTTCACGTGACCAGAGGGCTGGCTTATTTTTTGGCCAAAGAATCAGCATTTCCACGCAATGTGGCAAAGCTGCCAGCCTTTTGGGCACTTTTCCTATTGACAGCAATGAGGACGAATTTTTTGATGCACTCTGATTATTTACCCTCCTCCTTATATATTCATATTTTTTCGATTATTTATTTACTTACTTATTAAATACATTTTTAAATATTTTTATAAAAACATTTAAAAATATAAAAAATAGTAGTCCGTCGGTATCGGGAGCAGGGTCCAAGAGACAGGATCTGTCTCTTGGACCCTGCTACCAATGCAAGCCATATCAAGGAGTACTGCCTTCTGTATCAGGCTCTTGATCCACCTAGCACTCTCTCATACCCGCACAGTTGTGCTGTTAGTGATTCAATTGTCCTATCTTGTTTGTTTAACAGCATCCAACTTGATTTTTTTTTTTTTGCTGTCTTGCATACTGGGTCTTATCCTGGGTATCCTGAGAATACCGGGTATATTGGGTGTTCTGGGCCCATAACCTAATGCTGGTACCTTATTCAGTGAGACTTATAAAATGGTAAATAATACAGTAGTATGAAAGTCATGAAGAGTAGGAACAAATAGATTAGGAAAAAAACAACTTGACGGTTTCACTTGACACAATAATGATAATGTTTTTAGGGTTCCATACCTTGAAACGAAAAAACAATACCCTTATAGGACCACTTTGTTGTCCGTCCGTCCGTCTGTCTGTCTGTCAAGACCCTTTTTCTCAGGAATGCATGGAGGTATCAAGCTGGAATTTATATCAAATACTCAGATCTACTGTCCCTTGGAGCTGTGAAAAAAATCAAACTTCTAAGCCAACAGAATCAATAGATACAGCCGTTTATACCGCAATTTTTCAACACTCGCAAGGGAATCAAAACCTACAGGGTACTTCCCATGAACTCAGAATCTTGAAATTTGGTACGAGGCAATGTCTTATAGCACAGATAAAGGAAAAATTGCGAAAACCGTAAATTTGTACTTACGTACCTACTTTGTATGGAACCCTCGGTGTGCGAGTCCAACTCGCACTTGACCATTTTTTTTTCTTTTATATGTCACTGCAGCTGTAGCATGCCAAAGAGGCTTACTTAGCAGGTATGTGGGTACTTCTAAATATGTTACAATAAAATCTCAATTTCTATTGAATCAAGCTTCTTTAAAATGGACCAGGTCTAATCTTTCTTTTTTGCCTATTTTACTAAGCCATTAATTTGATATAGTGATTGGTTAGTGTAGTGTGATCTAACTTCTAGAAGGTACTCCAAGGTAAAAATGAATTCTTTCCTCTATAGTCACTAAATATTCTAGCTATGCTGATGGCATTTTGTTATATAGTAGAGAAAGACTGCTGCCTATACCTTTGCATGATGCTTTGGTCGCCTTTTGAAACCGTCGCTGGTGGAAGAAGGGTTGTATTTTCCATGTAATGTATGAAAAATATTGTCTTTTCTTGCCCATACATACTAGGTACCTCAGATATTGTATTTAGGTATCCAATTTAGTAAACGAAACTTACCCAGTAACACTTTCCATACTAGATTCCTGTACGCAGCAGGCACAGTAAACCGCAAACAGAACTGTTTTAGCTTCACTTTGTCCCAAGGTTTCTCTTTCATCAATATTTCAAGCGATTTCTTTTCCTCGACCCCCCGGCATCCGACTTTTTCGTAATACGACGATCGAAAATTCCTTTCGTCAGTCATCTTGTAATTTTATGGCCACTCTTCAGCGCTTTTAGCTTTTCAGCTTCATTCGTATTGATTCAATTCTCCGGTGAAATTCAAGATAATTGTTAAAGAATGTGGAAAATGGAAATGGGAAAATATTTATTTTGAAAACGATACTGACAATGTCATGTGTCAACCAACTCAAGTTGACATTGACATTTTGAATTGACACTGTCAGCGCAGCACTACAGTTACATTCCGTACAAGAACAACAAGAGTTCTATATGCCCATCTCAATTTTGTGTTGTTTGATGTATTTTTTGGAAAACTATGTAGAAAAAAAAAACTGTTATTTTATTAAAGAGCGTAATATAGCATGCATAATAAATTGACAAAAAATCCTACCTGGCATTGACGTATTGTACCTAATTCCATATTCAAAATCGACCAAACAAAAGTCTGATTCTATACGTAACTACGCCAAATTTTGTTTGATTTGTGTCAAACAAAGCAAATAAGTATTACTTTATCTGGTGAGAATAAAGATTATTGGACATAATTACACAGTAGAATAACATTATTTCAGTTAAAAATGGAGGAACCAGATTCTTTGAAGGATACTCAATATGTAGAGAAAAAACGGAAAGAATTGCGAATTTTCTTCCAGGATGCCAAGAATCCTAAAGAAATCATCGAGAAGGCTATTGAGAATGAGCTCAAACCTCTAACGGCGGATAGACCATATATAGCGGCTTCTCACCATGGCGAAGTCAAAACTGAGCAAGAGGTAATGTCTGGTCAGCCTTTTACTAAAATAGATGACTATAATAAACCATTGCATCTAGAAGAAATAAAAGAGATATTGAAGGACAACCCTATCATTGCGGAGAAAGCGCGGCAAATTCAGATCATGTCGCAAAACGAAGGCTTGAACGAGCAAGTAGCTATACCTCTGAACGAAATAAACGTAATAAGCTACAACGATATGAGGAAGGAGTTGGATGCTGCTAAAGGTGACAAAAAGCAAATTAACAAATTAAATTACAAAAACATGCTTTCTTTAATGAATTCTGCATCTGCCTACAAAGCAAAATGTGCACATGAATGCGTTGAAACTGGTTCAGAGCACAGTGGACGTGCCAGTTCAGATAGCGATGAAAAAGACTTCGATGCGATAGAAAAAGTGGTTAGTCAGTACACCACAAAGTCTTATGAAACAAGATATCAAGAAACTAAAGATATGTTAGGAAAAATGGCTGATAACTATGATGAGGCAGAATCATCTCAAGATCCTAAAGTAAAACGAACTATAGAAATAGAGAAGAACCCGATCCTTAAAGAGTCATCTGTGCAGTTAATAAAAGGGCAAATAAGGCGCTCAGCATTTGAGGAAATAAAAGAAAAATATTCTATAAATGCAGCTATGAATATACCTTTAGTAGATAACCCTGTGACTCCTGATCTTAGCGGAAAATGTAAAAGTGAACCATATAAACCAAAAAACGATGAAGACGAAAATATCAACATAAAAGATGTATTTCCTAAAAGTTTTGGAGCGAAACTAAAAGATACTGAGAAAAGATTACGTGCAATAAATTCTGTACTAAATAATGTAGGACCACCACCACCCATATCGAATAAGACTTCAAAAAACAACAATAATACCAAATCTTCCGATTCTGCCGAAAATAAAATCGATGTCGAGGAAATACCATCAGAAACTGTTCACAAAAACGAGCTACAAAAGTTTGATGAGGAAAAGGAGCAAATGTTACAAAACACTCTGGAAAATATATTTGAAGTGACCAGCAAGGGAGAACCAGAGAATAATGAAATGGAAGTCAAAGAAATGAAAAACCTAGCTCGAAACATCGTTGAAGGTGCCGAAAACTTAAGTACACTTATACGTGAAGATATAACAAACAAACTGAACAGTATGAATGAATTACTGAATGACGCTAATGAGGCATTAGAAAATTCAAGGATGTCTAACATAGCTTATGACAAAATAAAAGAAGAAGGCGAAATTCTTAGGCGTGGGATTCATATTGAGGGAAAAGCAAAGAAAGTTCAAGAAGAAAGAAAATCAACCGATAAGGCAGAAGAAAAACCAACCCATGTAGTTTATGACCCACAAATGGATAGCATACATGATGCTATTCAAAAACTAAATTCCGAGATAAGACATCACGAAGATAGAGTAAATCAAAGCAAGGCTAGGTATGAACAGAGAAATGATGAGTGCAAGACGTTCATCAAAGAAGTAGATGAAATACTTTTTAAATCCCATGATATTTTGCACCCAATGAAGAAAAAAAAGGAAGAAACCAGAAAAATGAAACGAGAAGAAAACCAATGTACCGCTGCCGATAAGCCTAACGTTGTAGAAAAGTCTGCTATCAAAACCGAACAAGTTGATAAAAATAGCAAGAAAATACGTAAAGAACTGTGGGACTTCTCCTACCAAGATGAGAAACAGAAGAAAACTATAGAATTGCAAAAGAAACAAGAACCAGAACGGAGCCAAAAGATAAACAATCTTTATGATATTAAGGATAAGATGAAAGATAATAAAGACGTCTTAAGATTAGCCAATAATATGCTTCGGAGGGAAGAGAATAAGAAGAAGGCTCTTGCAGATAAGTCTGGGAAGATTTGTGAGTTACCACCAGAAGAGATTGACACGAGAGCTCAAGGAGACCATATTGAGGCGGGAGAATCAGAATCATCGAGCAGCAAAGAAGTAATCATGCTCACTGATGAAAAACTCGAAGGTAATAACATAAAAACGTGTAGTCTTAGAATAATTAAACCTATGTCCTTTATAGTTAATGGTCTTTGTCACGAGACCCAGGTAAAACTGCATGTTTTCTTCAACGAGACTGCTTTCACGTAGCGATCAACCTGATCATTTAATTAATTTCAGTGTTTGAAACTGAAGAAGACAAGAATCAGAGAGATAAAAAGAAGAAGCTGACAGAAGAAATTCAGAAGCAAGATGATGCTCAAATAGAGAGACAAAGGCAAAGAGACTTCCAGAGAAAAGTGCAGAAAGAACTAGAGGACATGGACAGAACCCCACGGATGACAAAAGAATTCATCAAAAACCATTGCAGACAACACAAACTGTATAACACGCCATATCTGAATGATATTCTATATTTGCATTTTAAGGTAAAAGTTATTTAACGAAAGCAGGTAAAGTTTTATATGTAAAATTCACATCGAGGTAAGTAGGTATCGATTTTGTTTCAATTTAATGGCATAACTAGGTACAATTGTAGCATTTCACGAGAGCGCGACAATCAATGCAATAGGAGACTTGTGCCAATAAAATTAAATTCGCATTGACACGCGATCATCATTTTGAAAGAAATAAAGAAGGATATTACCACCCAAAATGTCTAATGCTTATTTAGAATCCATACAATTTTTTTGCAGGGATTCTCTAAAATTGAAAACCTTGAAGAATACACGGGTCTGAAATGCATATTTTTGGAGAACAACGGAATCCAAAGGATTGAAGGACTGGACACGTTGTCTGAACTGAAGTGCTTGTACCTTCATTATAATGTCCTAAGGAAGATTGAAAACTTAGATGGGTGCCCTAAGTTAGACACTTTGAATATTGACCATAATTTCGTTGGAACAATCGAGAATTTGGACGTGGTTCCCAATTTACATACGCTAAGCATTGCTCATAACATGCTCAGTAGTGTTGGTAAGTATGAGTAAATACAACTTCGCATTAAAACATTTAGTAATAAACCAATTGGCATGCGAAGATATATCAGCGATTATATTGAAAGTTTAACTAAGTAGTCTTCTCTCGTTGCGCATAAGGTTTCTAAATTAAAACGTCGTGTACACCCGCATTGTATCTATTAACATTTGAACAATGTTTCAGACGACTTGGCACATCTAAAGCTTTGCAGGAATCTATCAGTATTGGATCTATCATACAATCGCTTGGAGGATCCTCTTATAGTGAATGTGCTTGCTGATATGATTATATTGAAAGGTACCTATTTTAAATAAACAGACACGTTTTTTTATGATTTTTGCTTTTAGACCGGACGTTAATAATACGGTCAATCGAGTTTTAGATAGAGACTGTGACACTGGTATGGCACATGACGAACTTCAAAGGCGAACTTTTCCTGAATCTCCCGAAGGGTTAGGCAGAGATGTACCCTATTGTATACGCCAGCACATCAAGCTACCCGAAACTGTCAGATTTTCCCAATCAACTTTGATCCTTATGCTTTAGCGATAAAGTTGAAAATCTATTAAAGAAATCTGACAGATTGTAGTAGCTTGATGTGCTGGCGTCTGTACACCCACGTTTCGCCAGTTATATTTAAGTCCTTGCGATATCGATGTGTCATATTAACGGGACAGTCTAGTCACGAACTTTACTAACTTCAGAATATATTTCACAGTGCTGGTTTTAACTGGTAACCCAGTGATTCGTAACATCCCAGCATACCGCAAGACCCTGACTCTACGGCTGAAGGAACTCCTCAACTTGGACAACCGTCCGGTGTTCCCTAGGGACCGCGCATGCGCTGAAGCGTGGCAACGAGGTGGTCTGCAAGAGGAGATTGCTGAGAGGAATCGGTAAACGATACCTAGGGAGATATCGCTTGACTCTTGTTTATTAAGTATATAGGTTTGTAGAGTTGGGGATGGGGTTCAACAAGGAGCTATATTGGGTACAATAAATAAAAGTCCTCCAGATGGTATTTTGCCCACCGGCGGCCAATCTGAACGGAAAACTAGCCTTCACCGCGGGAAATATTATGGTGCACAAGTGTGTGCGCAGACACAGGTGCACTCCCTCTTCTCTAACTCTCATAGTCCTCAGGGACGGCAATTCGACACGGCCGGGGTAAGATCAGGCGCAGGACCTACGACTTAACGTGCTTTCCGAGGCACGGAGGTATCACATCGCCAACTTCCAAACTCCGGGCTGTTACTAAGGAATTCTTAATGGAAAAATATTCAATAGCACTGCCCGACCCGGGAATCGAACCCAGGACCCGACGCTCAACAGTCGCGCTGCCCCGTTGGTGTCGTGGTCGTAGGTAAAATACCCGGGTGTGAACACACAGAGTTTTAGCCCTGTTGTCATCTTTTTAACACTATTTGATTTTTTTTCGCTCGGCTCTTTGTCTTAGTTCCGCAGTTTACGATAAAATAACGCGACATTAAAAACACTTTCGTACGCATAAATGTATCGTTTCCCATTAGCCGCGTACTGACTGAGCGAGCCGCCTCGGGAGGCAGCCGCGCGAGGCAAATCCTCGGTCGGTCAAGACGTGCCTCGCCCGAGGCAAACGCATGCGCTGCCTCGCCCGAGCGTGCCGCGGCCCGAGCCGAGCGTTGTCGGTTTTCGTCGATGCTCAAAGGCGCCTCAGTACGTTTGCCGCGCTCACTCAAGACGGTAGTGTTTCGCCTCGCTTATTCGTTACGTGTTAGTTGTGCGTCATGGATAAAGAACAGTGTCTGAAACTAATACAACTGTATGGTGAATATAGACGACTTTGGGATACGCAATGTCCTGATTACACAAATAGAGGACTAAGGGAAGATGCGTGGAGAAATATAAGCCAGGAAATGAACATTCCAATAGCCGAATTAAAAAAAAAAAATGGACTCGTTACTAGGGTCTTACAGGAGGGAAAAGTCGAGAGAAAAAAAAAGCCGTATCACAGGATCAGGTATTTATTATTTAGTTTATTATTGTGGTTAACAACATTCATTTGTATCATATCCACAGTTAGCCAAGTTTTTTATATAATTTCTTATATTATAACTTTTTTTAATTTATTTTATACTGCAGGTCGTGGTGAAATATATGTTTCAAATTGGTACGCCTATGAAGCGTTCAGCTTTCTGGGAGATAGGAATCACCCAGGAAATACACAAGATACTTTAGGTGAAGTAGTGAGTACCTATTATTTACTGATAATTATTCTGCCAAGAAATTGCTCCATTTGTTATGAAATGTCTCCCTAAATGTGAACGTATTTCTTTTATATTTGTTGATCCTCGCCGTGGTATGGCTTGAATAGATAGCATTGATGACATTTCTGTGTCCTGTCGCCATCGGCCGGGTATTACTATCCCTTCAACTTCGGCATCGAATGATCCTGGGGGAGTGAACCTTTGCGAGGAAGCTTGATCTCTACGCAAGTAGTTATATAAGCATATTGTAGTCATCACGACTTTTGTAGCTTTTTCTGGTTCTAATAGTAGCGGTTTCCTCAGTACTCTAAAAACGGAGCTTAAAATGCCAAAGGCATTCTCCACAACTCTTCTTGCTCTGGACAGCCTGTAATTGAAGATCCTTTCCATTGAATCTTTTTCTGGAGTGCCCTCAAAAGGTTTCAATGTGTACTCATTGAGAGCAAAAGCTTTATCGCCTAAAATAAAATAGGGCACTGCAAGTTTATACGGTATTTGTAATATTTCTGGCGGAGGAATATTAAGTTCCTTCTTTTCGAGCTTTTTATATAAATTGGTGTTTTTAAACACACCGCCATCTGATATAAGTCCCTTGCTACCAACGTCTACGTACAGAAATTTATAGTTAGCGTCAACTAAAGCGAACAGCACTATACTTGGAAACACTTTGTAACAGTCATAATCATTGCCACTATTTATTGGCGACTGTAATATAACATGCTTCCCATCCATTGCTCCTATGACGTGTGGGAAATTCCATTTGCTTTCAAACTCTTTTGATATGGTAAGCCACTCTTCTTCGGATGATGGTATCTGTAAATAAAATAATAATTTCTATCTTTACAGAATGCAAATCTGGATAATACTCAAAATAATGACGGTCATAATGAAGAAGATGAAGATAAAGGACAAAAAAAAAAGTCAACTAGATCTAAAAAGAGATCCAAAATGAACGAAACTGATGATCTTACTGATAACGCTATATCTGATGCATTAACACTTTTGCAACAGTGTGCAAGCGATGATGTATCGGAAAAAAAAGATCCCTATGATGTGTATGGCCAATATATAGCAAATGAGTTGAGAAAATATGATAACATTACATTAGCATGCGTAAAAAATGCAATAAATAAAATTATTTTTGATGCAGACATGGGAGCATACAGTGGTTATGGTTATTATACTCAGTCATATGGTGGACACGACAATTTTAATTCTTATCCCTCATCCTCATCGACGCCATCTACATGTTCGATGCCTGCTGCCTCACCAATGCCTCGTACCTCACATATGCCTTCTAAATTACCGATGCCTCCTACCTCACCAATGTCTCCTACCTTACCGATGCCTCCTACCTCACCGATACCGATGCCTCCCTCTCCTCCTCATCCTCCTCCAGCTCCTTATCATTAAATATTTGTCTAATTTTCTAATTTGATTAATAAAAATAATAATGAAAATATGTCATTTTATTTTACCTTAACATAATCCTTCAACACCTCAATTATCGCATCACAGACTTCAGGAACTATAACTGATATCCTTTGTTTTGATATACGAAATAGATATTGTAGACTGGTATAAGAATCTCCTGTGGCCAAAAATCTCAACGTCACTAATAATCTTTCTCTAGCGGATATTGCTTCTCGAAAATGTGTGTCCTTCTTGCTTATTTTGGCGTTTATGAGAGAGTACAGATTGTCAAATTCGATTTTACTCATTCGAGTAAAATTTTTTTCTTCGTCATCAAAGCACAATTCTTCAAACAATCTGTTCCCAGCTTGTAATCTATTTTTGTATAATACTTTCATCCAAAAACGTTTAGGTTTCTGTTTTCTTTTTTTACCAAGCCGTAGAATTATTAAAAAGGCAGTGGTGGCGACAGCTTTCCGAATGTGCGGCCTCACGGTAGTCTTGAGCAAACTATACGCACGTGCGGTCTCTGTTCGACTTCAAGTTAAACTGAGCGTCGATGCTGGCCCAGCCTCACCGTGGCTCGGCCTTGCCGCGCGAGGCGGCCTCGGATTAGAAAACTTACAGACCGAGGCGGCCTCGCGTGGCAAGCTTATCGCGGCAAACGTCCGAGGCTGCCTCGCGTGGCAAGCTTATCGCGGCAAACGTCCGAGGCTGCCTCGCGTGGCAAGCTTATCGCGGCAAACGTCCGAGGCTGCCTCGCGAGGCGGCTCGCTCAGTCAGTACGCGGCTATTGACATAATTGTATACTATCTACTGCAAACTCAAGTCGGTTATTCTTTCACATTGTTTGAAATTTATTTTTTAGCTGGATAGCCAAAGATCAAGAGAAAGTAATGCAGAGTGTTCGATTCTTAATCAAAATGCGTGACGAGAAGAAGGCAATAAGAGAGGCCAAGGAACAGGAACGGGAGAACAAAGGACAACCGCCAAAGGTTAACACTTAAAAGTATAATAAAAAATAATATCCTCCCGACCGATTTCAGTCACGGTGGCAATCTCAACGGAGAATAGTCAAGCAGTAAGCACGCAGGAGATATTATACTGCAAAAGTGTATGCTCAAAAACAGGTACATTCCATATCCAACATGACCAGCGAGGGCCGAGGACCGACCGCACGTTGGTATTAAACAGCCAACTTCCAAACTCGGGGCTGTTACTAAGAAATTCGTAATGGAAAACCCAATAACGTTTTGCCCGACCGGGGAATCGAATCCAGGACCCTAAGGTCAGCAGTCGCGCTTGCAACCACGAGACCAACGAGGCAGAAGTAAAAGGCGGTACAAAAGTATATTTATACATTGACAAAGCAAAAGTAGAATTTATAGTAACGACAGTTCCAAAATATATCTTTTCTCAAAATAGCCTTCTTATAAATAATGTTTCATTAACAGGAAGAAGAAAACCCCGAAGAAGTCAAGTCAGATGATGGAACTCAACAAGATAAGCCAAAACTGCTGGAAATTGAAGGTCCTTCATCTATTGAGCTGAATTATGGCCCAGAAGAGGTAAAAGTAAAGGGTGGAGTGGTTGTGGATATGCTGTCTGAATCTGAAGATGATTCTACAAGTGAAGACAGCAGCGATGACAGCGACAAAAACGATGTCGGCAAGTAGTAAAATTCTGTTTAGATTTTAACGAAGAGGACAAGGGCTTACAATATGATTTCAGACTTTAAACTGATCAGAAAGCTTTTAATCGTATAGGGTTACTCATGTAAAATCACTGGTGTGATCTGTCATCTGTGTTTTCTAAAAGGTCTGGCACTTTTTTGCAATAAAGATATTTAGACTTAAAATCAGAGCATTTACGATTCGGAACGTGAGACTACTTCTGATATTTTCCAGAAAAACACAATATTTTGGCCAATCTGGAAGTAAAACCAGTAAAAACGCCCATATCCGAAATGCCAACATGCGGTATCCGAAAGTTTATGCTTCAATTACCAGAATTATGTTTTCCTTGTCATTAGGTCCCGAGACGGGCAATATTGAGTGGTCTCAACTAGACCGCAGCAAGCGTTTGGTGCAAGAGATCACGAACGAACCACCACCACTACCCCCGCAAGACTATTGGGATGGCTGCGGGAACATTAAGCCGAAGAACCAAAAACTGTAAGTGCCCGATGACCATTTTAAAAATACATCTATCTATAATACATCTGTCTACATCTATCTGATCTATCTATTGTCCTATCGCAGGTATGCTGGAAAAGATTTCTATATGCGAAAGCACTAGGAAGTGGGTGAAGGGCGGGCGTTTTGGGGGACTGTCTTATGTAATTATGAACTTCGAAAAGTGCTGATTCTCAGCCTAGTTTGAATAAATGACTTTTGATTTTGATGTTATGAAATAAGCACCACCTTTGTACCTATTTTTCTGTTCTGTTCTTTTCTTCTAAAATTTTGTGTTGTATATTTACAGCGACATTACTACAGACTTTGAAGCAATCAACAATCTTTTATTCAATCAGCCAACGCATACTGGAACTACTGGAAGACAGGGGGTCACCAAGATTTTGGAAGGTATAATACAATTAATTGCGTTTTCGTTTTGTTTTGAGGTAATTTTGTCATTATTTACAATTTTTAATTAATTATAGACTCTAAAAACCGTAAAGACAAACTAAAGGTAACAGAAATTAACCCAGACGATGAAAAAGCTGGAGTTTCAGCTGAGAAAAAACCATTGATTCAAATAATGGATTCAACGGAGAAAAAACGTGCACACAAAAATGAACCCAATGTCAGTGACAATACCGAGAAAGAAAAAGGTAAAGAAAAAAATGACAAGGAAAAGAAAGTCGTTGAGGTTAGCAATAATACAGGAGTAGTAGTTGAAGGCAATAAAATCATAGATCACGACAAGAAGACTATTACCGAAAAACCAGAAGGTACTAAGAAAATTCCCACTAAAAAAAATCCTCTAGGTAAGAAAGCTGTTCCGAAAAACTCGCCTGAGAAAGCCGAAGAAAAGGAGAGTGTTAAACAAAGAGATGACAAGAGTAAAGGTAATGGCGGTAGTACAGCGTCTACCAGCCAAGGACAAGTAGAAATAAAACCTAGTGGTGAGTTACTCACAGCTGTGCATAGTAATAGTAATCACGATGATTTTATTTGTGTAAATAATCTTGGATTATAATCCGTTTTTTTTTTTTTTTAAATTGCCATCTTGCATATATTGTATTTAGTCAAGTATTTTCTAATTGAACAGACAGATGTGCTGCTGGGGAGTTTGTTGTGCCACTTCTTCTTCCCAGCGAAAGCACTAGGAAGTGGTGAAGGGCGGGCGTTTTGGGGGGGACTGTCTTTCGTAATTTTAACGTTCGAAAATTGCTGATTCTCAGCCTAGTTTGAATAAATGACTTTTGATTTTGAGATTTTGTCGACGATAATTATCGTCGTAGGTCAAGAACAATATAAACATAACATTATAAAACTTCAACATCTTTAGCCCGTCTTCTATCTTTAGCTTCTCGTGTTTTCAACAACTTCGGGCCCGGAAAGTAACCTTACCCACTTTTTGTAACGCGCCAGAATTTCGTAATATTAATTTTCCAGCACAATTGGAAAGCGAAGGGGTAAGTCTCATAAACTACGTGCACCGCATGAATAACGAAGAGTTTGATGATGAGTACCTTGATCTGGAGCCAAGTGCTGAAGACCTGGAGATCTTCGCTGAACTCGATCGAGAACAGGAGGAACGACAGGCTAGGATTGACAAGGGAGAACCTGCTGTTGACCCCATGGTTAGTAGGTCTTAGTGGTAAAAGGTGTGCCGTATCCCAATTTGTTTAGGGATGGCGCATTTCTTTCCCATAATCTATCCATCTTCTCTTTGGTCTGTCTATTCTCTTATATTCATCTACAGTTTAAACTTAGCACATAATACTCCATGCACATGGTAGGAGATATTATAATTACATAAATGTGTAAAATATGTGGACGCACAAAGTTCTTTCTAAACTCATTAACTCAATCAGTATTGGCTTACATATTTTACTCTGATCCCAGAAATTGTACGACAAGAAAAAGATGGACGCATACCACAAGGAAACGGATAGCGTACCCGCGCACTTAGCGAAGGAGAAGACGATGTTTACCACGTATCGACATGACAATGCCTTCGACCAAGCAGCATTCAGCCAACTAACTGCTGGAGACAAACCTGGTAAGATGAAAAATATCTACGTTGAGTAATCGATGTAAGAAATAAAATCGCTGAACTGTTCAATGAAAAAGATGATACTCAAGGAACTGAAGATGGTTGCCTCTGTAAACGGAATACGCTCTACATTTGCTTACATATGAGAAGTCTTCAAGTAGAACAGAAGGATGTAATAATGTCCTTTCATTGCAGATGAGGCCAAGGTGAAGTTGACGCATGTGCCGGGTGCGGTGCTGTTCCAGTATGTGGACAATCAGAGGCCCAACACTGATGTACAATATGAGATTGGAGATGAAGAAGTCGAGTCTGCCCGTAATTAGCATGATTAATTTGATTTACAATTTTTAGTTTTAACATATTTTTATATAGTAGGAACAGTGTCAGTTTTTAATTTTTTTTTTTTTTTGTAAGAATCATTTCTATAATTTCTTTACTGTGTCTTTTATGAAAGGCGAGGAGGAGTTCCTGTGAAAGCATATTGTCAAAAATGCACTTACTATGCAGTTAGCTCAGGAAGGATAACTTGAAACGAGTCCTGATTTAATAAAATAATGAATAATTTTTCTATTCCAGCATCATCAGGTGAAACCGATTCAATTAATATATCATCCAACTCAAGCTCAAGTGAAGAGGAATCTAAAGAAGAAATAGTTAAAGTTATGAAGAAGTCAACTAATAGGCCTACCACTGCATCCAATGCTAATCAAAATTTTAAGGAATCTGCTAAAGCAACTGCCGTTTCTAATGATAAGGGCAAATGGGTGAAGGACAATAAAACTGCTGCTGAAAAGAAGACTGCTGGAAAGACGAAGAGTGATGAGAAAAGTGCAGGAGAGAAGGCAGATAGAAAGTCATCTGGAAGACATCATGGGGATCAAGATAATGAGGATACAGTAGCAGGGATTCCTGTTGATGAAAAGGAACCAGTTCATACAAGTAAGACATTTCTATTTTAGACGAGAATTCTTCACTTTGAATTAGTATTAACGCCAAAAAGGCGTTAAGATTTTGTAAGCTCATTGTTTATTAGATGTTTTAATATTGTAGCTGCAAGCTCGGCGTACCCCAGTACTAGTAGCGTTTTGCCTTCGTCCTACGATAAGATGCTAAATATTTATCGTAGAGAAGCAAAGAAGTCTATAATAAGCACTATCAATTCTTATAATGATAACCGGTTCCCTTCACAAGGTATTGTTTGTAATATAAATATTATATTAAAATGTCGATGTAGTATGCTCTGAAATGGAGAAGAGCACGTCACTTGGCATTATGCTGCCAGAGGCGGCTGAACAATTACTGAAACACGAGCAGCCAAATGGATGGATAACCTTTAAAAGACTGCGGGATAACCCTATATGAGGTTAGCGCAGACCAGGAGCCGTATTATGACTTATTAATGCCACGATTTTTCTAATGTGAGAGAGAGACGGAACTATATAAGGCCGATAGCACCATCGCTTATTGGCAGTGGAATAATGAGGGCATTAATAATTTTAATATGACTCCAGGGCTGCTTGGTTTCGAAAGAAACGAGGAGTATATTCTGCAGTGGGTGGAACAAGACTCTCAATGATAAATAATCGATTGTGATAGTATTATTGGTTCCCTATGAATTCTATTCAAATCCTAGTAAATATACAGCACCCAGGCATAAATATGACTGACATATCGAGCTTTAGAGACACTTGTCACAAGGCATAATAAGTGACAACAAAGCCCAACTTCTTCTGCCACGATATGCCATATTACACGCCGGGTACTTTGTTTTGGTGTGGCAATAATCCTTTACCTTCTCAGTACAACACCCTAATTGCTTAACACAGTTTCAATCACAATCTGAAGGAATTATTGATAATCCATTGCTCCATGTGTTCGAAAAATTTGAATGCTTAACAACGTAAATAACGCAATGAGTGTTGTTGAACAGTCGTAAACTGTTAGTACCTATGTTCCGCAATTACCCCGCAGATTTTTGTTCAAAATTTTCCTTTAACATTGTTTCCAGGAGTAAACCTGTCAGATATGGCAGAGAATGCTCGCGTAGAACAGAATGTGGCATCTGAGATACTGGGCCGTACGCTTCAGTATGAGGAGCGGGAGTTGTACCGCCAGTATGACGTCATGAACAGCCACGCCGGAAACATTGATAACCGGACCAATACCATCATTGAGCATATCTCTGATCAGCTGGAGAATGAGTATACTGTGAGTTTCATTTATCTTACTACTACTGAGTCTACCGAATTTAGTATTTCTATTGTAACTTGGTAAACATTATCAGCCTATACCTGGCACACAGGCCTCCTTTAGATGAGATGGACTGGGCCGTAATCCACCACGCGGGCCCAGTGCGGGATGGTAATGTCATGTCTGCGAATTTTAGGTTCTAGGACATGCCAGTTTCCTGACGATGTTTTCGTTCACCTTTTTGAGAATAGAGGTGATAGAATAATTATTTATGCAAAGTAAAACGCCTGTCTGGGTTCGAACCACGGAAGAGAAAAAACTGTTTTTTCTATTCCGTGGTTCGAACCTACGACATACAACTATTAAGTCGCGCCAGTTACCACTGGGCTGGACTTTGAGGGTCGAGAAGTTGGAACCGCGTCACAACACCAACTTCAAGTCCTTCTTGGTGCGTGTTCCGACACATCATTTCGAGAAGTTCCTCAAGGAAGAGTTCTGGCCGAAGGGTGCTGTGTATCGCCGGTTTCGCGGCCGGCTACACGACACCAGTCAGCGAAACACGACGCTGACACTTCGTGTGCAGTAATTTTAGTTTGTTATGTTGTATGTACATATACAGCGTGTAACGGAAGGGGGGTATCAACCCTGAAGGAGGTGAATGTGCTCATGAAACTCAACAACTTTCCCCAAAGAACATAGGTCGAAATATGAAAAAAAAATTTGGCTCTCCCTTACAAAACTGACTACCAGCTGATTGATTTACTATGGGAGGGCCAAATTTTTTTTTCATATTTCGACCTATGTTCTTTGGGGAAAATTTTTGAGTTTCATGAGCACATTCACCTCCTTCAGGGTTGACACCCCCCTTCCGTTACACGCTGTATATAGTATTGTTAATTTATATTATTATAGTATTGTATTGTGATATTTTTTTATGTATTAGTTTGTAAGTATTCTTATGTTTGTAGTAATATGTATTGTATTTTCTATGGGCCCTAGTTGCCTGAAAAACAGGAATAAATAAATAAAATTGTTCTCACTCTAGTAACTTGATGGTGTAGCCTAATTCATCGAAGATGAAGGCTTTATAAATGTAGCCCTCTACGCAACTCCTCATCTCCTAACTTTTAATATTTTGACCCGTATCTACTGACACCATCGTCTTTTCCAGCTCCCCGAAGTATCCCGCCTACTCGAGGCTCACATGGACGTCGCCGAACAAAGATGGAGGGCTGGCGAGTTACAGTTCATCCCAGGCACTCCCGACGAATCAATCAACGAAGGGAACGATGCCAACGAAACTACACTCATACCGAGCCACAACACCTCCTTATCTTCAGAAGATACTCTGACAGATGAGAATGTGACCAAAATGGTGGCCATCGTCGAAGATGATTCGGGTATCGGTAATGATTCTACTCTAAGTGATACCACTGAGGTTAATAAAAGTGTCGATGAGAATGGTAAAGCTCGGAATAATGCTGGTGAAGTGACGCCACGAAAAGTTGACAAAGACGGTAAAAGGGATTCGGACATTTGGAGTACTCCTATTGCTTCTGGTTCAGGAGACGCTTACTTTTCTAACTATAAAGCGTATGGAAAAACAAATGAAAGTAATGTAAATGAGAACGATGTAGATCCACACGATCCTAGAATCTTTGAATCATTGCTCAGTGGGGAAGTTGCCATCAATGATGTATCTACTGATGATGTATTTGAGGATTGTGTTGATGATATAGACATCTATATAAACGCAGATGATAATAAGGATGGCGATGAAGGAAAATTTGATAGAGTAGAGCAGAATTATTCCTTAGAAATGAAGTTAGCGCTAGGGATTGAGGATGGAAAGTTGTAGATTTTAGCTCTATTAGTTAAATATTCACTACGCGTTCAATTGTTCTATTGGTGTCAAAAGTTTTGTTTGTATAGCTTTCACTAGTTTATGGCTGTATGTGTGTGTGTGCGTGTTTTTCCCGTTTTTGGGGGTGTGTTTTACGTTTAGAGTGCACCAAAAAATATGAGCACTTAATTATGATTCTACACATACAGGGTGTGTACCCGGAAGTATGGATCAAATCGAATAGGGACGAGGGCGAGGTCATTCCCAAAATTTTTAACGCTGAGAATGTCGGTGAATTTTTTTACAGTTCAAAAACTATGATCAATTTTTTTTTCAATCAATTCGCATAGTGCTCAAGGAAACAAATCATAAAAAATTATTAGGGCTATCAATTAAATTTTTTTTTCAGGACATTGTAGAAGAGTGGACCTTTCCTGTGGTAATACTTTTACGCAGCTGGAAAAAGTGTTTTCAATAAGAAAACAAAGGCTACGTCCTGGCAAAAATTTATTCAATTTTCTAGCAAAAATTGTATTCAATCGCACCGACTTTCTCAGGGTTAAATCGTTTGGAAGTGCCCTTACCCACACCCCTATTCGATCTGATCCATACTTCCTGGGACACCCTGTATAATAATATCATAATTGTGTGGGTTTTATTATAAGGTGACAGTTTAGCTATGAGTAGTTAGTTATACGTTTATTTTCTTTAAGAAATTGTTTTTTGTTTAACTATGTTTACTTATGGCAATGTAGTACATAAATAGTTTAATTTTTGCGGAACGTCTTGGTCGCTTCGAACTCGAATAGAGATGTCCGTGGCGACGTTCACTAGAATCATATTTTTGTGTGTCGTTATCACTCATTCCTTAATTTAGAGCGGGCAATATGTTTGGCGTGAGTTGAAAATGATTAATAAAAATAAATTATTAAAAGTTTTTATGTAGTTTTACTGAAAACCTTACACTTCTCTTATTCACTTAATAAGGGTGCGCAAGCGGTATGCCAGTTTTTTTTTCTTTCACCTGAATAAATTTTTCTTTATTCAGTATTTACATCATTTAAAAAGCTTTACAGTCTTAAAATAATAATATTATAGCTATTTGAATTAAAACTGTAATAAAAGTTCTGTTAAAGTTTTTGCTCAGGCACAAGGCATTTATTCAAAGCGCCCAATATGCCAGGGCATTAACCCATCTCTAGTCACGACTATCGGCACAATGATCGTCATAGGTCATACAAATATTTGTTGCGTGCGGGAATCGTACCCGCGACACGCAGCGCAGCAGTCAATAGCTTAACCACTGCGCCAACCGTGCCGTCATACTGTCATACTTACTTTCATAATTTTTTTTAACCCTTTGACCGCCACGGGTCGCGCAGCGACGCTGTACGCCAAGTCATTTTTTATTACAGAAAGCCAGTGATGAGGTTAAACTCGGCTATTACTAATATCGATAAAATTATAATCCATAATATTATATTGACTTTCCATACATAAAAGTGCTATTAATATTATTTTTTTAACCTTTTGAATGCCAATCACTTGTGTACAACGAACTTGTATACAAGTGATTGGCGTTCAAAAGGTTAACATGTTGCACCTTATGGATTTTAATGAAACTTGGCATGCTGTTAGGCAAGGTATAGAAAATTATTAATAAATATTTTTTTCAAAGTGGTAATTCAATTCGATCTGATAGAAAACAATTTCAAAAAAAAAAAATATTAGCATTTTTCACATCTTTATTTAGGGCTAGCTCATAGGAAATAACTATAAAATAAGCTGTAATATTTTCCATAACAAATGGAATTGGTTTTATTTTCCTAGCTTTAAAATTAACAAAAATATACCACTTTGAAAAAGAGTCGTCTCCAGACACTTGTTTAAATAGCTCGTCATTGACTAAGATATAGAGTTAATATCGCCTGGATCAACTACTTTTAGTACCCTCTACAATATAACATAGGATTACGATATAGGTGCCTATCGGGGACAGTTTCGCTATGAAAGTACGGCTAGACCCTTTATATTAGTTATTCAATTTAGTTATAATAGTATTATTGTGGCATGTATTTTATTCTTTGGTTACTAACATAATTTTTAAGTATACTAACATAAATATGGATCACTGTGTCTGACTTAAATACATTATTATAGTTATTATTTTTAATACTAAACTTAAATATTTTGTCAGGTAGTAAAAACCGCGCAAAGCAGGGGCGGGTCGCTAGTAGTAAAATAAAACAATAAAATAAACAAATTATAATATATTTCCTTCTTATAAAATACATTATTGCACTTACAATATCGTGTTCTAAACGTTAATATAAAAATAAACTTCTCTTAATTAACAATAAACGTAGTTTTAAAAGTTAAACTATTTACAAGTTAAACAAAATAAATATTTTTATAATTTCAACGAATTTTGAAAGTTTCACCGTTTTAACGAATATTGTTAGATAGAATAAAAGGTGTCAGCAAGGATGTATTGTGGAGGTCTAAGTAAGTACGGAGTCTCTCCGTGAGAAATACTCATACTTTGGCTTAAATTCACAACATAGCTGATATAAGGCTAGATATATCCAACATTATTTTTAATATATGGCAAATCCGAAACACGTTTTATGTAAAGAATCTACGTACAAAATTTCAAAACTGTATCATGAAAAATCACGAAGTTATAAGCTTGTTATGTTACCTGATTGTCCATACAAAAAGTTGGTTACCACTTAACACGCGCCGCTGGCCGACCGGCTGTAACCTGTGTTGTGCGCATACGATTGCGGATATGTACTTAGTGTCAGTCGGTGTCCAACTTTTTATAATTTCAAAATATTTTTGGGACAAAATATAACATGGTGTAAAAACTATTGGAATCGATTCAGCTAGTTATTCTGAACAAACTATATTCAGGTTTGCAGTATACTAAAAATAATGTTGTATATACCAACAATGGTAAAATCTTGTTTAAAACAATTTTTCTAATGAGTTCAAAAACCAACAAATAAATATAATAGAAAATGTATAAATAGTATGGCAACTGTGATGCTATTTAATAGAGAGATCGTGGATATCATATCACACAAATGTGCATTAAAAAAGATTAAGGCAATATTGCAAAAACATTACCCTCCTTTTGGGCTTCGCCGTAGTCTGCTGAAAATAAGATACAGTTAAATATTGCCAAGTGTCTGTAGACACAACTGTGACAGAAATACTATTTCAATCAATGATATAATAAGCAAAAAGAAGTAGACAGGTGATCTACGCAACATTCGATCTTCAAAACCATACTAAGCTATGGTTTCCTAAAAAAACGGTGATAGCCCATACTGAAACATTATTCATAAAAACGTAAACTTATAAGTTTGGTGTGTTTTCCTAGAGAGCGCTTTTGAAACCGGAAACCGAAAAGTCACACCCCGCTGTCCAAATATTTAAACCGTGCCTTACCTTAAGAAAAAAAAAAGTGCCCAGACTGAAAAGAGTGAGCTCACACATTATTATACAGCGCTCTCATGACAATCAAGTCAAGTCACTGCGTCATTGTGTCAGAGATGTCAAATCGAAAAAGAAATGCGACTATCTTTTGACGCGGTTGGGCGTATCTAACGATTTAAATCTCTGTCGCTGTCATAAGTTTCATAACAGCGCTCTCACCGCTTTTCTAGGAAACCGTAGCTTTGCGCACACATATATAAATAGCGTAATATTGTAATGTCGCACTATATTATATGACACGTGGAAATAGGATGGCATGTCGAAATTATCGGTAGCGAAAAAGGATACAAGGATATGTTGATGTGCGGTGCGACACTGACTTCAGCATACTATTGCGTAACACAGTACCTCTCTATCTGAATGATTTTGAAGGATATCGCTAATCCATTGTTTGAATTTGTTTGCTCAACACCGTAAATAACGCAATGAATGTTGTTGAACTGTCATAACGAAAGCCATTGCTACTAATAGTGTATAACGCACTACCCCGCTGGTTGGTTAACTCGTCAAGTTTTAGCGTGCCCCTTGCGTAGGGCTACTTTTTTATACTTATACTATCATTGATTTCAATCCTATTTGTTTTAATTTCATCTATTTATCCTTAACCTTCAAGCAGTCGCGCGTCGTCGAATCGACCGCGATGCGATCGATTCTCGATACATTTATGATGCCAAATTGCTTACAAATCCAAAGAAAATTAGAATATTATTTTGATTTTATAATTTTGTTTATGTCCTAACATAATGATAATGTGATAAATACAAAAAATATTAAATAATTAGTGTTTTAAATCCCTGAAATATCCTATAGGTCTTTTAGGTTACGCGCGACCGCTGGCGTTACAAATGTCCGCGCGCCCGCTTGAAGGTTAATAATAACAGAGTGGTGGTGCTAAATAATAACAGCCGCACAGGTCGATCGATCAGGTTAAGCTACACTTGCCGCGGTTGGTCTGTGGATGGGTGACCATCTTTACATACCGAGACCACTCCGTGCTTCGGAGAGCACGATAAGCCGTTGGTCCCGGCTGTCATTCGTCGATACAGGAGAAATTCCTAGTGTGGGGCAAAGTTTAAAAAAAAAGAGAGAAAGAAAAAGATCTTTGACAATCGTTACGGGTAGTCAGAAGCCCGAAAATCTGACGACCAGTTTTACCAAGGGCTATTGTTTTACCCAGTAACTGGGCTCTGGAGTTCAGATAGGCAACAGCTCGTAAAATACTGGTATTCAGCTGCATCCGGTTAGACTGGAAGCCAACCCCAACGTAGTTGGGAAAGGGCTAGGCAGATGACGATTATCCTTATTACTCTATGCAACTGAAATGTATGTTAATATAAAATCGCCAGATTTGTTGAACATTACTTAATAAGCAAAATTGCTTCTTAAACTTATTGAGCTTGACTTTCTTTTAATGTAGAATACGGCCGAGGAACGTGACCGGTCTGAACATAGGCTCTCCAAATTTATGCGCATGTTCTCTCACTCACACTTGCCTCACCTTTTGCATAACACACATCTTTTGCATAGCACTTGCAAACACTTTTTATTAAAAACTCAAAAACTTTGCTAAAAAGTGTTATTGTGCAGCCTTCTGCGCAAACTTAGCGCCGGCCATGATTTATCTTGTAAACGGTCGCAATTTCCATCCAGTCAATAAAACATGATCTCCAAGCTAACAATATCTACTTGTGAAAACGACTAACACACTTAAATTGTACTTATAGTTAATTATAGGCATTGACTACATAGACATACATACTATATACACTTTTAAACATCGTGAGAGATCGGACATGTAGCCTAGCCTTACAGTTTGTTAGTTTTTATATCACAAATATTACTAATTTGGCATTTGATTTAATTCATTTTTGTATGATATGTCGGTTTGCGAGTAACATTTGTACAAGAATAACGTTTTTTTAAAATATCTTATCAAATGGAATATAAAAGAAATCCCAACGGACTGTGTGACTTATGAATAAATATAAATATTTCAATATATCAATATGGGTAGGTACAGCTATGTAGGCCGATGTGACAGATGGACAAGGAAAATTGGACACGGATTGGTACAGAATGGAGTGTTCATGTCAACGCTTGTGAGCACTACTTTTGGCATTTGTTTCTTTAAAACTTGTATGAGCATACAATATTAAAAAAATATATATAAACTGCGATTACAAAATTCAAAGAGCAAGTTTTATTTAAAGAAATAAATATAAAATCGTGAAAGATATGCTTATTGGCTTTCACACACCGAAACAACTCAACAACATCGTGACCCAAAGTAAAGCATTGAAATGGGAGTCATGTCACGCACAGTTTAAATGTCACTGTACGCACGGCGACATATTAAGCTACCCATTTCCAGTCTTTTTTTTTTTTGTTTCTGTGTGGAAAATCCTCATTGATGTCCGCCGCCCTGGGGCGGGCGGCGGGGTCTGTCAGACTCTTATTGACTAAAAACCACCCCGGTGTTCCCTCTCTCACCTACGCCGGGGGTCGCGGGAACGAACGATACTTCCGCAACCCCCGGCTGGTGCTGGCCCGCTCCTGCGGGCCTCTCCTCGTGTCAGGGGGGGAGTGAGGTGTTAAACTCCCCCCGCGACGTCTAAGAGGGGCGCGCGTGGAACACTACGCGCCGCCGCCTCGGGTCCTGATGTGTGGGGGGCGACCGACGTCCCCAAGTCCGTCGTCCCTGGACCCATTTAGGGGGGCTGGAAGAGGGCGTTATCCGCCCTCCGCCGACGCCCGGTGCGCCTGCTGCGGGCCGGGTGAGGGGACGAGATCTCCCTCTCCCTTTCCGCAGCCTCCTTCTGCGAGACGACTGTTTCGCAGAAGGAAACCACCGCGTCCTAGGACTCTTCGCTGCCGACCATAGACTCGACCACGGTCGGCAGCGATAGGTCACTGCCTACTCCTGAGATGAGGGGCACGGCGCGGCTCCTCCCAAGCGGGACACTCTGCCAGCGTGTGCCGCGCCGTGTCCTCCCGACAGTCGACGCAGTGGTGACACCGGGCGTCCGGCTCCCTGTTTATGCGACACAGGTACTTCCCGAAGCAACCATGCCCCGAGAGCACCTGCGTCGCCCGAAACGACAGGGAGCCGTGCCTCCTCCCGAGCGAGCGCTCGAGCACCGGCCGGACCGCCTCGATGGTGTCGAGGCCGGCGGTAAGGCGTAAAAGCCTGTCCCGCCATTCCACCACCAAGACCTCGCGGAGCTGAGACCGACGCAGCTCCAAGTGTCGCTGCAACCCATTTCCAGTCTAAACTAACTTCTCATAGAAATCTTATATCGTACGAAAAGCCTATACAATGCGAGGTCAGCTAAAACGGGAAAAAATATAGCTTGACGTGTCGTCGTGTGTACGTGATACGATATATAACTCACATTTCAATGCTATATGTTCAAAAAATATAGTGAACAGTACCTGAAAAACCATTCCTAAATATTGCTTCCTTTAGCAACAAATGTTGCTTGAACCTGTGCTGCGTAGCTTTTGTTTACAATAAATACGAAAATTGATAATGTTTCCAGCAATACTGCGACATTGAACATGAATATGGGGATTAATTGAAGTTGGGGTGTCAAGTCGTTTCTGCATGCGATAGCCACTAAGCTATTTCACTCCATTTTCTACCAATCCGTGTCTCGAAGTAGTAATAAATACTTATGCTATGTTACCCTGTATTTCATGCGGCGTGGTGTTTGAGGTCGAATATCTCCATCAGCAGAGGTTCTATGGGGTTCACGTCCAGGTACACACCGGTCACCTCCTCAGCCAACTTGCGAAGTTCAAGAATCTTCTGTATCAGCTTGAGGAAGGTGGATTTCGCTTCGCAGCCTGGGTAAACGCTTTCGAGGTAGCGGCGCAGCAGGTAGTAGTAGGAGTTCTAGAAAGGAACAGCGTTTTGTTAAGATTTCTCTAGGTAACTTGTCAAAAATGTAGGAAATTAGAGGTATTTTTGACAGATTGACTGAGGTCAAACTTCTTAAAATTACGGGAATTGCCCTTCTGTTTTCTAGGAATAATCTTGGTATTCAACTCTCTTCCCTATGAAGAGAGTTTTGCGAACTTGATGTTCTTGACAATTTATTTTAACAAATTGCCGCCATGCTTTTATTTTACTCTGTACAATTTGTAAGTTTGCACAATTATTTAGTTTCGAAACCTGGGTTAGGTTAAATTCAAAAGTATTTTTTAAGTTTGACTAGTCGTGGGCAATCAATTGAGAAGAGCTGGAGTGAGTATTTAAGGAGAAGCCTGAAATTGGTGCCGGAATCCCAGAAGCTGTGAGAATATTGGTTGTTATGGTATGGGCATGTGATCTGTAGGAATGGAGAACATGCCGTGGGAAGAGTTTTGAGATGGTCATAGGAGTTAGAGAAGATCAAAGAATTGATGAATGTATTGTGTGAAAGAGTGTATGACTAAAAATGTAACCACCTTTTTAGTCATAACATATTTGACGCAGTCTACTAAGATGACAGCGAATATACAATATGTAACATATTGTCACCTAACATTCTTTGGCTCAATCGACAGCCAATATGGCAAAATACATAATTTTTATTACCAATATTAACAATTACTGAAATCAATTCGGTAGACAATTATTATGAAGAAACTACTTTCAGGACTTGCGTTTATTCTGGTCCACCTTGTAAGTGTGTACTGTTTTATGGAAGAAGATTCCAAATAAATTGTGCTAAATTTAGGACACCGATGCACTCACTTGTTCCAACTTGATGACATCGGGATGCACGACCTTCATCCTGTCGGGCGTGAACAACAAGATGGCCGACATGATGAGTATGACGTGCTCGTCGGTGCGCCAGCGCGGCTCGAAGGAGCGGATGAAGGACTCGTGCGAGCGGTAGATGTTGCCCTTCGCCAGCTTCAGCACGTCCGTGCGGATGCTGCCGAACTGCTCCTGGCAGTGTGGGATCTGGGATGTGGAGATAGATTATTAAAATATCTGCTGTATGCAGGTCATTCGCACGCTACTGTATGTGGGCGTAGCACGAACGCGTGAAACGTAACGTAAATTCGAACGATGTTAATTTTGAAAATCTTGTTTCGCATATCATATTTACTTAGTTTTAAGACTTTATTCATATCTAGATGGGTGATGGGTGGATACTAATTATACTTGTTGCAAAAATGTAAACCAAAATGTCTACCTATAATCTATTTCTTATAAATTGATGTCGATTTTCGTCTGTCTGTGAGACCGCGATTTTGATGCGGTTTCACCATCATTAAAAGGGATATTAAACGTAAACGCAGTACACAAAGCTTGTCGTTTTGCCAAGTCATAAAAAATAGTTTTCAAGCGCTCACAATGCGTGCGCTGGAATGCTCTAGTCTATACTCACCATTACGGTTTAGTAACCGTGATGGTGATTATTTACTTGTAACACAACATCGAGCATTTGCCTTTTTTAAATTTTATCGAACCACACTTCGAACACAACGCTCGTTGTTATGTTACAGCCTGATTTTAAAAACTAACGAGCGTATTTTTAAAACATTTTATCGAACAAAGGCACGAGCGGTACCTGTAGGTCCGACATTTCAAGAATGAACGCAAGGTAGAAATAAATGTTACAGGTAAATGCTCACTCGCTGTGAACATTACGCCGAACGTAGCGTCGAGCATTCAGAGAAACTTTACATTACATAGAAATGCATTTGGAAACTGAGCTTTTAACTGTATTGTACCATTCGTTAGAACGTTACATTAAATGGAAATGCTCGGAGATTAATGCTCTAGAGGATTGTACATCATAAAAAAAGATCAACAGAAAGTCCACGATAGCAACGGTGTTTATTTTGTCGCCAATAATTTTGAAAATATCTTACCTTCCACTGGTTCCTCTGTCCGTCATACGTCATAGTACTCCGGAGTACCATCATCTCTATACAGCCACCCTTGAGAAGCGCCACCTGTAGCAATAACAGAGGAATTCATTTAACATCAAATCAATATCGTTATCGCGCTATTATCGATCCAAGGATTCAAATTCACGGACATTGATAATTGATATTTATTTCTGTTAATTGGTTCAAAAAAACACTATTACCAACTACGAAAGCTAAATTAATATTAACTTGAACAACTAAAAATAATCCTAAAGCCCTTTGGAAAACAATTAAAGAAATTACTAACACAAGTCAAATTGAAACTAGCCCTGTTGAGTTTTTAAAAATATCTGAAAACCCTAAATCCTCCATAAATGAAGTTTGAAAATTTTTCACTAATGTAGGGAAAAGTATGGCCGCTAACATCATATCTGTGCCAAATCTCCTCCAATCCGCCGCCGGCCAGTGAAGTTCCAAAAATCATCGCCAACACCTTGCTCTCCCTGCCAGTTCCCAGCGCTACCGGAGGTTGATGAAACTGAAGTGGAACCCCTAATTCAACAATTACGCACTGAGATTGTGCAGTGGGTTGGAATCGCCCTTATTATTAAAAATGTGCCGTCAGACACAGCCTTTAACTCCTATTTTCAATGGCTGTCTACTTCCTGGTGCACTTCAAACAGCATACATCCAATCCATAAGGCGTGGAACAGCGACTGCGTCAACAACTAGAGACCTATCTCGGTTCTGACAGCTCTTTCCAAAATACTTGAAAGGGTTCTTAGCCGCCGTCTGAATAATTTTTTGGACAAGTACCAGATCATAGTCAATAACCAATATGATTTTCGTGCTGGAGTCTCGACCGAAGATGCAATTATTGATTTGACGCATATGATTGCTAGGAACCTGGACAATAAATGTCTTGGACTATTCCTAGACCTTTCGAAGGCATCCGACACAGTGTCTGTTCTCTTACTTTTCGACAAATTGGAACAGCTTGGTATAAGAGGTATGGCTCTTCAAATATTTAAGGATTATCTCACCAATCGAACCCAAATGACTAAACTCTTCTCTCACGGCGTGCCAGAAGAAAATGACTTGTGTAGAATGACCCTACCTAATACCAATATTTTTGCTTATGCTGATGACACCGTTATTATAGTTGATGAGTCAACGTGAGATAGTGTTAACAATATTGCAGAATCAGCACTTACTAAAGTAATAAAATGGCTCCATCTAAATCTGCTAACGTTTAACTTTGACAAAACGTCCTATATGCCATTTTGCACCATGATTGCACTGTTGCCTCTGCATCACCCAAAAGTTGACTGGTAGAAAATGCCTGTAGCATTAAGTCCACCTCTGTACATTTGTGTGCTTAAAGTATAATATTAAATAAATAAATAAGAAAGACTGAAACAAACTCAGAGGTCATAATCTTGGTCAGATCATATGAGAACCATGCAAAGTGTCTGCGATGATCTTTTGAGGAAAGAACCACACAGATTTGAGTGGATCTGTCCAGGCAGTGCACGCATCTGTCAGTAATTATGCAGCTCAACTCAGAACTCATAATGATCTTGTCATAAAAAGTAGAAATATTAAGGCAAAATACTCAAAAGTTTACTTGATCTTCTTCACACATATTCTTGAAAGAGTTGATCTTCTTGGCCATCTTGATAAACCTCCTTATTGCTACAGCGGTAAGGTTCACTATCGTTATCAAGCGAGGATCGTGTTTGCTGCCGCCTTCCTGTAATGTTAAGGGTTTTATTAAGTTTATGGAGTAAACTAAAGATTGTGTTTAATCTGACTGTATACAGTGTTCATTATAATTAGTTTTTTTGCAACAAAGATCAGGGCCGAGTTCTGACTACAAAAAATTGTATAAAATAGTACATTACGATACGAATAATATTTTATAGCTCGTGTGACCTAAACTCGCACTTGAGTCACGCTTTTCTGTGTAAAGATGGACTGCTTAGGTCACAGTAAAGTGTAACTTCAGTACCTACGGGTTTTCAGAACTCAGAACAGTTTTGTCTATAGCTTTGTGACAGCTGCGCGCGCGCACAGATTATTAATACCCGGCAGCACGTGAGTCGTTGCCTGGAATGTTACCACTTCATACAGTATGGAAACCACATATTTGCAATACATTATATCACATTTTAATTTCACGTTCGAATGCGCAAACTAAGCGTGTATGGGTGCCGCGGCCGCGGACCACGCCGCCCGACTCCGCAAGATTCGCCTTTGCTCTACGCAAGTACATTCGTTTCGCTACTGTATGAATTTTATTACTTACTGTGGCGGTACGGCGCACTAGGTCTCACAGACAAGAGACCAGTACAGCGGCGTAATTGTGTAACGCACTGTTAACAGCAATGGCTTTCATTTTGACAGTTCAACAACATTCATTGCGCTATTTACGTTGTTGAGTAGACCAATTTTTAAACATGAAGTAATGGATTAGTAATATCCTACAAAATTATTCAGATTGTGGTTGATAGTGTGTGACGCAATTGGGGTGCTGGCTGATTATTAAATTGAATTTTAATGTTATTATTTTTCAGTTTAATAGTACTTGGAAATTCCTCTTGACCAACGTCCTTGACCTGCCACGGTCGACACTTTGTTTTGCAATTTACACAATTTATCACTGGGACGCGCCTACATTTCCTGCAGGTGTACGTCGGCAGCGGTGACTTTTGGCGGCTTCCTTCAATAGGCGATTGAGCGAACGAATTTAGCGGGCGGCGGGGAGGGAGGCGCGCGGTGCAGGGTGCCCTCGCGCCACGTAGGGTAGGACACCTGTAATCGACTATTAGCTTCTTTTAAAGGGAATAATGATCGATAGACAAAAAGCTATTTAGCATTAAATACTTAGGTGGTGCTATGGTGTTTTTAGAATTATCGTGCTGTTATAAAAGTATGGATAAACGATAATGGTACCGTTTGCCCTAATATTATAACTTTCATTTTTTTTTCGCCATTTCGGAAGTTCCGCTATGTCAGTCCACTGCTAGTCTTCCGGGATAGTGTATGCGCCATTTCGCAGAGATTTCGTAGCTACTTGCACGCATTGCTTCGAGTGATTTTAGCAAATTAAAGTAATAAATACAATTTGTTTTTTTATTTTTTTTTACAACGGAATGGATAATTATTGGCTACTTGACTTTGTGTGTATGTAAATTGTGTTTTTAAGTTTATTTGTGTTTATTTGTTACGGTGAAATTGACTTTTGTGTAAGCGGGTGTCTTTTTAACAAAATGCCAAGACAACAGCATTTTTACAGTTCTGCAGAATATAGAGACATGGTATTATTGTATGCCGAATGCCGCATAAATTCAGCCTTGACTGTACGTAGGTACGTATCGTGAGAGATACGGCGCAACCCGCGCCTGCCCTACTAGTGTCCGGGAAGCCCTAGAACATGAAGTGGCTAAGAATGAACTCAGTGAAATTTATTTTCGTCGCACATGGCGCCGATTCCCTTGTTCACAAACTAAACTAAATTTAAGTTCAGTGCATCTTTTTCTTTCCATGTCATTAAGAAAAGGACAGAAGATAAATATTATTTTAGTCCTGTCAAATTAGTCAGCGCCTGACGTAAATTGATGTATTTTTAGTAGCCAATTTTTTAATCACGTCTAAATTTGTCTATGGAGTATCTTAATTTGACAGGACTAAACTAATATTTATCTTCTGTCCTTTTCTTAATGGAGTAGAAAGAAAAAGATGCACTGCACTTAAATTTAGTTAGTTTGTGAAGAACAGAATCGGCACCGTTGTCAAACAAATCAAAGTGCCGACAAAAAAGCCGCCACGCCGCGCGCCGCGTGCGCCGTTGCCGCTCTTCGCTCCTGGGGTCAAGGTGTACGTTGTCTAAACAGAGTGTTTACTTTAACTGAATTTATTTTGTTTGAAAATTTAACTTTTTGCATTTACGGTTTTTAATTTAATAATTAATTATGCTATACTTCTGTGGACTTGTATTACTTGTGGTTTGATTTATTGCATATAAGTGAGTTCCATACTGTATATTTCATGTTTATACCATCTTTTTGTAATTCATATTTATTTTATTTCTTATTTTTATTGTTTTTTTGTATTTATATATATATAAATAAAATATAACGCCGGCTGTGGCTGACACAGGCTGGGGCTATGTGTCGCATAGGGTCTTAGCATTATGCTGAGCAATGGCCGTTTTGCTTGGATGTAACGCATGTTTTCCCCCCAGCTTGTTATTTTTTATGTGTTTGTGTTCTTTTTGTGCGTCATGTTTACCGCAAATAGACGTATTTTCTTTCTTTTGGTTTTTTCTATTTTTGAGAGCTGACCATTTATTTTCCTACATCTCATAGTTTGGCTTTTACCCTGTTTAATTAGGAAATCGCAAATATATTATTATTTTTGTAAACTGTTGTCAAGCTACTAACATAAAACACAATATTGTCTTATCATATACTACGTAATTTTCATGGTGATTCACTAGACAGCCTGTAAACAAATGTATTTTACCTTGAAGCCGGCCGTGCACGCAGTATCTCCCACTAACTGCGAGATGTCATCGTCTATGGGAGCGTTTAGCGCCTTGTTCGCCACTATTAGCTCGTTTAATTTGGCACGTTCCACCTGGAAATTGAGACGGAAAGCTACTAAAAGCTGAGGCATCATTTGTGGTTCTTCTGCCTTTGAAATTGGTAAAGTTGTCAAGATATTTTTCACTTAATTACGCTCATACGTGTGAACGGATAATATTGTTTAGCATACAATATACCACGTCCTGGACACAGAATACTTTAATCCGGAAACATTTAGGCAATAGCTATGTCTTAAAATGTTGTTCATCGGATCAGTATGCACTTAAAAACGAGACACAAACGCCTTCGTTTGGTGTTGTTCAGAGTCTTTACCTAATACCTCTTCGGGTATGGTGTGGATATGGACCATGGAACGACAGTGATCGTGGTCAAGTGGTTGCGACAAATACTTGCCTAGGAACTAATCAGTGTTTCTTCTTTAAGTTCAGAGTATTATTTAATTTTTAGCATAACTCAAAGTCAAAGTATTTTATTTGTTGAACATAGGTAATATGGTACATGGTATAAAATTTGCGTTGTATCACTATGTTTTGCCTTGCAAGTCGTACAAATTAGGGGTAAGAAACTACTAACTAAATAAAACTGTTTCAAACAAGTAACGTCGTAAACAAGATAGAATAACAAGTGGTTCGGAGATTTTTCATTTTATGCTTCTATCATCTAAAAACTCATTGACAGAGTAGTAAGCCTTTGCAATAAAGAATTTTTTAAGTTGCGATTCTAAATAGTTTATGTTGGTCATGCTTTTTAAAGTCTTTGGTAATTTATTGTAAATTTTTGGACCCATGCCGAGACAACTCTTTGAGAAAAGACTCTAACTTGTCTTTAAATAATTTTTGTTACCATACAGCCATCTTGTTACCATAACACAAGCATTAGGTTGCTTAGCTTGGGACAAATGGTGCTGTGTGAAATGTCCAGGGATGTATTTATTTATTTATTTATTTATTTATTTATTTATTTGTTTCTCACATTTTGATTACATACTGTTTTAATCTTTGTGTCCGTATACTACATAGCGTGCGTGGGCAGCTTCCTCACCTCATTTAATTCTCTAGAAGAGCCACTGCATGGATTGACTGACGTGTATGCTTCGAACTCCAACTTTATCGCTTCACACAAAATTGACTCCATGGAGTTCGGTTCTATCCTGAAAAGATGAAACAATACATGGTTATTATGAGTGTATGAACTTTTCTTTAGAGCAGTAAGTTGTAGCGTGAAATAAGTTTTGCCGTCTAGGTAACGTGAAAACACGAGACCACCAAACACAACTGAATCTGTCTATATGTATTGGCGCGAGTAGTCAAACTATAAAACTGCGGGCGGATCAGGCAAATTGATAATGAGATTTTTCTTTGCGAAACCTTCGGTAGCAGCCCGGGGTCTAGGTTTGTGCCTAGTTAATGGCACGGAGAGCCTATTACCGTTATAAAAACTTTTTTATAAAAAGAAAAACAACCGACTTCCAAAAAAACACTACAAAGTGAAAAATAACTTTAATTTTGGAAATCGGTGTCGTTGGTTCAGCATTTTCGTTTTTTGACACCGACTTCCGAAATTAAAGTTATTTTTCACTTTGTAGTGTTTTTTTGGAAGTCGGTTGTTTTTCTTTTTATAAAAAAGTTTTTATTTTTCACTTTTTAGTTATACCTACCCCACACAAATTCATATAACACTACTTGATATGTGGTAGGGTGTACGGTGTTATACTGAACACATCTGCATACTGCATCTGCGTTTATAGGGTACAGACGTGATGTTATGTTGTGCGATTGCGTAAACAATGCATAAATATGCGATAGCAGCAATCGCGGTTGTTTTACTGGTATTTATTGAAGAGTTCCGTTGTCTGTCTCCGAAACTCATCACCAGATCTTTACGAAATTTAAATGGGAGCATCTCGAAATAAACCTCTATCGAACAAAAAAATAATTTTGCAAATCCGTCGATATATGACGGAGTTATGCCCGAACATACATAAAAAAAAATAGAAACGTCCGAATTGATAACCTCCTCCTTGTTGAAGGCGGTTAAAAATATTGCAAAATCTTATAACTTAACTGTCGTTTGAAATGTGGGTCTCTGGTTACCCCTTCGAGGAATATGGTGTGCCGCAAATATGGCATACCGTCTTTTAGATAAAGTTCAGCTTTGTATAGCCGTATCAGTCACTCATGCTTGTATGACAGTCTCTTTCTAAAGCTCAATGTGTCATATTTACGGCTGGGCACTGTCCAGCCAGCGGGGTAATTGCGTTAGGATGCTTACACAAAGAAGCGGGCTTTCGGTACCAACTCACGGTACAGCCGTGCGATTCTGTAACCATCTCACCGTGAAAGCTTGGGTGAAGTGAGCGTGGAGTGAGCTGTCATTCGCTAGGGATTAACACTATTAAGTGCTCACTTCACTTATGATTTCACGGTGAGATTTTTACAGAATCGACCGGCAGATCTCTGCAGGTTGACCTTAGGAAAGAAACGGTTAAATGTTTTATCAGTTTCTTTATGTGTGAACGCATAAGTTAACCCCTTGGGTACGGATTTATTACTTTCGCTATCACTATCATAAAATATATTCCTTGTTTTTGACATAATGGGGCAGTAGTGTATCGCAAAATAATGTTCACCGAAACAGGTACTGTAATTGCCTCTTCTATTATGACTGATACAAGCTACAATAACGTTTTAAACATGTCGTCCGATCCTAGGGAAAACAAGTGAATGACGTCTCCATTCGCTTGTTTCCCAAGGGGTTAATGTGCGACTGTTTCACCCGCAATGATTGGTAGCGACTTCTCTTTACCGGCAACCCGCTTCTTTATGCAAGCACCCTAACACATATAAAATGAAAATTGATGGCAATGGGTTTCATTTTGACAGTTCAGCCACGTTCATTGCGTTATTTACGTTGCTGAGCGGACGAATTTTTCAACCCTATGAAGTAATGGGTTAGCAATATCCTTCAAAACTCAGATTGTGATTGAAAGTGTGTTACGCAATTAGGGTGAAGCTTCATAACACGAGTCTTCTGCTAACCGCTGTTGCTAGCCCGATACACAAGGACTCCTGATAAGCTGATAAGGAGGTTATTGACGAATGTGTTATCTGTATCATTTTGCACTGACTGTTTGGCGTGCAGACTGCAGACGTACGTGTTGATGAGCGTCGTCATGTCGGACGACGTTGTCGACATGTTCGTACCTATGTACTACAAGCGTTTGTCGCCAAAACGATGAGTATTCTCTCTTACAATCTCTCGTAATCTACACAAAGATAATGTACTGTCAACATAGTTGTAAGCCACTCGAATGCTACCAGGCTACCACATGTTAACTGTCATAACTGTTATCCTGACAACTGAGTCACTCACGACCGGATTCTCAATTATACCTACCAACGTATTCTAGGGATGCTCTGTGCACTCAACTTTTTTGACGTTTATAATAAAGGTATTTCTGACGGTATACTACATCTTACAGTAGCAGTGACGTGACACCATAAAAACTACATACTTTACTACTTAATTTACTTACTTACTAACGTTTTTTGCAAATTGCAGGTGTGTCAGGTTGTATGTTTGTTAAAATATGATTCGAGACCGTAATAAAGAGTTTTGAAGTAGAGGTTTGTACCGGAGCGAGATTTTAGCAACCGATTGAATTCACCGGTGATTGGGCAATCTCCGGTGAAAAACCGGAGATCACCGGAGATTGAAGAAATTTTGTTTCTTTTTTTGTAATTTATAAGTACATTAAAAATGAAGAAATATGAATAATCAATTGATATACTTCATACATAATCATTAATTAAAAAAAAAAATTATAAAGACAACTAATGCTTATTTTGATTTAAGAAATACAACATAGCTTAACATGTTTCTTCTATAATTTAGTATTTGTCCTGTCGCCGAAAATACTCTCTCTGACCTTACAGAAGTAGCAGGCACAGCTAGGTATTTAAAGGCTATTTCGTCTAAAGGCTTTAAATGTTTATTAAATTTCCAGAATTGCACAACTTCATCCCAATTGTGCCTTTTTCAGGATACTGTGTTTCCGTATACATTTAGAATAAATTCATTGCCGTAGAGGATGTCATATCTGCTTATTTGCTTATCTGCAGATTACTGGTGTTTCTTTTTAAGAATCCAAGCAAATCCGGGCGACCAGTTTCTCTTGTACTATTTTCACTTGACGTGGCTATTTCTTCTGCGCTTTGAGATATGTTTCGGATCCGGAAAATATTATTTATGCCTTTACAGCATCTTTAGCAGCCAATTTATTTTACAATAGTCTAAAGCTGTTTCTAAAAACGGAATGCAGTATAGTAGAAATTCGACAAACAGTTCGAGATTCGTATTCCAATAAGCGATCATTCATACAGTTTTTCAAAATGATTGTTGAATGTATCTCTTATTTGTGTAAATTTATTATATAAAAAAAATAAGATGCTTCGATCACCGGAGATCAATCGGTAAATTACCGATTATTTCAATCGAGTACTTTTACCGGTAAATCACCGGTTATTCTCCGGTACTCACTGCTCCGGTGCAAACCTCTATTTTGAAGGTTATTGTTAATCCACTGCTTCATAGGTTTGAAAAATTCGTCTACTCAACAACTTAAATAGCGCAATGAGCGTGGCTGACCTGTCAAAATGAGAGAAAATGCGATCAATTGTCATTTTATGTGTGTTACGCAATTACCCCGCCGGTTGAGCTCGTTCGCGAATAGCTGTACAACTAAAAATAAAGTCTCGTTTGAGAATTCCTTGGTAAAGGAGACGGGGATTCCTGGGCCTGATTGTAATAAGTTGAGGTATGGCTTAAAAAAAAGGTTATATTTTTCTATTTCAAAATGTGAAAAATCAACTCAATTTACAATCTGGAAAATGAGAAATCCAATAATTAAGTTAGGGTTTGGAATATCGATATTATAATCGATTAACGTTACAGAGTTCATACTGCTTACGAAAATGTTTTCACCAGATAATTCATTCAATTAAAATAATTAAATCTGTTAGAATTAAAGTATTAAGAGTTTAAACTAATTAAATATCTACATAATTAAGATAAATCAATTCACGTTTACTAATCGATTATTGTATTTTTAACCTGTGCTAACTCTGACTTGACATGCATGACATGACATCGACACTCGTTCGTATCGTCTAGTGCGTGTGCGTTTTGAGTGTGTTTCCTCCCATACTTTTATTGATATTTTCTTCGACCCCTGCTTTCTTACGGACTTCTGATCTTCCTTCTTGTACGACCCTTTGCCTTGCTACCATACCGGACATGGAGAACCCCGCTTAAACGTTGAACTTGGACTTATTATTTTAGATTCTACGAACGACCTACCGATTGGATATTGATTGACATCATGTATCGTTGTGTAAATTGTGGCCCCTCCTTCGGCAGTCGGGTAAAAAATGACAATCCCACTTCAAAAAACGGCTGTTAAGTACAGATTGTTACGTAACCTCACTTTTCCTAAATCCCTTTTATCTCGGCTCTCAGATTGCCAAAATCTGCAAAATTTTCAGTGATTGTTTGTAATTATAATAGCAATCAATTAACACCAATTTCATCTTTTTACATCCAGGCCCAAAATTGTATGAAAGCGTATCCGTCTCCTTTGTGATCTGAGACACTATTATGAAGGGCACACAGGTATTCTATCATCAAGTGAGTCTAACAGAGGTTGCCCTTTGGATATCGTAGATAACGTTATAAATATAAACAAAACAGAGATTTTGCCACAGCTGTATCCTTAAAACGTAATTTAGGGCATTTCGGATCAAAATTAAATTCAAAGAGCGTGTCAGATTACGCACAAAAGGAATTCAGCGGTAAAATACGTACCTTAAAATAAATTATTAAAAGTACGACGTTACTATGAATACAACGTGTACGTAGTAAAACTTTTATGCCAAAAAAAGTTTTCTGTTTGACAGATAAAAAAAAAAAAATAACCCATCTGAATCGCAAAAAATTTCGAGCTCGCTTTCATTCGCTTACTTTCTTGAGCTTTTTCTGCATAAGTCGATAAAGTAACTTTGGGAGCATAGTGATTTAAAAAAAACGTTAAGTGGTTCGCGTATGTTAAAAGGTTGAGAACCCCTGCAACATATCCTCTAAATAGGGGATATGGTGCTGATTGGCACTTCGTTGAGTACTTAACATTTTTAATTTTTATACAGTTCAAGCCAATACAAGATAAAATGAGTATGTATACCTCTCAACATCCTGCAGTATATCTCTCGCCTTGTTGACATCGGGGTTGTTGCTTGTAGACGGGATCTCCTCACACACGTGCTGTGGCCGCGTCTCTCTGTGCGATGACTTGTCACTATTTGTCAATATTGATCTGTCAATTACAATCATTATATTGGGGCTTCTACGTGAGGGAGCGAGTGTGTGGTGTGGTTATGTTTGTGTATGTTTTTATGGGTATTGAACATTTAAGAGGTATTGCTGTTGCCAAAAGTGGTAAGGGATAGTCTTCAAACTAATAAGTTGATTCAAAATGGGCTGGAGTTCACAGGTCCGCTTCTCAAGCACTTTCTACATTTTGCTTTTGGTCTCCATTCATACTCACCGGCACGGAAACGTGGCCACATGTAAATTTCACGATATCTCGCATTTAAATGTATTTTTGACACTGAAATAAGGGCACTCAGTAAGTGTTTCATATGCTTTTGGAACTTGAAATTGAAAACGTCACTACACCAATAAGTTTATTTTTTAAATTGGGCACTTGCAGAAACAAAGAATTTTACACTATCAATTTTAAAACACCTTATAATAAAAGAAAAACTAAAGTGGTTTATTGTCTCTACGTTTTAGTGTCGGGTGTTTCCTCTTTTAGTCCTATTGACGGCCTGCATTCGATCTGGCATGCTTTGAATGATGTTTCTGGCATCAATTTGCGGTATACTTTCTCAGTCTTTCGAAGTTGGTTAAGACTTTCTGGCGCGTCGGAGGTGGACTTTATCTTTGTTTTGAGCATGTCCCAGATATGCTTAATCGGGTTTAAGCTGGCGTATTTCAACAGCGGGCAGGTAGCGGTTTCTTGAAATTTCCAGGACAATAGAACGGTCCCGATGTCTGACGTCTCCACTGCTTGGTCTACGGGAATTGTGGCCTGTCTCCTGGTATCGTTTTAGGGCATACTGCATCAACGAACGTGGTACATGAAGCACCACAGCAACTGCACGCTGTGTCAACCCTTGGTTGATTAATGCTACAGCCTGTGCAAACTGTGCTGGTGTTCACGGCATTTTGTAATGGTATTTATACATTTATACATTTGGTAACTTATACAACACACAAACTTAAACTTGAAACTTAGCCTCAAGAGACATGATTCAACTAAAAATTTAAAGTTGCACCATGGTGCACTGAAACAATGAATTACCCTCTTGAACTAAGAGTAAACTTTTTTTTTTGACCTACGAGGGTAGGTCAAGAAAAAATCTGCTATTTCGTACATTTTGGTCAAGTAGGTATTGAACTTTTGTATGAAACAGATTATTTTTTTTTCGTGATTTCAGAGTTGGTCCCATAGTGAAAATTGTTCATATTCATGGGTAGAATAATTTGGAAACTGTAAAAAAAACATCCAGTACACCATCAACTCGGACTTCCACATTTCAAGTCTGAACTTTGACCTATCCTAAGTATTGCTACAAAAACCAGTTACGCACAGACAATGATTAATTATTAATTAAGTTACACCTAGTATTTAAACAATACTTATTTGTTAGGGAAAACATCTTGCATTATCCTTTATGAAATAAAGATTAATATTAACTTAACAAATCCAGTTATGGTCTAACTTAAAACTGGAGAAGGGGAATTTTATAACTGGTTTTTACTCTTTCAGGATATTTTCAAGCAATGGTTTACAAAAAGGCCTTTAGGGAAGGTGTGCATTTATTTGCTTTGTTTATGTATGTATGGTTTATTTAAAATAAATGCTTTGAGTTTGAGCTTGTGACCATAATTATACTGAATGTAAATTACCATAACGCACCTACGGTGCAATAACGTCACTTATGCAAATGATGTAATATTTCAGGAGAAGCGTTTAAAAATTCGCCATCCTATTATAATGTTCTTCTTCCTCTTCTTGACTAAAGAAATTAACTGGTAATAAACTACAGCTTTGAACTTCATATTAAAGTTAAAGCGAACATCTCACAATTTTGTAATAAAATAATATAAACGTTAAAATTTACAACCGTCCCAAATTGCATAAGTGACGTTATTGCATCGTAGATGCGATAATTACAATGAAACTTGACCAACAATAAATAAAATAAGATTACATAGAGGAAGTCAAAACAGTGAAGAAAAGCATTGTGAGGAAACCGGCATGTTCTAGAGCCAAAAATTCAAAGACATGTGACATCTACTAAACTGCACTGGTCCCACATGGTAGATTACAGCCCACTCCCTCCACTCCGAGGAGGCCTGTGCCCGAGCAGTTTTATTTTCTTTTTTTTTTTTAAATGTTGCCCCACACTAGGAATTTCTCCTGTATTGTGGGTGCATCTACAAACATTTAAACTCACATACATAAACAGCCAGACCTGGAACAACTACTTGTAGGACATACAAATATTTGTTCCATGCGGGAATCGAACCTGCGACATGCAGTGCAGCAGTCAATCGCTTAACAACTGCGCGAACCGTGCCATCGTTGGAATATTATAAGCTGATTATGACAGGAGGGCAGAAAAGATTAAAATGACATGTGACACTTTAACTGTATGCAGAGCAGAAAGAATACACAGTGGCTATTACAATGATATTTATATCCATACAAACCTTATGCTATTTAGTTTCGGTGTGTCCCCATACATATTACTTTCACCATTCTCATACATGTACGATTCCATCATTCGTTGTTCATAAATCGCTCTATTAATTACTGACTTCTCATCTATTGGATATATCTTCATAGTGTATGGTGGATCATTGCTTGTGACAGACGGAGCAGGAGTGTAATTGTATTGAGGAGACTGTATCGACGTGTCCACATCATTAGACAGCGGAGACTGGACCGTACTACTAGGACTACATGTTGTACTTAAAGTATCATACTGAATCACGGTGTCTTGTAACGGGATGAATCCAGTGTCACCTTCATCGTCTCGTTTGACATTCTTAGAGCTTGTAACCGCGTCGTCAGGATCACGTTGCCTTTTTCTAGCTCTGTTTTCTTCTATCTTCCGTCTCTTTTCCGCCTTGTCTTCTTCCGACATTATGAATTCTTTGACCATCCCTATAGACAGACATTTTTCTAGTCGACATTTTTGACAAAACCTTCTAGTTACCACAGTGATCACACAGTTGTTCGTGAACGGGCACTTAAACTCTTTGCTGGCTAGGGCGTTGCGTCTGAAAAACGCCTTGCAGCTTTCGCACGAGATTGCGTTAAAGTTGTAACCTAGAGCCTTATCGCCACACACTAAACATATTTTCTGTAAACTCGAGAGCACTTCTTTCTTCTGAGCACTCGTATCGTCTTTCTTAACACTGCTATTATCCATTTTAACTACTTAATAAAAACACTCACAGAGGTAAACATTGGAATACTTCACACAAAATTTTTTCACTTGTTCTCATTGCACACGCGTCCAGCATTCACTATCACGCGTTACGTGAAAGTGATTATCAGTAATATTAGCTGTTTGCTACGATAACTTTGTATTTCGCTAAAATATTTCCAGATAAATAGCAAATACATAGCGGATGACTAATGACATATGTCATCGCGTGAGCGCTTCACACATTGAGATGGGAATAATTTTATATATGTCTATGGCTTCACAGCTGTGACGTCAGAAATGTCAAGTGTGTTCAAAACAAACCTATGTTTTAGACGATGGTCACACTAGCCGTTCAGTCTATAATATAATAATATTGTATGTATATTACCTACAGGTTACATTGTATGAGAAACCTTCTGGAAAACTTTTCCAAACTTTTATTAAAAAGTTAGTGAGCCATTAGAAATATTTCAATATTTGAAGATTTTATTGGTTTTTCCCATTCGCATCGGTCACACTGACATCACACAGCAACTATTTTTAATCCATTTATGCTGATTTTCATCTGATACCTGCTTATTAGCGTCTGATGATAATGCCCATGATAGCGATGATAGCTGAATTCATCAATCATTTTGTAAGAAGTTAGTACAAATTGGGGACTATTGCTTACTTATATAATATATTACTTACTTATAATAAATTTAATAATTGTTCTGCTACACTAATTAATAGATATTATTATGTCTTATAGCGTAGTTGTTATGATCCAAAGAGATTAAAATACCCACTTACTGATATGAAAGTCGGCACATCCCGGATCATGGTTTCGTTGTCCTAGGATGTTGAAATACACACATCAAAAATATTTAGGGATCAAGCACGATCAAAACATGATTTTTAATAAAGTAACTAAAAATCAGGTTTTTAAATATATTTTGTGTAGGTAACTACTTTTTAGTAAAGCTCGTTATTTGAAAAGGTATTCCTTTATAATAATGCAACGGGTTTGAGGTCAAATCAGCAATATTTCTACCACACTCCTGAGTGGAATCAATGCAAAAGAACGTTATTATGGAGGAAAGACGTCTTTGAACCGAGAAAAAATGATCAGAGTCGAGGGAAGTTGGTTCTCGGCAACGTGCTGTGACAATCGCTCTGGGCACTATGCAGAGTATTATAAGTCCTTTGGACACGTTATCACATCACTGGCAGCGTGGCAGAGCAACACGGAGGACGAGCTCACATCGCCACACGCAGACAAGATCGTTACGTAGGTACAAATTACTGCTCGGCGTCGTACAATGACCGCGATGATGTTGGTTACGAGGCTTCATAGCTCTTCAGGGATGTTAATAAGCGATCAGACCATAAGAAATCACTTGCATGAAGTCAATCTCCGTTCCCAAAGACCGCTACGTGTACCACCTATTGAGCCCCGCAATCGCAGAGCCCGCTTACAATGGGCTTGTGAACACAGAAATTGTGCAGAAGGAGAGTGGGGTTTTGTGTGTTTTTCTTACGAATCTCGCTTTGGTATGAGGCCAGATACAAGTCATACACGGTATTGGAGGACCCCTGGACGCTAAGCACGCTTAAAATCATGTCAGGTAATCCACGCATACAGTGCTGGAACAATCATGATTTGGGCGGGTATATTATCTGCGGCAGAACCGAAATTTTTGGATCAGAGGCAATCTCAGTGCACAGTTTTACGTTGACACGATTGTATTAGATGTTAAATGATAAATGATTTATTTTCTGTAAGTAGGTTTGTACAAACACTTTTACATGTCAATCATATTTTTTAAACTAGATGAGGTCGGCGTTTCCTATCTGACTACTCTGAGAAGAAAGGCCGAAACAAACTCAGAGGTCACAGTCTCTTTTAAATTCCAGACATAATCTTGGTCAGATCATGTGAAGACCATGTAGATTGGTGTCTGAAATGGTCTTTTGAGTAAAGAACCACACAGATTGAGCGGACCTGTCCAGTCAGTGCACGCATTTGTCAAAAATCGTGCAGCTCAACTCAGAACTTGAGGAGCCTGACGATTCGACGAACAATACCAATGAAAGGACATTTGGGTAGGCCGCATAAATGACTCAAACTGCCAGATCATGATTAAAAGTAACTAAGAAGGAAAACCGAAAAAAAGAAATGACCCACATAGTCTTCACACTCACAGTAATAATAATAAAAAATAAGATACTTTACAAAGTAAATATCCATGTCATTGTTTATATAAAATTCATCAATGTCAATGTGTATATAATCCGGATATAATCTTTGATCTTTGAGGACCATGTAGATTGGTGTCTGAAGTGGTCTTTTGAGGAAAGAACCACACTGAGTGGACCTGTGTAGTCAGTGCACGCATTCGTCAGTAACCGTGCAGCTCAACTCAGAACTTAAGGAGCTCAACGATTCGACGAGCAATATCAAGGACAGGACATTTGTGTAGACCGCATACACCACTCAAACTGCCAGACCATGATTAAAACAGAAACAATGACCCACATAGTCCTCACATTCACAATAATTAAAATAATATAAGACTTTAAACAGTAAATGTTCATGTCATTCTGTATATAAATAGATATTTAGAAAGAAAAAAAAAAAAAACAAAAGTGTAAATCAGCAAAATAAAAAATAAACAACATTCACTGTCCAGACTTATTGGAGCAGCTCAATCCCAAGCTTTTTTGTCCTCAATATAGTCTTTTACAGTATAATAGGCTTTCTGGCATAGTTTTAGCTTTATAAAAGATTTGAATTTATTAATGCTTAGTTCTTGAATGTGGCTAGGAAGTTTATTATAAAAACGTATACATTGGCATCTAAACGAGCCACCTATTTTCTTGAGCCTTGTTGTAGGAACAACATATTTGTGTTTGTTCCTAGTATTTATATTATGGATATCACTGTATTTTTTAAACAGATTAATATTTTTATGTGCATACAAAAGATTATCATAAATGTACTGAGAAGGCACAGTCATAATATTAATCTCTTTAAATTTGTCTCTGAGGGAGTGTCTGGGGCTTAATTTATAAATGGAACGAATTGCCCTTTTTTGTAAAATAAAAATTGTCTGAATATCGGCGGCATTCCCCCACAACAGAATACCGTATGACATCACACTATGAAAATAACTAAAGTAAACTAAACGGGCTGTCTCTAGATCAGTAAAGTCACGAATTTTCCTAACGGCGTATGCTGCAGAGCTAAGCTTTTTTGACAATTTATCTATATGTGTCGTCATTCCTTTATGGACTTCATTGACGACGACCGTCAGATTGTATTGTCAGGATTAACTAAAGTGAAAATTCCAGCATAAGCAAACATTGTGAAATGTAGAGAGTACCCACTTCGTCGATCTACGACATCCGAAAACAATCTAAATAGAAATTTTTCGTTAGACCAATATTTTTTTTTTAAATACCTTGATCCATTTAAAAAACACTTTTGATGTGTGTACCTAGATCAAATTGACGGACAACATTTTTCATTTTATCAGGTGTCTATCTAAGTCACTCGGACCTATGTGTATGATTACGAAATAAATGACTTATGACATGACCGTTTATTCAGTAACGTTGCTTAAAAATATTTACTGATCCCGACTGTTTAACCTTAAACCATACATTTTTGACGTTTAAACGTCATTTAACTTTAATCATCGTTTATAAATAAATCTTGGGGTTTAATTATAAACGATGATTAAATGATTCCATTCAGCTTCCAATTAGGTTTATGACGGGCCTCATCGAATGAAGACTGCCATCTTCAGAGGCTAATCAGGTAGGTATTTATTATTAGAATACAACATTAGAGTACAATATCTTTATTTTGCATAAAATATGGTTGCACAATTTATTATAAGATCTTAAATAAAAAAATTAAAAAAAAAACACTTCTGTCAACCCTTTCGAGGAAAACAGCCGTAACATTACATTAAATTATTGATTACAGATTAGTTTGCAACATTGTGATCTTATCTTACCAAACTTGCCAATGAACATCTACGCATTACGCGGAAGATTAGATCTTAAATCACTGTCGATTGTAATGTCAGGTAGCCGTAGGTAGGAGGAGGTCGTTGCTAAGTTATAAACAGCCGCACGGGTCGATCGAAGGTTAAGGTACGCTTGCCGAGGTCGGTCCGCGGATGGGTGCTCCTCCGTGCCTCGTAAAGCACGTTAAGGTACGCTTGCCGAGGTCGGTCCGCGGATGGGTGCTCCTCCGTGCCTCGTAAAGCACGTTAAGGTACGCTTGCCGAGGTCGGTCCGCGGATGGGTGCTCCTCCGTGCCTCGTAAAGCACGTTAAGCTGCTGGTCCCGGCTGTCGTTCATAGATCTTTGACGTTCGTCACGGTTAGCCTCTAACTCCCGTAACCAGTGTAACTGGCACCGAGTTGCCGTGTCTGACCATAATGCTGTTACACCGGCGATGGTTTGTGTGGTATGTTTAAAGGTTCAAAAAAATGCTGTAAACTGTTTTTTTGATTAATAAAAGGAAAAAAAAACCAAGGGGTAGGTACCGTGTTACGCAGTAACACGGTTGTGGAGGTCAGATAGGCAGTCGCTCCATGTAAAATACTGGTATTCAGCTGCATCTGGTTAGACTAGAGGCCGACTCTGACATAGATGGGGAAGAAGTCTAGGCAGATGATTGGTGGCCCAGTGATAACGGCCCCAACTTACAAGCTTTACTTGCAGGCACTTTCAAAACGGTGAAAGAAAACATCGTAAGGAAACTGAGATGTCCTAGAACCATTCGAAGACATGTGACATTTACCAACTCGCACTGGGTCCGCGTGGTGGATTACAGCCAACTTCCTCTCAAAGAGAGGAGGTCTGTGTCCCAGCAGTGGGAACATTATAGGCTGATTGTGCTTGCTACGACTATGAGGTAGGTAGGGTGAGGAGGTACACGTGGAACACAAAATACGCACGTATTAAACGTATTTCGCGAAATTATTCACGACAAATGAATGTAAGATGAAACGTGCCATAATGTATAAAACAAAATAAACAAGCGATTGTGTAACATTTGCTATAATAATGTATAATACGAAAATTGCATGCGTTCAACTATTTCGCTTGCTACGAGAGTCGGCATTTTTGTGTTGCTGACCGTAATGGGAATTCAGATTTCTGTTTAATCTCCCATAATATTCGCAGTTGGCATTTTATATCTCACCGTGGCACTTTAATTAATTCTCAAGTCATCTATTGTTGGCGCATCATCATTCGATTACATAAAGATTTTTTGGGTAGCTGTAGATAAAAAATCATGCCACTATAGGTGGCATGATTTAAAAAAAATCAAAATCAATGAGGTGTATCACCTAAAATCATATCAAATAGGTAATCTAATTGTCTTTTTGCACGTAACAAATAAATAAATAATTATTTTTGTAAACACAGTAAAATTAGTAGATATATGACATATAAATACGTATGTATTTATCAGCCATAATTATCCAATGCACATAGGGCTTAGTACCTAAGTAAGTCCTAAAGTAGCGTCACAAAAACGTACATTTGGAAATATGTCCAGAAATTCTTAAAACTTTGACCGCAACAGAAATTCTTCTTGTATCGTTATAAACTGAAATGGAAGCGCTCATTATTTTATTTCGCGTAGTCAACGCGATGGGGACTACAACACATTTGTTTCTGTTCATACTGCTAAGGTTTCTGTCCCTGTCCAGCGCAAACACGTATAGCGTGAAGATAAGTACAGAACAACATGAGAATTTGGTAGATAGCAGGTTTTTGAGCTTCACTATAGACCCAAAGTATTTGTTTTCGAGCAGTGAGAAGTACAGTAGGTGAGTTTGTGTTACTACTATTTGCTGATTTTGCGTTTCGCAGGAATGTGAGCGTGTGTTAAATACTTACCTGCGTTGATTTTTTACTACATAATATGGTTAACTTCTTCTCCCGACTTCTGTTCTAATTGTAGTTCCTCATGAAAAAAAACTTTTCTTTCTTTTTGAGGACCTAGTTTCTCTTTGGTTTGGGCTCAATCCCCAAGTCGTGCAAAGGGGGTTTCCCTCAAGAATTTCGCTGTGTTCACCTGGACCCGGTATCTGTGCCTGGTAGGTGGCAGGCTTGCCCCGAGGACATGAGTCTCACTTCTAGGTGTACAACATGGAAATCTTTCCTAAGTGTATACGCATGATGTTAAATGTTGTTTGTCTATGTGATTTAATGACGTGCTGCAACGAAATAGAGCGAAGTTGTAAATAGTACCGCATCCTAATTGCGTAACACACTATTAATGAGATTCTGAAACATTTTGAAGGATTGCTAATCCATTACCTACTTCATAAGTTCGAAAAGTTTGTCCGCTCAACAACGTAAATAACGCAATGAATGTTGTTGAACCCTCAAAACGAAAGCTATAGGTACCTAGTGTTTGCGTGTTACGCAACTACCCCGCTGGGCATATTCCGGTGTATTTCTAACAAGTATCTCTTATTTTCTAGCAAAGAATGCATCTGCATGGCTTCATCCCTCACGCCAGCATACCTCCGTATAGCTGGCCCATCCACGGCCCATATGACATTCCACAACACCACCATCTCAATCAATGACGTGGACTTCCCAGACCATAGAGATAACTTCGACATCACAGCCATAGACTCTGATTCTCCACGAAGGGTTTCTTTAGATCTCCATAAAAGGAACTTGGCTGTGTCCCATAGACAATGGAAGAAGTTCGTCTATTGGGCCAAGTCTACCGGTTTTGACCTGGTCTTTGCTTTGAACAATGAGGAGAGAACAGCAACTGGCATGTGGGATCCTAATACTGCGCTGAATATACTGACGGTGGCTGAAAAGGTTAAAGTTGGTGATATTTTCTGGGAGCTGGGTTATGGTACGTACTTTTACAGTAAATTTGAAATGCCGCGTATAGCTTGGTCTAGTGTGTTTGTTGATCATAAGATCTTGGGTTATTTTGCAGACAAAGTCTGTCCTTTAGAAGAGAGTTTGGAGGTTGGCGGACATGACGTTTTTTACGATAACTAATGAGCGGAAAGCTTGGCTCTAACTCAGCCTACCGTCTCTTCGGAGTCTATAATAACAGTAACGGCCATGTCTCTATAAGAAGCTTCATCATCATCTTACTGCCCAAATCCGAATTTATTTGGGGTCAACCAGCATGCTAGTAATATATAGTCAATGACTGTGACCGAGTTTACTTGCAATACGATGACGCATCAGATTTTTAACCGACTTCAAAAAGGAGGAGGTTTTCAAATCGGATGTTTATATACATATATATATATATATTTTATATATGTTCGGGCATAACTCCGTCATATATGGACGGATTTGCAAAATTCTTTTTTGTTCGATAGAGGTTTATTCCGAAACGGTTGTTTTTTTTATAAAAAAAAAACAACCGACTTCCAAAAAAACACTACAAGTCGGCTGTTTTTTTTTTTTTATAAAAACGTATTTTTAACGCCCCATTTCTTCTACCAGAATGCACAAACCAGTCCATAGAAGAATACCTGAATGACCTGGAGACTCTGCGCGTGATCCTCGAGACCTTTCCGCCTGGTCGGACGGCAGAATGGAAGGTGGTCGGTGGTGACGTCACCAAGTGTCTTCAGGCCGAGTCCAAGAGTGACTTCAAGTATTACATGACGCTGTCCAACTATATGATGGATGCGTTGCTACTTAACGGGTACGTTCGTTTGTTATTTATGATCTAAGAAGATGTGGTTCCCGGAAACTCTTGGCTAAGATTCTTTATTTCTGGGAATAGCTGAATTCAGAGTAATAAATATATTTCACTAGATCACTTTTATTTTCATCGCTTTTCTTTGATAAACTTACTTATAAATTAAGATTAAATTCTTATACATTTGACCGTTTGTGACCGAATGGTGGCCAAGGTTAGGCAAAAGAAACCAGTGCAGTCCAAAAGAAACCAGTGCAGTCCAAAAGCGCGTTGGGTAGACGAAATCGTCAAAGTCGCGGGAAACACCAGGTTGAGGGACGTACGGAGCCGGGAAGTGTGGCTGAAATTATGATAATGATGACCTTTTTAATAGTACTAATACACCTTATTACTTTTTCAGCAACTCTTCATGCCACGAATTGGAACGCATGACAGAACACGATCGTTTCAAGCTCCGGCGCCTTTTCTCCCGGAGCCAAACCCCCCTCTGGCTGACGGAGACCAATCAGAAGCGATACAATGATCTAGACAGGGCCGCTGATTGGCTGGCCAGTTTGGGATATGCGGCTAAAAACGGTTTTGCTGTACATTATCGGGAATTGGAGGAGGAAGAGATGTACGAGCCGACGTTGGTGAGCTAAAAATCAGAAATATAAATTGGTAACATCTCCTTTTTAATAGGTCCGATAGATTTTTATATTTAAAAATAAAAAAAATCCATTATTTACGATAGTCCACATGGGACTTAAACATAACTGGGTGAATGTGGGTGTAATAGATACACCTCTGCCATACCCTTGAAGATAACAGGCGTGATGTTACTATGTAGTCCAGGAATATACATTACATAAGGTAGGGTTTGAAATACCGGTATTATGAAAAACCGGTACCATTGGTCTTGGTGTGATAACGGTACCAGAGCAGTACCTGTACTATTGGTATTTACTACGGTACTATACCGGTACCGAACAAATATTTCCGTAAGTTAGAGTCTAGAGTGAGAAAACAGATTATAGTAAGTAAAATAGAATAATAAGTTAAATGTTGCCAACTGTACGAGGTTCCTTGTATTATGAGATTAGTGATACGCGTCGTGTACCTGAATTTGGTACCGGTACTTATCATGTGGAGTACCGATACCCGTCTGAAACCAGCATTTAGGTATCGAAATGGCAGGTACCGGTACAGAACCTGTACTTTTGGTACCGGTCCCAAGCTCTGAAGTAAGGTCCAGGGTACGATTCCCAGGTCGACCCAATTGTTATTGGTTTCTACCAGTTCTTAGCAGGAGTTTGGAGTCTGGATTTAGGCTCGGTTAGTGGTAATAAGCTCAGTTCCTATAGGTACATGGAACTAAACGTATCTGGCGAAATCTGGGTGAACTTTAAATACTCCTCAGCCTCTCTTAGATGAATAAAACTGTGACATAATGTTATTTAATAACATTTCAGAGCTTCTACATGGCACTCCTATTCAAAAACTTGGTCGGAGAGCGAGTCTTGAACGTCGAAATGGAACCCGAACAAGCGATACTCTTCGCACACTGTACATCGCTCCGTCACAAGCCAGTTCACGGTGCTGTCACCCTGTTTGGAGTGAACTTGGATGACGAACCTGCTAGGTTCTCGCTCAAACTCTCCCGGAGAGAAGAGGGTGGTGAAATCATGCAGTTTATACTTGGAAATGATCATAATGGGTAAGAATTATTTAAGCTAGGCCAATAACACGACCTTTTCAATAGTAGAGGGAGTATAGATGCCATTAGATTCTTTCTCCACTGTAAACATAGTATTTTTTTATCAGCATTTTCATCCCGAAGGAAACATCTGAGGAGGAGGTCTGTGTAGGTACCTCTGCCTTACCCTTACTAACATAGTACACCCTCATTTTTCAAACTTATAATAATATAATAATTTTCCACGACTTTCACACAGCGCCATCTAGTCCCAAACTAAGCAGAGCTTGTCCTATGAGTACTAGACAACTGATAAACATACATATATATTTCTAAATACATACATATTATAAATTACACCCAGACAAAGAACAAATGATCGTGCTCATCACACAAACATTTGTCCTAGGGGGGAATCGAACCCACGACCTTGCGCATAGCAGTCAGGGCCACTGACCACTAGATCAACAGGCCAGGCGGCACTGGAAACTCAAAAGCTTGAGCTAAAAGCGTGACTAAGATTCATTTACTTGGCACCGCTAGTAAATTGTCTCAATTATTTTAATTTTCAATTGCAGGAATATCGTAGTGAACGGTCATCCCATGTACTATGAAGGGAACATTAAGCCTGTAGTAAAACGCGTCCGTCCATACAAAACCCTACTCATTAACCTGCCAGCCAAATCATTTGGCTTCTGGGTCCTTGCCAACACGAAGATTGAAGCCTGTCATAACGTAGATAAAGAAAATAAAACATTCATTGATCCAGAGACCGTCAGCAATGGCCACTTTAAGACCAAAAGATCTATCAATGATGATTTTGATGACTACGCACACATAGTTGATCTTTCGTACGATTTTGAGGATATCGATGCTGTTCTCCCCGAAAACCATGCTTTGAAAAGCAGAATTAGTGAAATGAATAAAGATTTGGATAAGATTCAAAATGCTTTCAAAAGAAACTTAGGCAAGGAAAGATTTAAAAGAGAAGATATTTTTGGAAAAGGAAAGCTTCGAAAACAAGGCTATAGACATAGAGCCGACAGAGGATATCGATTTGAGGGTCGTGATTTTGATCCTAGAAGGATTATTGATGATTTGTTAGAAAAAGCGAGGCAAAGAGTAAATGACCTGAAAAATCTCCAACCAAACCTACCAAGACTGAACATTAATAGAGTAAGTAAAAGACATTCGAAGAACTCCAAATTACGACCATTTAACTCATTGAGGGCAGACGGTCAAATTACTGGAAGAATTAATAGAAAACCCAAACACATCAAAAAGATTTCAGAAGAAAATGACGACTTCCTAAAAAAAGTTAACAGAAAAAGCAAAACCGAGAAAGACATATCCAAAAGAACCTCAGATGCACAGGATAAAAGTGCCAAACGAAATCAAGATATGAACCAACTATCTGCCGAAGCACCAAGCACTTTAGAAGCAGTAGTAAGAAAAAGAAGAGAAGTAAGAGAAAGAAGAAATGACGAAAGAATCAAAGAAGAAAGAATCAGTAATGACATCGAAGAAATATCCTCAGAGAACGATATTACCGACCTTACTGGTAAAAACAAAGCCATACTTTGGAAAATGCTAAAGAAACTAAACAAAGAATTTGGTGATTATTCAGAAGAACATATCGATAGTGACACTGATTCTACAGAAGGGATAGTGTTTAAGACTGAACTATCAGACGACAGTGCGACTATTAAAGTCAAAGATTCTAACCACGGAATGATCAAGACCACAATGAAGACTATGATGAATGTTTTGGAAGATTTGGACAAGAACTTAAACAGAGTTTGGAATGCTATTAATTTGTTAGATTAATGTACAGTGAGTAGGATAACTTAAATATATCTTTTTATACTTTTTCTGACAAGTGTTTTTCTTTTTAAATTGGTAATGTTGTACAGGAAGAGCCGTACAGCTGAAACTTTTATACTTCGCCATCAGATAGTGGACGGCATTTGTTTTACATTTTTCATCAAAAGTCGAAAGCTATGCGGCCTTAAAAAAAGAAAAATATGTTTGAGAGTGGGCAAACAGCGCTCTTTCATACGATACTCAAGATGCCCTAGTAGACCCACTTTGAATTTTTAAGACCCACTTTCAAAGTTTTTTTTTTGCAATAGGGACTCTGTTGCAAAAAAAATAAAACACTTTCTTAGTTGCAGAATAGTTGGACAAACGTCATCTAAAACTGTTCCAAATTTCAGGTTGATAGCATTAGTATTTATTAAGATATCCAGCTGTGACAGACGGACAGACAGACAGACTGAGTCGCACCATGAGGGTTCCTTTTTAGCATTTTGGTACGGAACCCTAATTAAACAAAATAAATATAAGCAGCAATAAATTCAATAACTAATTAATAGGTAATTACCCAAACATTAACCAGAAATTCATCCGAGGAAACAAAGTCTGTACAGCCGGTCCATTCTGTAAAAATCTCACCGTGAAAACTTGCGAGGAGTGAGCTGTCAGTATTCCCACTGATGCTATGGATTGAAATTTACAATCACAATCGAGATTTTAATAATATTTTTTATGCTGATTCTATTGGTCATTTTATATATAATTTCAAAACTAGTACCTATTTTAGTTGACAAAACATTACTATTTTGTGGGATTTTAAAATAAAATAGCAAAACGGCAACTTAGTCAGAATATCAATGTTATTTTTTTTCTTTCTTTTTTTTCCTGGATTAAAACCCCACAAAATAGTAAAGTTTTGACACTTAAAATACTAGCTTTGAAATTATTTAAAATGATCAATAGAATTAGCATGAAAATATTATTGAAATCTCGATTATGACGTAAACGTATTCTTGGTCAATCCCTAGTATCAGGTGGGATGACACTGACAGCTCACTCCACGCTCACTTCATCTAAGTTTTCACGGTGAGATGGTTACAGAATCGCACTGCAGTACTTAATTAAATATTCATGAAAAATACATTATAAATTGGCGGTGACGTCACTGCTTCCGCTGATGCGTAGTCTCCTGGTAGGCTCCCTGCGTTTGTATCACTATTTTTATCTAGGACGTCTAGTTTTTGAGATATTTGCGAAAAAATACGAATGGGATTTAAAGTGCTCCATTTGAGAATACAACTTACGACTGCATCTGGTCTAATGTTCATTGATTACTATTGATATATCAATTCGTAGAGACGATCTTATAAGGATATTTTATGGGTCAATCAATCGCTCCATGTAAAATACTGGTATTCAGCTGCATCCGGTTAGACTGGAAGCCGACCCAACAATAGTTGGGAAAAGGCCAATCAGCTGACGATGATCTTATGAATTAATACATAATAATACATTGTGTGGAGAGTTGGTTCAGTTTAACCTCCAGTTCGAATAGGGTTCTGGAAAGCAGAGTTCGCGAAAAAAAATCTGCGTTGTCGAACAGCTTTATTTCAGGGTAGTCCTAAGTGTACAACGACCCCATAAAATGTTTTCAGTTATTTCAATTACACCTTGTTTTGCACCGTTGCTACAGTGTAGCTAATGCGGCTGCGGACTCAAAGCTAAGCGGGCTACGCTTTCGTACAGTCGTAGCAGAGCCGCTACGCAGGGTGTCATATTTTTCCAGTGTTTTTTTTTTAATATTGGCAGGTTGGAGAAATAAAACAAACAAGTAGTGGTACAATGTAGTTTATTTATTATTTAACAACATGTTAGATAAACCATTTTCACATTTAACTCAACGTACATATGAAAATGGCTACCTCTAAACTTTTATACAATAACTAATAGGGACCTTGTAAATAAATATTAACAATGCTCCGCAACAGTAATGTGGAACGAAGTGGTAGCAAACAAGCGTCCTATGTACTACAGTGATACAGTTGTGAAAGGAAAACTAACCTTATTTATATAATTATAGAGTTTATTACGGCAGTTTGTATACAGCCAGAAAATAGCCATAGCCTGTACGGCCGATTCAGTTGTGTTCGAGAATATGTTATGATCTAAGTTATTGTAGATCTTGTTTATAGTTATGTAGGTGCTTTGAAACTAGATATATGTTGTGTCGTGAAAAGGTAGCTATAACATACATATGTCAGAGACTGCATGGCTCCTGGCAGCATTGCATCAAATAACTTTCAGACTTCGATTATTCAGCTTGGTAGGTATTTCGTTTGAATCGGCCGTGTACAGCTGCCTTACTGCAAAAAAACCTAACTTATTGTTAACAACAAGGTGTCACAGAAGCTCAATCCGTTTTTTTTTAATTACCTAAAAACATTTTTCAACAATAACCTTTTTCGTTATTCATCCATAATCCCTAAGTTTAAATTTAATCGTGGATAAACTACTAACCTTCTTTTTTAAATATAACAAGACAACATACATATGAACCCCGTTCATATTGAGTAGGTACTTAATGGTTTCATTGAAATTTTATACATTCTGTAAACTTGCAATTTTAACACTATAATGTCACTAATATTAAAAGCTAACGAACTAGTGTGTTGGCCAATAACTATAAAATATAATATACAAACAATAAAAACTGGAAGGAATGTGCCGAGTTTTAGTTTACAACAATATTGGCAGATATTACGAGGCAGACATATTCCTTCCAACGTAATAACATATGTTTTTAAAAATATTAAGAATCACATCGAAAAGACAGCGCAGAGAAGGAAAAATAAATTGTTGGTGCAATAGTCAAAGTCTGTGGCACTTTAAAATCAGTTCTTTGTTCGTCCTGCGCCGCCTGACTTTACAAAAATTAATGTTAACTTTAAATTAATACTGGCGTTAAGTGTAAAAGCTCTTGAGTGTGTGGTACAGTGTCGTTGTCTCTAATTGTCTATGCTATATTTCAATCACCGACCTCATTTCGTTCTGCTGTCTTTGGTTATAACGAACCGTTTTTGAAATGTTTGAGCGTCGGCAGGCTTATCATTTGAATGGCTAACAGTCAGAGTTGGTGTAATAGTCAGTATTTTACAATGGTTGTCTGATAAATCTTACTTAAATGTCTGTTGTTTGTATAAATGTTCTCTCTCGTTCTTTCTTGTCTCTTTCCTCTTTCTAATAACGATTTTATGACATTTCTAAGTTCAGATGATAAATCTACCGACTCTTCTCCCCATCTCTGTTTATCTCTGTAGTTAATGATGCATTTGTACTGTTTTAGTCTTATCTCGTCTCACTCAGTGTTTTCCCGTTCAAGTGTATGGCCAGTCCCACCTGTCTAGAACAAATGCACCATCACGCGACGCCCTTCACGTTAACCTAGTGCAACTATCAATATGCTAGTTTATTTAATAAGTTTAACAAGTTATGTCATAAAATGTTATTTAGTCTACCATTTCATAACTCCTCTAAGGATTAAGAACAACAGTGAAATATCAAGACGTTCTACCGTTTGGGTCAAAGGGTTACATATAGAGGGAAAATTTAAGAAGAAAGGTTTAGTAAAGCCTTAGTAGGCCAAAAAGTCATACAGTTCATAGCTAAACGATCTAAATCATACTATGAACAAATAACTATAAATAGTATATTACCCTGAGTATGAGAGTCATAAGATTTGAAAATATCCAACTGTTTCATCAATTTATCTTCCTCGTGGCAAAAAATATAAAAAATTGGTCGTGACTTCTTGGATTCCTTAAAATTAACACTACGGGTTTTCACGGAAATAATTATTTTATATTCTTTTCAAAAATTTTGATTTTACAATTATTTTCTTTATGTCTAAACTACACATCTACCTTGTATAAACCTCTTTATAAATTCACTATAATATTATAAAAAAGAAACGTACATTGTTGTGTGAAGAGTAATTACATTATGAAAGACGGATAGGGCGAAGAGATCGATGTTAAATTTGTTATTATTATATTAAATATAAAATAAAACAATGTCCGTAGAAACTCGTTCAATTCTACAGAAAAAAGGATCAACAACCATTTGATATCACCCAAATTCCTTTAGAAATGGCGCAGTTAAGCAACGTTAATAATTATCAACTATACACTGAACATCGAAAGCTTAAATATACACATTCATAGAAGCGTCTAAATATTATGTTTAACAAACAGCTTGAAACAAGACTAATTAGGAGAGAACGACACCAACACGCCAAGAGCACACTTCTCAACACTGTCATGCAAGGAAACCACAAATTATCGCAAAAAACCATCGAAGTTACATCGTCTGCACGCTGCTACACAGTTCAAACACTGGCAGACAAAAGTTTACATACAAATGACAGTAACGTTTCGAAAAGTCAGTGTCAACGTGACAGTCCACTGACAGCGCTGAGAATGTAAGTTCCGTTAATTTTAAATTAGTGACAGTAAGTCCACACTCCCGATTACAGATCGTTCTATACCAAAATAACGTTTTATCTAAACTATCAGCTACTTGAGAGTCAACAACGTAGAACGCAGACTAGACTACGATAGATTGAAGATATAGACAAAGGTTATAGATTAGTATTCTAATACACAAGAGGATGTAAGGAAAGATAGATTCGATCGAAATTTGGTCATCAGACAGGTCCAATAGACTTAACAACTATTATTGTATTGAATGTCTACATACAACCATTTAGCTAGATTTGCCATGCACATACGGTAGAACTATGTTTATATAATTATTACCTAGTATAACCACACATACATTGTGAAAGTTTAAATTTATATATTTTATGACTTACGTTAGTGATGTGGCCGGACGGGGCCTTAGGAGTGATGCCCATCTTACAATACAGCGGTGCGTGCTCCAAACAAGATAACTATGAAACAAGCTATGAAAATATATCGAGTGCAGTACAGTGCGAAAAATAGTCGATTCTTATACTTCAGAAAAATAGTAGCATTCTCAATAAACAATCAGAAATTATTACTTTTTATTTACATGTTTGTATATTGAATAGTATATGTGTGAAGAGAAGGTAGGTGTAATTGACAGTATGTCAGTATAACGTAACATAGAATAAGCAAGCGGTAACATTAAATGTGTAAGTGAAGTATCTAAAATAATCTTAGTATTTAACACGCGATGCGATTTGTTGTGAATCGATACATCGACTAACTGTCGACAACTCGACTAGCTAGTGAAGTGCCATCGATTTCAACTATGCATATTGGTGTCAGTGTCCTTATTCCTGTTGTACTTAAATATCTGTTTAATATTTTCAACTTTAAATTATTAATAAATTAACCTATAGATACCTATGTTTGTGTAAGTCATATAATTATCATAAACGGACACAGTGCACGGGTGAATTACATTAACATTTGTTACATAGCCTTTGAACATGTATAATGTACCACTTCAACTATCACAATGAGATCTATACATAAGATAAGTCTACTTCAAGAACGTACTAAACTATACCAAAAAGCATCGCGTGTGAAGAAGATACAACTAAAATATATAAAATACATGATGTGCTGATTGAAGAGATTGTAATCCGAATAGTACGATCTACAAGAAGGTAGAATGACAGAGTCGTGTCGAACATTGAACATTGAAAGATTGAAGAAGCTAAGAGCGCGAGCGGCCGTCGCATTGCGCGCTTTAGTTTATTATATTCATATATCACAGCTTTTGACGATAACAAATCTTTTGCATTTGCAGCTTTATAACTACGTGGACAACATTGTTCGAACAATTAGCGCGTCATGCCTTCACCCCGCTCTTCTCTTCCATCGTGCCCCATCGACCAGCTGCCCATATGTGTCAACGTCCTAATTTAGTGCATCGGTATTATTCGACGTTTGCCAACGATTTTTACACTCCAGTATGTATCTATCAATATCTAGTTAATAATCTATCGATAACAAATCTTTTTCCATCACTACTTCAATCCAAGATGGCGCAATCGCTCGAATAATTTGCTCACACCATAATGTGTTATTTAACTTTAATACCTAAGCGTAAAACATCGATAAAACATTAGATTAGAACAACGCCCGTCGGCGCGACGGTAAAACAACGCGAATTACTTGTTTATCTACAACATTTTACACATTAAATACTAAATGAACATTGACTCTTATATTAAACATGCAAGAAAGTATTGGACAGCGACAGCCGACGCGGCATCACGCGTCACCGCGCCACCATAACAATTACCTATTATATTCGATGTGGATATTAAGGCTAGGTCGATTACAGGTATGTACACCTAAAAAAAAAATACATTGACACATAGATTAACACTGCATAAGCACGCATGCAAAAGATTTAGAGGCAAAAGTCGAAGAGCTCAAGCGAATTGTAGAGAAACACGGAGGTCGGCAGGTCGCCACACAAGCGTGGAATTTGGATGAAACAAATACCCTGAGGACGAATACATTGTTATTTCAATGTAAGAGCGAAATGTAGAAGAGAAGGCGATGAGTAGTCGAGTAATCGATTGTTGAGTCTACACGCGTGCTAGAATCCTTATAATAATTTTGCTTCCTTTTTAAATAGATTACACCGTTTCGTTCTAGTTGTATTTATATTATTTCAACTTTACACTTAAATAACAATATATCACAAGCTTCAACATATAAAACGGATTGTTTCACGACTCGTTCGTCTGCCGCTCGGTGGTTCATGACTTTTTGACCATACGCTCTGAAACGTTCTGGAACGTTCTGAAACGCGCTTCACAGTTGTATCGAGGGCTGCCTTCCAAAATTTTTTATGAATGTATAAAAATATTATTGCTTATTATCAAGCACCAACGCGCCACTAGCCAACTACGTTCCGAAAAAATTTAGAATTCGAATCTCTCCTACAAAAATTTTGAGCGCGAATGATTGATACGTCCGAACGAAATTGTTATTATTTTTGGTTGTTTTTTTATTCGCTATTCGGGGGTCGTGTGGGGGTGGTGGGGTGTATACAGGGGTTGTGAAACATCGTCGTAACAATGACCTTAGCTCAGCTACATCATGTATTCAGATAGTTTACAATGGTCGAGAGGCGCTCACTGCATCACGCACTTGCTCTCGATCTGCGACTTTAGTTCATTCACTTGGGTTTCGATGGTGTTTTTCAGTTCTGGAACGAGAAAAATAGAATTTCAGTAACATTTTAGTATCACACCATAGACAGGGACACAACTCTCGTGTAATAGGTAAGTAAACACTTCTTGAAATATCGTTACTGAGTTTGGTCTTTCGTATCAACGACATTCGTGTAAACATGACGCGTCACGTTTGTCTGCCCAGCTGCCCTGGGTCCTGATACAAACATTGTGCCAATTTTTTCTCCTTCCATAGATTTATTCTAAAGTACACAGAGGTAAATTGCTGTACATTAGAAGCTAGATTAGAATTATAACCACTAGCTGCTGACTTCTAGAGCCCATCTTACTAGTTAAAAAAAACTGGATAGCCATTGTGTGGGGAGTAAATCTATTCGGAAGTGGCAGTTCCTAATAGAAGCTTCATTGAAGGTGGTACTTACTGGTGAACTCGTCCTGGTCTTCAAGCTCAGCCTCGGCCGCCAGTTCTTCAGGAGTCTTCTTCTTCCTCATGAGCGGGTTGTCGGGCTCCATGGGCTGCTGCTCTACCACCTCCTCCTTCTTCGGGATTTTGTACTGGAATCAGAATGAAGAGGAACTTTAGCTATCACATAAAATCATCACGCCTGAATTCCCAAAGGGTATATTAGTAATACCTACAATTCGACGATGAGTTATGTTTAAGACCCAGGTAATAGGGGGCGTATGTGGTCCCGATCGGAAGCAATGAGGGAATGGTGAAGAAGAAGAATAGGGAGAGAGCCCATTACCCTCAAGCGGGCACACAGGCACACAGGTATCTAGACTTCGACTCGGCTTCGGGTTGGCCTCCTACTGAACATACCTAAAACTATTTTTCTCCGACCTGCGCCCTAATTGAGTAACACACTTTCAATCACAATCTGAATAATTTTGAAGGATATTGCTTCATAGTTCGGAATATTTGTCTGCTCAACAACATAAGTAACGCAATAAATTTTGTTGAATTGTCAAAATTAAAGCCTTTCCTATTCTGAGGGTGTTGATGTTAATACCTAATACGGTAGTTTCGATCGGTTCGGTCGGTGGGTTTCGGTTTTTCGGTTGATATATTTACTTATGCTCCTGCGAATTATTTAAAAACCGGCTAAATATTTGGCAACATCTCAAACAAAAGCAGAGTTTGTATCCGATAGCCAAGAGGCAGAATTTTCCGAGTTTTAAAAGCGAATAATGATGCAGACTTCCGTCCAACCTTCGCCCAACTCAAAAGAGTATTATTGCTTCCCATCAACCTACCAGTTAATACATTATTCTGTCGTAACAAGCTATGACGGCTCCTCAGCGGAACCTCCGGGTTGCCAGACGTAATTTCCCAAAGGTACAGCGCATTCGATTTCTGAACGCTCTGTGTTGCCATACTCAAATGGATTGGCTTCTTTTCTGTAAACTTACGATTTATTCCCGCAACTGGGACTAATGCAACCTTTAGTTTATTGGAACTGTTTTCTTTGCATTTTTTTCTGTTTGTCGTCAAAGAGTTTTTCTTTGTTTATTGTTGCGTTATTTATCGATACTTTCTGTTTTGGTAACGGTGTACTATGACAAAGGTATTGAATCGCTAAGTGTTTGAAAATAAATACGTTTGGTTCTTTCCTACGACCGGAGACTAAGCTAAGAACGCCCTGAGAAGAGTCTTTGAAATTTTAGTTTTGATTGTCCGACAGAGAAATTACTTAAATAAATGAAATGATCCGCTTAGGACCAAAACTTATAAATAAATGAGATAAAAGACACGCGATTGGGCACGGCAGTACACAAGACACGGTATTATTGGTACAAAAGCTAGCAGTAACACGATTTAAACATAAACGTACGATTATGTGAACTTTAACCCAAATTTATGTTTATCAGCGGAAAGTTGTAAATGGCCTTCAATTACATATTGTTTAAGAAAAATGTATAAATTAGCTGCAAGTTAACGTAAAGAATAAAATAAAAAATAACAGTTATGCCGATGCGAAAATCGTCTAACGTGGGATGTCACTATTGTACTCGTGAATATCAGCGAAGTAAGATTGCACCTACCAGGTTCCAGCTTTAACTGCCCACGGGTCATTTAATAAACACCTCTTTGTCATGGGAGTCACAGACAGTCCGCTGTGCAGAGCCTGTATGGAGGATGACGAGACAGCGGCACATGTGCTTCTAAGTTGCCCGGTGGTCGTCACGTACAGGGCTGTGTACTTCGGTAACCCAGGTACCATTGGCCGTTACCCAGGCGTTGTTGGCCTTGAGGAGCTGGGGTGTATCGAATAATCGATTTTCCCTCCCGTATACAAAATACGCGCATTGACGTGGAGTTTCGGACACCCTATTAAGCACTCCTGCCCCGTAAGTAAGTACATCCACTTAATTGTAATCCACGCCACTAAACCTCTAAGCCACTCCAGATCTTCGACACAAAGAGGCTTAATTATAAAATAGAAAATTACACCGCGAAGGCTCAGAGCAATCCTCTTGCCTTTAATCTCCAATTGATTACATGCAGCCGGGACAGTCTCTGGAAGAATTTATTTTAATTTTAAAAGCATTTTTTCCGCTGGCAACTCTCTAGAGATCTCATTAGGGCTGTCTCAGTGGTAGCTGGAGATTGAGCGAGGCTTTGCGGGTATCGGTCTTAAATTAGATTTTTATTTTGATTTTTAAAAGCTTCTTTGTATTTTGTTATGATATTACGATGGCAAGGATGTTGAAATATGTATTGGATTTGCGGCGGCATCTACACCGCCATATGCAAACTACGCATCATACTGACGTCAAGCAAAGTCCCGCATCACGCAAGTAAAGTTTACCGTGCGAATAGCATATACAACGTCCTGAAATTGTCGGATAGTTGTCCACCAGACACGATACTCGTCTGGTCGGAGGATCCTCCCTTTTCTATGGGGGATAAGATGAGTGAACGTTACACCCTGTTTCTCATACCTCTATAGTTCTATACTAACCTAAACTAGTGTAAATATTCGTAGCTTTTAAACTATAATCAGCAGACGAGACCATGTAGATCATAACCCTATTATTAAGCCCATTATCGTAATTCCGTTTTATTCTCCTCCATTCAGAGCATATGGAGTTTGTTGGCACAGTGACAATTTATTTTTACTTGAACGCATTATTTAGCTGGCATCTCTCTGGAGATCCCATCACGGTTGTATGAGATATTGAGCGAGGATTTGCCGCTATTGATTTTATATTGTACATTTAAAAGCTTTGTCGTAGTCGTCATAATGTTTTGATGGTTATCAAACCAGCACCAAGTACACACACGCACGCAGTAGCACATGTTCAGTCTGTGTTGAAAATCTACCTTAACGTACAGTGGTCTGACGTTCATAATTAATATTACAAGTGATCAAATGATGAAACGAGACACAATAATGTTTTGTAAAAATAATAGTTCCTGGACCCAATATAATGGATGAATAAAACGAGAATATTGTGTATGTTAATATCAAAACCACTGCCAAAAATGACATAGATACAGCACAGGAACCAACAAAAAATATGATCTAAGTTTATTAGAATATTACCGCAACAAGCTTTATATTTCACCTCTGGCAACATCACCGGGAGTACGAAATATAACATTTTCCTTAATCATGTAGATGGTACAATTTAAAATAATCACCGGCTTAGCGATGCCCGGGGATTTCCGGGGATTTCCGAGGATTTGATTAATTCAAATGAGGCTGTATTATAGTCAGTTTTACTCGCAGTAATATTGTAAAAAGGGTATCATATTTTACGGTAAATAAAAATTAAATTAAATTCAATATGAAAAAAATCTTTAGATTTAAATAAGTAATAATAAAAACACTACTTGAAAATAAACTTATAAAAGGAATTTTAGCATTGGTGTCTATGGAAGTGATTTACTTAACCAAAAATAATAAGGTAAACGGGAAAAATAAAACAAAAATAATAATTAGGAAAGAAACAACCTTTGTCGAAACTAGCACAAATATTACAAGCAGCACAATGAAACAAACACATCTTCTGGCTCCTTCTATCTTCTCTTCTCTCCTGTCCCGTTGTCTTCTGGCGCAGTGTTAGCCTCAAAGAAGTCAACCTGACTCGATTAGGGAGTCGCGCGTTTATACGGACTCCCTACTAGAGTCAATTTAACATCCAAGAGCTGTGTCTTCTTTCTTCTTTGGCCTTCTGTCTTCTGTTCGTTTCTTCTTGATGCTAGGTTTATATTTTCAAATTCAAATTCAAAATATACAGTGCAAGGTAGGTGTATTTAATGGATATGGAAAATTGTACAAGCAAGGGATTTGTGATTGAAAGTACAGCTAAGCATTAGTTCAAACGTGAATACAAAACCTAATGGATTTTGAACCATTCAATGTATTTACTGACCAATCATAATTAATATGCCAATTGAAATCAAGTTGAACAAAATGAACTGATGCCCAATTGAACTCTATGACAATTGTATCTACATATAATATCGCAATGAACTTGTGTGATTAAATGTGAACTGACCAAACCGATTCTGAGAAGAATACAACGGTGCGATTCAGCAACCATCTCACCGTGAAAACTCAGGTGAAGTGAGTGTGGAGTGAGCTGTCAGTGTCATCCCACCTGATACTAAAGATTTTAATAATATTTTTATGCTAATTCTGTTGATCATTTTATATAATTTCAACGCTAGTATTTTAGTTGTCAAAGCATTACTATTTTGTGGGGTTTTAAAATAAAATAGAAACAGAAACTCAGTCAGAATCTCAATGTAGTTTTTTCCTAGACTAGTACTGTCGAGTCGGCGTGATCACTTCACCCGATTCATGACATTTCGTTAATCGGGTGAAGTGATCATGCCACATAAACTACGTGGGATTAAACGTGGGTTTTGACAACTAATATACAAGCTATGAAATTCTATAAAATGATTAATAGAATTAGCATAAAAAAATATTCTAAAATCTCAATTATGATTGTAAATGTTTGTTTGGTCAATCCAGCAATCTAGCATCAGTGGGATGACACTGACAGCTCACTCCACGCAAGTTTTCACGGTGAGATTTTTACAGAATCACCCCGCAGGAAACTCTTCATGTTGGAAAATTACGTATAAGCAACAAACTAGTTTTTAAATAAATTTTGAATGTTAGCATTGTGTGACCAGCCACTGACGTATTAATTAATTGTTAAATAAATAACAAAGCCACCAATCCATAATTCGTTTTCGAAACCATTCATAAACGTTTTTGTTTCAAACACCTTTCACCAAATTATTAACCGATAGCTCTCTCATCTCTCGGTTACAACAAACATGTATTTTCGCAATTTATTTCACGCAATTCATTAAAATACTGATTAGATTAGTCACTACAATCAGTAAGTAGGTTGCGACGATCTCCGCAAAGTAGCTGCTAGCAGTTGGATGAGAGTTGCCCAGAATCGAGCTGAATGGCGTGCAATTTGGGAGGTGTAGCAGCGGACTGCTGTAGGCTGATGACGATGACTATAATGTCTGTCTACATTCAGTCTGTTTAGTTGTATATAGAAATATATAAAAAACTTAAAGAAAATGTCAAGGTAGAGGTATGTCATAATCAATGATACAAGCAATTTTGATATTAAGGGCCGATTTTTCAATCATCTGATAACATTATTTGAGGAACAAATTTGGAATTTCCATAGTCTTATTCCTCAAATAAAAGTTATCTGGCGATGGGAAAATCAGCCCTAAATCTTTTAGTCACCCACCTATGGAGCAAGGGGCCCATCCACTTATTCTGTTTTGAATCATAGGGACCACCTGTGATTCAAAACAGATGAAGTTGACCCCAGAGTCTATGAAGTAGAATCTACAATGCGCAGACAACAACACGACAATAAATGAAAACACTTGCAATATTAATGTATATATAGGAATATTTCTGTACTATCTAAATATCGACATTTGTGTTATTTTTTTGGATTTTTCAAATTAACTCAATATTAGTGATGGGCCGACGGTGGGCTTAGACAATCTTTGTTTAGCTGTAGTGACTAAACTATTGGATATATTTGGCTGCATTTTTGTATATAATAATCAGCCTTTAATGATCCCACTGTTCGGACAAAGGCCACCTCTCTTCGAGAGGGAGAATTTTTGGTTGCAGATTGGGAATTCATTAGATATACTAAGTTTAATTTATTGTCGTATTGTCGTCTCCACGTTGTATATCAAAAATTTCTTACCCCATTCCATTAATAAATAACCTAAACAGTTAGTAACGCTAGACACAGCCGTAAAAGTTTCGAATATCGGCGTCCGCCAGCTACCATCATTAGCCGTTGTGATGCTTCCAATTTGCGCAAGATTGCCGCGTTGGGGCGCGCTAAACGTGTTACGAAACTCATCTGGACAGAAATTGAGCGGCCACCGGTGTAGATGTAGCTAGGGTTAGGCGGATTTTTATTCGATATTTGTGAAGAAGAGGGATCGGTTATGTTGGGTCAAATAGTGCAGTAGCGCATTTTGTTGTAGATTAAAACATAGATTAAATAAGTAAAGTAAGTAAGTGGCTTTATTAGGTACGTTGTTGTATGAACAGAGTTGACCCAGTGGTACCGGCCCTGACTTACGAGTTGTAGGTCGTGAGTTCGAACCCAGACAGGCACTTAACTTTGTGTATTTCATTTCATCACCACTGCTTTCAAAACGGCGAAGAAACACATCGTGAGAAAACCGGCATGTCCTAGAGCCTAAAATTCAAAGACATGTGACATCTATCAACCCGCACTGGGCCTGCGTCGTAGATTACGGCCCACTCCCTCTCACAGAGAGGAGGCCTGTGTCCCCGCAGTGGATTGCAATTTCAATTTAGTTAGGCTTTAAAATTTTCAAGAGTTCCGTTATGCATTCCAATAAAAACAGGGGCTATGCAAAGCTCAGGGGAATTAAGGTGATAAAAATGTCTAGAGTTTATCCTGAAATGAAAGGTCTCTGTTCTTTTAAATCTGTAACTTAAACCTTAGAAAATAGCTTTCTATTTAATCGACCGTCTATACTATTTTATTGTTTCCGAGCTAGTCATGTGTGGGACATAAAACACACACAAACACGTGTGTGTAAAGAGATGGTGTGTGTGTGTGCGCGTGTGATGCGGAAAATTGCTTTAAAGACTTTCACACTTCGTCGCCCATATTATTATAATTTACTGGTTACCTTTACCGTCCTTGTTATTATTTTGACATGGAGGTTAAGATTTGTTTATTTTTCCCTCTACGATAAAATAAGGTATTTTCTTCACTAGGTACTTGACTGCTGTATAGAGGTATGAGGAATAGGTTGTAAAGTTCACTCATACTCTAGGTATAAAAAAGGGAGATCCTCCAACCAGCCGGGTGTTGTGTCTGATGGGCAACCGACCGATGATTCATATCCGGCCGTTGTATATAATTATGCTAGTTGCGCGGTAAACTTTGCTTGCGAGATGCAGGATTTTGCGTGACGTTAGTAACCAAATTGTAATATAAAAAAGTAACAACAAGAAAAATGAAACAGAAAGTCCTATACGAGGCCAAAACGCTCCCATCTCAGCATGATGCTGCCACATTTAAAAAATAAATATCGCAGCGCTGGTATTCTAATAGAGCCCGCTGTGATCTCATGGGCAGTTACAGAAATAAATAAATAATAAAATAGACATAAATATGTAAAATATCAGCAAATTAAATAAAATATTCATTTTTTAATCCGCGCCAGACGTAACCTCATTACTTGTTTATGCCTTAAGGTGTCTTCCCAGAGGCACTCTGTGGCATTGCTGTGGCAAGCAAAAGGTCGCACGCGCCGACCCTCCGGCGAAAATAAATAAGTACATTCTACACTTACGGCTGTCTAGTGGAACAGTGTTACAGTATGAACGACTTTAATTAAAAATGAATTCTGTAGGTGGGTATTAATCTCTCTATACAAGTCCAAATGCATCTACGTACGCACCCTTTGTGTTGCATGACGCATGATTGCTAGAAGACCTGTCTGTTACACATGTATAAAATATATATACGCAAATTACGGTCATCATTGTTTGTGTGGACGCGCAATAAGAGATGGCACGCACACATAGACATAAAATATGCTTAAGCGTGCGCAATGGATCTGTCTTAGTGTGGGTGACTCGTGCAAAATCGCTATACCATCGTTTATTTACACGTTGCCACTTCTATACATAAATAATGTACATATGTGTACATTTCTGTGTGTGCGTGTGTGTTATGGTGGAAAATTGCTATAGGGAAGTTTATGGGGCGCATGGCTTCGGAAAATGACGTGTAAAACGATCGCAAGTACGGTTTGCATAAACAGGGATTTTCTACGCCTTTTTATGGGGAATTGAGTCGCGGAGACGTATCCTGTGTGCTTATTTTGAAGTAAGCAGCGTTTATTAAAGCGTGAATGTAGTTTCAAGCGTCTGTTCGACGTATATTGGGCTGTTTGATAACGTTGGATAGAAGGAGATACGAGTTCATTTAGATAGTGTTAATGCAGTATATTCATCGTGTTTTGTTATTTTTACTGTTGGTTGCTAGTAGTAGTAGTAGATTAGGTAGTGTGTTATCATGAAGCATTTCCGAGAGGTCACTGATTTTTATCATTGACATTTTTAAGCTTCTCTCAACACTATTTCTCTTTTAAACAAGATGCTTGTACAACACGAAAACCCACTTAAAACAAAAAAAAACAAAACAAGCGTCTAATCACATTTGCTGTCGCTCCCGACGTCGTGTGGCGAGCCTAATGTATCGGAAGTATTGCCAACGCGTCCACTTAGCGATACTTTGTTTTGCTCACACTACGAGTACCTCTTCGGGTTTCATGGTCTCCTGGTACATTGATACGGTTATGGAAGAATGTAAGTTTATACCCGTTGCTGCCCGCAGTTTCGGATCCTAGGAGACTTACACACTTTTATGTCCAAGAATAAAAGTATCTTATGTATTCAGGTACTACTATTGTCTATCGGTGTATCATCATACATAATATGCTAAAATCACGCCTGTGTTTCTCGAAAGGCTAGGCAGAGATGTACTACAAAACCCACACTTCGCCAGTTATGTAAAAGGAGGGTGAGCCTATTACAAACAAGCACAAATTCAGACTCTGGGCTAGTACTCGTACTGAGAATTTCTTAGAGGGAAATCTCAATTGCATTACCCAACCTGAGGACCAATCCCAGGACTCGATGCATACCAGTCACGCTTTAGACAACGAGGCAGGCATTCAAATGTAGCACTGTTTGGGACCACGAAACGATTATGTAACTTAAACCGTTCCACTTCGCGGATTATGTAAAGTAATAGGAACCCATATCCAGCGAAGGGTCACCCATCGTCTATACGAGTAACGACTATACTAGTTATGGAATCATAAAATTTACTAGGTCACAAGGCGCTGCCAATGCCCAAGGCTGGGTCTTAGTACTTGTCCGGGCGAGCGATTATAGACCGTCAGTCCCAGCTGACGGTTATCCGCTTTCCGATCAATTAGCTATACATTGCCTATTAGCATGGCGCTGTTAGATTTGAATTTTATTTGTTAAGGTTCTGTGGTGGGAGTGTTGGTTCGTTATGTCCATGGTGGAATAAAAAAAATAGCTGATTTGGTTAAGCATCGAGTGAACTACACTTCTTTAAGGATTTTTTGGCCTTTGAATGATGTTGAGGGGGGGGGGGGGACTGTTGGTAAACATTTGCGCAATTTTTTTGTGAAATTGTATTGAAGAAACGAAATGGCGGCGTTAGTTTCGATTTTTTCATGCGCCAATAATGGTTTTGTTACTGAAATTAATACGTAAATTAATGCGGGTTGGTAGATGTCCCATGTCTTCGATTTATTTGTTCAATAATTTTGTTATCTTTTTAGAGTAGTTTTTAAATACCACGCAGTTCAGAAACATTTGCGTGAAAGTTTTCACGCCCTGCAACCTTTTAGAGATAGTGGGAATCATACAATATGTAGTGTTTACGTCATGCCTCTTAGTATGAACATTACTATGTCATTAATAATTCCTACACCGATGCCTGTCCATAATTCACTGAAACTGTTCAATAAATCCCAATAACACATAATGAACAATACGTCTATCATAATGGTAATGATTAGGCTGTTACCAGTCCGTAGCCAATAACCATTTAATAAATAATTTACGTAAAGTCTGGCAACACTCACGCACTGTGTTGCCAGTCACGCGATAACTATTAACGTTTCACGTCGATTTGTTAGGAACTGCCGCACTTGTAGTACATTCAGGTTAATGATCTAGTTACTAACGTTTGATTGTTTAAACTTCAAGGGTTGGTACACTGGCCACCAATTTAATTAGTTTATAAATATTTGTGCCAAATTCGATTCACTGTTTTGTCGCTTGTCAAAAAGCGTTTGTTAAATTTTGTTGCATAATTTTTATTTGTCATGAAACAAATGAAATAATTCATTGTTTGCGATTCATGTAACCCATCGGATAAATATGGCTGTTCGAACGATTTTAAAGGTAAAAAACTACCAGGGTATCATCGTTGAGATAGAGCTCAGATACAACACTTCATTTATGTATATAATAATAAGAGAACGAGAAACCTGCTATTAATATCGAAATATCAAACAAAAAGGTATTCCAATAAAACATGTGTTTATTAATCAGATCAAGAGGACCGGGCTCCCATAATCCGGGCAGAGCTTAGCTACACTTAATTAAGGACTCGTCATCAAAGTCCGTCCGTCACGTTCGCGCGAACATTTGCGGAAAGTCGCGACAACTCGCGTAAAAGTTCCGTTACTGCAAGTTTTAATTGTAGGGTCAGGCCGGGCCCCAGTGGGGGAGGAAACGTAATGCTCATAGTTAAAGAGAATTCGCAGGAATAAGTAAGTGCTTTTATTAAACGTCGTTCGGAAGTTGTAGCGAGAGTATCAGGTTTTTTTAAGTTAACATTCGATTTAATTAGTTCGGGTGAGTGGCTTTACACATTATGGTATCGCCGTTTGAACAAACGATGCCTCTAATTATTGCTTGAAAGCACGTTTTTCGTACGTGTTTTGCATAAAATCGATTACTGAATAAATGAGAATGGCGCTCATACGCGTACTCGTACTGACCTATATTTAAATCAACTATAGGTACACTTTTACTTCGAAGGTCCTCTACTAAGTGAGACTACATATTCACGTACACGTTCTAGAAAACCATTATAACCCAGTTTCCTTGACAAAGTTCCCGTTAACATTCTGACGTTCCTACTCATGTATCCAAGGAAATAAAGAGGTGGAGCTATTCAATCTTAGAGTCTTTAGACGCAACATAAAAGGTATCAATGAATTCTCAATAACTGACCTTCCTCCAAGTAATATGAGTTGTGAGGAACAGAACTGTCATAATAAGATCATGAATCAAGTTTACTGACGAACTCAACAGATGGGGACACTGCTAATTGCCTATTGATGGACGCCAATCGTATTAAGAAATATTATTTTAGATGATACTTTGGTGTGTGGTGTCAATAAAATATAAGTTAAAATTTTTGATAAAGATAAAGTAAAAAAACGGGCTCTTCTTCCAGCTAGCTGTCATTCGTGATAAAAACTAGGAGATGGAAGCCTTCGATATACATCATTTTAAAAAATATCCCCTCAAACACCGTATTTCATATACTCGTAAGTGGACCAGTGATAGCATTATTTGGTTATCACCATTGGTTTTTTAAATTACCTATTTGCAACGATGTCTTGCTTTACATGATGATTATGACTTTTTGCGCCTAGTAAATAGGGTAATATCGTCAGAAATAAAGATAAAAATGCAGTTTGCCATCCAAAAGCCTGCCATGACAGTTTTCTTCTACGATACGGCATTTAGAGGCATTAATATTATTTGTTTAGACATTTGTGAGGTCGTACGCAAGTGAGATGTATCTATCGCGTTACAGCCCTTTGCCTGAAGATCGGGTTTCTGAATGAATAACCTTTATTTATTTATTTATTTTACCATTTATGTACACATATATATTAGAATTTGATTTCCTTATAAATAAGTGCAGGTATAATGTGATGCTCTAAAGAGCAGTTGTTATGGTTTACCCTTACGAGTCATAAAGATACATTATAATGATTAATCATCATCCATTTGAAAGTACTGTAAGTGGCTGCTTCATACGAAAATACAATGGGCTATTGTGACTATAACTTCAAACCGGTTTGGAGTTATAGTCACAATAGGCCATTGTATTATATTTATTTGCCAATGTCTACAGCCTTAATTCATTTGTGTAAAAACATATGAACTTACATTCAAGTTTACTAACCTTTTGTTTATCAAAGAATAAAAATATCAAAGACACTATTTTGCCAAAAATACAGAGACTTGTAGTCAATTCTAGACGACTTGCCCATTCATTTCCCTATACATACTATCCACAGGTAAAAGGTCATACAAGTTCCAGCCACAACAGCAAGCGATTCCAAAGATCGCTGTCGCTCATACCTGTGGCCCCACAGGCACCCAACTCGAAATTACCGAGGGTCCTTTGACGTAGCCATTTAGGGTACAAATTTTATTAGTGAGGGAAAGCGTCGGAACACTTCGGCGGAGCGGCGGCGACGTAATAGCTCAACTAATAGTCCGAGCAGGGAGTAATGTAAGTGTTACAGTTTGAAAGTGTTGCCAATTATGAGGGCGGCGTATAGATTTTTGTAAAGCGATCATGTTTTGTTGTGATAGTGACACCAGACGGTCGATTCTGTAAAAATCTTACCGTGAAAACTTAGGTGAAGTGAGATGTCGTACAGGCTGATGCTGGGGATTGTCACTATTGACAGCTCACTATTGACAGCTCACTTAAATTAAGTTTAGATGGTAAGATTTTTACGAAATATATCGTCTGTTGCTTTGCCGCAGTAATAAGGACGTACTTATGTACTTCCACAGACATATTGTTACACAATGAGCTACCATCTGCAGCTACAGCTGCTAGAAAATTGTCAACTCAACTCAACAGAATAATATAAAATCGACATCATCCAATCATTCGCCTAGCCAATCTAGTCCTAATTTGAGTCGCTTTTCTCGCGGCAACTTCTGGGCTTTTTACGCGCGTAAATTGCTCGTAATTTGACGCGAGAGCTTCACAATGGTGGCCGCGGTAAATTACGCGCGTAAAGTGGCACTTCGTCTTTACGCCGGTTAGGAAAGTTAGGGAGGAGAGGGCGGGGGGCAGGAGTAGGACGTTTAGTGGTACTTATTTTTATGGAAAAATGTGGTGAATATTGTAGTGCATGTAATGGGGTTAAGTGGGGGTAGCTGGCGTGTGCAGTTTAGTTTTTAGAATGAGGACATGTGACTTGAAAGTTGGGGGTTTACTAGAGCCTGAATGTTCAAGCTGAAGGTTCATGAAGTGAACTTAGATGTTCATGGAATTTAAGATTCGAATTAGGAGTCTACAGTTCTGTGCAGGCTATTCAATAGAATGAACACATACGAAGTTAGTTATTGTCTGTCTAGTAAATAATCTTATGAACATTTTTTCAGATAAAAAACTAAAAACACACGATTAGTTCGAGGACTTTCTAGCCTATTGCAATATTAATACACATATCCCAGTTATACAGGGTAACCTATAATTGGCCTTAATAACTGTAACACGCATATTTTATAAAACATTTTTATGTATCGCTGTTGGTGACCTAAATAAATAAATTAAGTACTAGCAATAAATTAGGCAATAAATTAAGTTCTGCCCGTGACTTCGTCCGCGTGGAAGTCAACTATACCATAAAGCAGACAGGCCTGGGGCAGTCGGCAATAGCTTACCGTTTCATCAGTAAAATAATTTTTGAGAAAGGATCAGTGCTTCCAGAGATTACATATTAAAAATAAACAAACAATTTTACCTGGGGAAATATTATCCTTATTAAAGAAGGGAAGAGTCAAAAAAAGGGTTGCATCCTAAGGGTTCCGTACCTCAAAAGGAAAACGGAACCCTTATAAAATCACTTTGTTGACCGTCTGTCTGCCCGTCGGTCAAGACCCTTTTTCCGAGGAACGTGTGGAGTTATCAAGTTAAAATTAATATCAAATACTCAGAAGCAGTGAAAAAATTAAACTTCTATGTCAACGCAATCAAAAAATGCGGGCGTTTATGTTCCGGAATCAGGTACTTCCCGTTGATCTAAAATCATGAAGATTTTGAAGATTCCGATTTAGCAAGAAGCAATGTCATGTAGCACGAGTGAAGGAAGAAATTCGAAAACCGTAAATTTGTACTTACATTATAAAAAAATCCCGTGATAAGCTGTTTAAATACCTACAAATTTGTACGGAACCCTCGGTGCGCGAGTCCGACTAGCAATTGCCCGGTTTTTTTTAATATTAATTTAGATTCCCTAACTTTGCGATTACATTATTATTTTTACGACGCACACCTCTGCCTAGCTCACCGCGGGTTAGGCGTGATGTTGTTTAATATTTTTGACGAAATCCCACTCTGTAACATCTGACAAGATTCAGAGTTTGAAAAACCTACCCTATAATTTCAAATGTAATCTCTCTCTCTCTACATGTTTTCGTTGTGTACATATGGTGTGCAAGACCACATGTACATTCAAATATTAGCATATACAATATAATCCACTGCATAGATATTGTATTTGTGTAAGCCTGGCAAGGTGCACCCATTATGTAAATGGCAGCCGCCAGGTGGCGCCACCAGCGTAGTTTGTGATTCCATTTGTACAATTGAATCTATGTCTCTGTCCCATTGAAATTAGTGAGACTTGTGTGTGTTCCTCACTCAAGGAAGATATGTGTAGGTAGTTAGGTAATTTCTTGAGTTGATTTTGATATTTAAGATGGAACTGTATAGGGTCCTTTCCCACGGCAAGATCCCGTTTTTGTAGGAAAGAGCCCTTACAAGGAGATGTAAGTAAGTTTATAATCTTGAGTAACGGTGGAGGTCTATATTTAGTGAAGTAGAGAGGAAAACAAATAGTCTATTTAGCAATATTTGACCCACGCACCTGTGCTCAACCCTTCGGAGAAAAAGCTTATGAGTCAATATACAAAAATAGATTTATGAAGACTAGTGTCCTGAATTAAAATTAGGCATACCTAACATATTATTTAAATAATAATTTAGTAATACTGTGCTGGAGTTTACAATCTGAATCATTTTTAAGGAAGCTAATCCATTGCCTTATATGATCAAAAAATTTGTCTGCTCAACAACATAAATAACGCAATGAATGTTGTTGAATTATCAAAATGAAAGCCATTCCTGCTGTTAGTGTGCTACGTAATTACCAGTGATCGGAGTAGGTAGATTGAAATGGGGCAATTGATCCGAAACGTATATATTAATATGGACTTTCCTCCGTAATTTCGCAATATTATTAACAAAAAAAACCGGAGCTTAGGTAGGAATTGTGTTAAAATGAGCAATATTATATTCTTTATATTATTCTTTTTAAACGGCTCAGTCACGATTTGACACAACCCAGCGACCAATCAGAACAAAGGATCATGGGTGGTGCACTAACCGGTTATCAAAACAATGCGTACGCCCACCGACGACATGCCAGGTAGCTCACTCATTTACTTCGGTCCGTAGATTGCGCTTTTTTGTTTGTTACTGTGTGGTTAAAACGTTACTTGACCCTCGCTTGTGTACATACTGACTTCTGGAATCTGCTCAAAAATTGTTTTTATTATTCAAATAAATAACAAATGAATTTAGTTTTGATACCTACCTTTAAATTTTGAATTGAGTAGTCATAATATCACTACCAACATTAACAATATTTAATCGGATCCGGAAATACCGGAATTGCTTTCCGGGAAAATAGCTTATCCATGTTATTCTTTCTGTGGGCATTTATGATACAAGTACCAAAAATCAATCTACCTACTCCGATCACTGTAATTACGCGCCGGATTACTTGATCACATAACTTTCAGTTGCTTTCGAACGCAACATTTGGATGCCTGAACATTAGATATTGTCTTTTTGACAAGTTAGAAATCTTGCCTGTAATCACTGGTACTGGAACCATTACAACTAGAACCGGAACCTCTTCCCCAGAAAAACTATTCCACAACAAACTAGCTTTGTTTATTTAGTTTATGTTTCATAACATAATATCATAAATACTTCGGCGGCTAACTTTCAGCACAAAGTAGCTAAGCTTTCAGCTTAGCATTTATTCAAAAGCGCTAAAACGCTAAAAGCTCCGAAATTTACTTTTTAGGAAGCACTCTACACTCTACGTGCTGCGGTCATTTTATTTATTTTGTTTACGGGTTAATGTTGTATTTCCTATAATATGCGAAAGTGTTACTTGTTTTCTTCATTTTATTTTGATTGTTTCTGGTAGGTGATTCTGTTTGGTACTTTTAGTAGGTTCTTCATTAAGATCGCCAGAAATGAATACATGAATGTAGTTTCGGTCGGCTTCCAGTCTAATCGGACGCAGCGGAATGCCATTATTTTAAATTGAGCTACTACCTATCTGACCTACACAATCAAGTTACTGGGTAACACGATACCACTTGTTTTTTTTTATTTTTCTTCAATTAAAACGGTATACGACTGGCGGTCAGACTACCCCTAACGACTGTTAAAGATTTACAAATGCCAGCCGGGACCAGCGGCTTAAGGTGCTTTCCGAAGCACGGATGGGTCTCGATATTGGACGGCGGCAAGCGTAGCCTAACCTTCGAACGACTCATGCGGCTATTTTTATTTAGCCATGAGATCCTCTCAATAACGCAATCCTTGTTAAGAAAAATGTTTGGGTGTTACTTATTTCTTTGAATTAAACAAAGTCTACCGGTATTATTATCTAGTTTGGTTAAATAGTGCAAAAACTATAACTTTGTTTAATCTACTTATAAGTACTGTCAACTAGGTATTCAATGTCAAACCCTTTTCGACTTGGTTCCTTCAGCAGATGAATTTAAACGTTAATTTCTATAGGAAATTAAATTTCCCTTTAAAAAGGGAAAATAACACAAATTCCCCAACTTAATCTTTATAAGTACATCATGTTGTTTGTACATTGTCGCTACACAGGGTGCTTGCTGAAGGCCGGGGCCTCCCCTCGTCCCCTGTAATCTCACACGCAAACATTGCGGGCGCAGATTATATTGTTTGGTATTAATAATGTTTTGCCCACAAACTGCATAAAAATGATTTTGTTTCAATATTTAAAGCTGCTGAGCAGGTTTGACAGTGAAAGGATATTACTGTGAGTGTGAGGACTATGTGGGTCATTTCTTTTTTTCTGTTTTCCTTCTTAGTTAGTTTTGATCATGATCTGGCAGTTTGAGTCATTTATGCGGCCTACCCAAATGTCCTTTCATTAGTATTGTTCGTCGAATCCTATAGTCCAGTCACTTTAGGCAAAAAAAGGGGTCAACCTCGGAATTTGAGATAATAAGCTGGAAACTCGTATACAGCTTTATTTTGGCGTTCTAAAAGTTGTCTCAAAAGTCTCATATTATCTCGTGTCTGCGTCGTAAGTTATTCGAGGTCAAAGGTCACGAAAATCGGTTTTTTGCAATTATCTCCGTTTCTATTGCTCCAATGATGTTAGCATCCATTATCAAAATTGTAGAGCATAAAATTTGCGACAAATTTTGTTCTAAACATTTTTTCATAGAGTCAACCGTTTTTGAGATAGAGAGCGGAGAGCACCCAGCGCTCAGGCATATATACTGTAATACAAGGTCAACCGTGAATCTCGGTGAATAATACCTTGTATATAGTTACTAAATCATTACAATATTATCAACAATAAATAATTAGTATTATTTATTAGTTAATACATTGTATTGAATGATGTTTTATATATATGTATTTATAGATTATAAATATAAAAAAATATTAAGTATTTGCTCTTTCAATTTTAAAGATTTTAAAATTTTAATTTTAAAATTTTAAAATTTACAGATTTTAAAGTTTAAAATGTATAATCTTATTTTTCTATTGCGATTATAACTGGGAAGACGGACCTCTATAAGATGACCTTTTAGCTTGGGTGCCAGTGGAGTAATCAGTGATTTATGCAAGCATGTTGTCATAGAATTAACATATTGCTATTGGCAAATTGTAAAATTGGAAATAAAGTTATTATTATTATTATTATTATTACCTTTTTCTATAATGTCTATACCTGCGAATGCGGACCCCTCCATAGTTCATGTGGCAGATGTTCAGTTGTTATGTGGAGACTGATTTCTTTTTCAACGGACTACTTTCTATTGACTGAATTCTTTAGTTGGTTATAAGATCTCAGCAACGACGGACGTACAATTTTGATAATTATGGCTGATTTGTGTTTTATTTGTGGGAAGTCTCTAACTGAAGGTGATTCTGTGAATGTAGTGCGTGGCTTGAAAACTTAAAAAACTGCAAGTATCGAAAGAAATGATGGTCACATAGACTTCTTAAATACTTTAACCTCTGTGAATGTGCATGTCGAGTGTCGGAAAGTATACATCAGTCAAAATTCTATATCAGCATCAAAACGACGACTAGAGGAAGGTGAACCTTCACCATCATCCAGTGTACCTCGTAAAAAAAGGAGTGAGATTTAGTAACTATATACAAGGTATTATTCACCGAGATTTACGGTTGACCTTGTATTACAGTATATATGCCTGAGCGCTGGGTGCTCTCCGCTCTCTATTTCAAAAACGGTTGACTCTATGAAAAAATGTTTAGAACAAAATTTGTCGCAAATTTTATGCTCTACAATTTTGATAATGGATGCTAACATCATTGGAGCAATAGAAACGGAGGTAATTGCAAAAAACCAATTTTCGTGACCTTTGACCTCGAATAACTTACGACGCAGACACGAGATAATATGAGACTATTGAGACAACTTTTAGAATGCCAAAATAAAGCTGTATACGAGTTTCCAGCTTATTATCTCAAATTCCGAGGTGAAACCCTAAAGTGACTGGACTACTAAGGCTCCTCAAGTTCTGAGTTGAGCTGAACGATTTTTGACAAATGCGTGCACTGACTGGACAGGTCCGCTCAATCTGTGTGGTTCTTTACTCAAAAGACCATTTCAGACACCAATCTACATGGTCTTCACATGATCTGACCAAGATTATGTCTGGACTTTAAAAGAGACTGTGACCTCTGAGTTTGTTTCGGCCTTTCTTCTCAGAGTAGTCAGATAGGAAACGCCGACCTCATCTAGTTTAAAAAAAATAAGATTGACATGTAAAAGTGTTTGTACAAACCTACTTACAGAAAATAAGTCATTTATCATTTACTATTTTAATTTATATAAACTATTAGCTTCTGCCCGCGACTTCCTTCTCGTGGAAGTCGAAGACAACACAATATACTAACCACCAGCCCTACATTTCCCTACATTTCCCTACATTTCCCGCCCGCGCTATTACTTCGTTTTTGTTTAGCGTTCTTTCTGATTTTTTTTTCTTTTTTCTCGGCTCCTAAGTCCTAAGGGTCGTAACTTGATGTTAATCACATAGAATCTTCGTATAGAACTGGGCTATCAAATGCGAAAAGATTGTTTTTAAATTCGACCGGTAGTTCCATAGATTAGCGCGATGAAAAAAAAAAAACTCTTCAACTTCATGCAGGTTACAGTACAGGTTGCATGGCATTTCTCTCTATATTTATGGGGATGGATTGATTGGTTGCCGACTTTACAAGAGGCTGTTTTAATTGGGAAGTGTGGTTAAAATCTTTCATTTCTAAATTAAAATCCAAATTCTTTATTTGCAATTTTTTAAGGTTCGTCTCATAAAAATACCGACTAATTAATTATATAACCCCGGAGGCGTTACATTCATGAATATAATTAGTTTAATTTCCACGCCACGTTTTCACATTTTTATCTTCTTCCTTCCGCCCGATGAAAAGTGATACGACCGAAATAAAAAACTGTCAGGAACGACTTCATTAAGTTGAAGAGTTCAGTACAAAAAATAATTATAATAAAATAAATAAAAATAATTATAATAATAAATATAATAAAAGGAAACTCTCATAGTTTTTGTTGTTTTCTGAAGTATAGTTATTGCTTTTTTCAATAAATCAATAGTGAATCGTGAATATTACTTCTACATAGATTAGGTATATCTAAATACCACCCGAAAACTAGCACAAGACTAAACTGAAAACCGTCACGTATTTCATACCACACTTCGAAAAATGCGAGCAATAAATAATATTCTATATTAAATTCCGTGCCGATATCACCCCTATTATGTACCCCCAGATCCTTAATAAAGCGCTGAACGGAATCTTCAATTACAATCCTCACACTGGGGCACCACGGAACCCCATAAAAATGTCGTGGTCCGCATACCGTGGCCTGTGAGGATTATTAGAATTTTTTAATTAAGAATAAGTGAACCCCACCCGAAGTTCTTTTGTTTCATAAATGAAGATGCGATTTTATTTCGCCCGCGATTTATGTCAGTTTTAGGTCAATTTAAATGTGATAAAGGCGGTCTTAAAGAGATTTTTTAATTAGCGGGATAGCTTGGCGGGCTTTTCAACGTTGGTAGGGTCTCGCGGACGATATTTTCTTTGTGAAATTATCCTTGACATGCTTGTGCTGGTTTAACATTTTTTTTGGAGCTTTGGAATTGAATAGGGTTTTCTGGATTATGTTGTTGTACAAGCAATCTGTCTTAGTTTATTATGATTATCTGTACTTATTTTTAGCTTATTTTACCAAGACCGGATCCTAATTTTTGCACTCAGAAAAAATCAACAGAAGGAATCAACAGAATCAGTAAAAGCAAACCAATTACCAGAAAAATATTCATGAACTTAATTCTCAATTTTTCCAACCACTTAATTACCGAAAAACAGAAATATAAAGGTCCGACACTCGCGGTTGGAGCGCCCTCGACGCGCGTCGAACAATTTATCTGACATGTGTGAAAGGGCTTTGAGGACGCTTGACATACTTCCGCGCGTCTACATTAATTGTTGACTTGTTTGTGTGACGGCACCAGCTAGGTATTGTGTGAGTTTAGTAGTTTAGGAGGAAATTATACGATAAGTTTTAATTTTATATCGTCTTTTTAATCATCACATTCTATCTTTTTACCTACCTACCTCCTAGCGGTCCACTATCCCGTACGCATACATATTAGTATCTCTTAAGTCTCCGACTCCTTGCAGTCCACTATCCAGTACACATACGCACTATCATCTCTGTAGTCATTTAACCTTAATGTGATCTAATTATGCTTTTCTTCCTTTCAATTCCCAGTTTTAGTGTGCATGTGTGGTCTGTGAGGACCCTAGCTGTTCGCATCTCTTAGGTCCTTTTTCGTCAAATGTTCAAACATCTACTCTGTACTCTTACCTTATCCCTGATCTCCTGGCGCATCTTCTCGCGCTCCTCCTCCATCTTGCGGTGCTTCTCCTTGCGCCGCTCCTCGGCCTCGCGGATGGCTTCTTGTCGTTCGCGTTCTGCTTCCTCTTCCTTTTCCTTGTCGTCGCTGTCATCGCCATCACCACCGACTGCCCCTGTAACAACGAGAGGATATTTGTTAGTTGTTTGTTTTATGAAGATTTTATGACAGGACTAAGGAACCTGATTTTCAAAGATGTTTGTTAAGATTTTATATCTTCCTTAAGATCAGCAACTTCCACTACTAGAATGGCGCAATTATAATCTTGAGTAAATAGATCGATAAAACGTCAAATCTTTCAAACATAAAAAAAACTACACTTCTCCAGACACAAGAATATTTAAAGCTTCACTATTTAATTTAGCTCGCTGTGAAACAGTAAAATAAAAGTAGGAACTCAGGTACCTCTTAATGTTTAAATTAGCAAAGCCTTTGTAACTACACTGTTGATTAAGTACCTTTTGTTCTTTAACAAACGCCTTTATTAAGTAATCTTGGAATAGAACTGCTGAAAACATGGTTAGCACAACAGAAATGTTGTTTAGGAAGCTATATAAATACCTACCAGCATAAAATGTAAGACTGAAAATGTATGAAACTTTTGTGAAAATGGCAGTTATTAAAAGTATAACTACAAAGGCACAGTCATCTACACAGTTACTAGCCGTCATCGTCCGAGATTACCCAACAACAGTAAAAATGGAATTCCTCAATAACAAGGCAATGAGGGCAAGAAGTTGGAAAGTTTTGCACGCCATCACATAAATTATGGAAACTGCATTGTCTTAAGGATATTCAATATCCAGTTAATCGTTGAAATACATTAACTTCAAATGTTGGGGTGACTAAACTAACGCACCATATTACGTAAAACAAGTACTACACCCTTCCTTAACATACTATATTCAAATTCAAAACAACTACGACAAGGAAAACTAATTTAAAAACAATTCTACTCATCAGAAGGACGCATTGAAATTAGAAAACACATTTGCACCGCTCCTAACCGCTCACGGTCGGTCTGAACCGCCTCAAACCGGTTCTATCCGGTCGAGTGGTCGATCTAACGGGCTGCTATTCAAAAATCCATTTCACGTCAATCTGAACAATTCGCACGTCGAACGCACGCGTTAGCGCGAACGTATCGCGTACAATTTTCCATTCTGTTCAAAAAAAAAATTGCGGGTTTTTTTTGCATTGTCTGTGGCTCGTGTTTAGAATATGGTGATAAATGTACGGGTATGTGTGGAGTGCTTATTGGTTTGTTTGATGATTTGCATGTGTTGTCAGTAAAAAACTGAAATATAAAAGTCTATGCCCAAAAAAGATAGCATTTTTGTAGTGATAACTAATAAATTATATATAAATAAATAAACAACATAAGTTAAGTCTATGCGTTAAAGTAGTGTTCAGTTAATACTGCAAAAATGTTTTTATTATGTATTTCTTTATGTCTAGGAATATAAAAATGTAACTTGAAGTGGGTTTTTCGTAAGCTTCTTACGAGAGATTCTTGAAAGCTTAGACCTGTTTGTCGTTTTGCAGATAAAACTAGTTTTACTCAAGTTCCACAATGTGATATTTGAATTTACAAGTCCAGACTACAATCGACAGAAATGTTTTGTACATAAGTATTTGATAGGATTGAAATACATTTAAATAGTCCCGTAATATCATTAAAGTATAAAAAAATCTCAAACTGAAGTAGGTACTTATGTACGTGTCAAAATTTAGAGATTTCTTTAAGTGTGCTCTTCGCCACAACCTCTACAGTTTGGCACTTTATCAACCCCTATAGTACCCCTTACACATCACCACCTACAATACGAAGCTCATCTTACAGACCACACATGCACACTAAGCATTCCAACCGCCAAAAGAGTTCCACTCATTTCCATATCGGGCACCGAACAATGTCTCCGCATTCAATATCGGTCGTAAACGAATTCCGATGGCGAGGCGTCTCAACAATTCAATTTGCTCTCGCCTCCCCAATAAATGATTCCCATTAAGAAAAAGGCGGTCGTACATGGGCTATAGAACCTCTAATTGATCGCATCGTGTCTCTGACAGAATAATGAGTTCGATTCAACAATTCAAATTCAATAATTTTCGAGTGACTGTGGAACGCCGCTCTGCGTTCGGGTTTCTTCGGCGTTTTTTAAATTAAATATCCGTCTAAGTTTACGCTCTGTGAATATTAATAGGTTATTTTTAGATTTAAATAATAATTAATTTGTTGTTTGTGTTGCGGTATGAATATTTTTTTTTGTCCAATGCCCTTTGTATGAATAAGGTGATTAGAATGAATTCAATGTTTTCTTATATATTTTTTTGTAGAAAAATGTGACATAGAATGATTTTTTGAGCGGAAAAATGATCGAATTTACTACATGTTCATGAATAGTAACTTGGAATGATCTTTATTCAGTAAGTTGAATAAATATTACATGTTTTCCCACCACAAAAACAATCATTTAGTTTGTCTTTGTCTTACATAAGTCCATAGCTTTATGAACACCTAAAACAAATGATATTAACACAAATTCTACAAAGTAACATGGTTACACAAGAAAACACACGCTGAACACAACACATGAAAATTTACAACAAGATAATTACATAACCAGCGATTGAGCAGTACGGCTTCCCCTTATAATTGAATTGGTATCCTCCAGCTCGAACAGACTAACTGAGTCTAGACCCAGCCATGTTCGCCCAGTTCGCGGCTAGTTTGTTGATTCAGACTTGATTTCTGTATTGTCATGTTTGGAGGAAGGATTTGGTGTTTTGGTTGTAGTTATAATATGTAATGATTTGCTATAATTACGCGAGCTTACAGGAACTTATTTATTATAGAATTTAACTAAACAGGACTGTTTCCTAATGATGAAGCGGACGAATTTTGTCACAGTTACGAATGACAAATAGTTAAACAAAAACTCATAAAGCACTATCAAAATTATACATCATTTAATTTATGTTTGAAACTGGCCTGGAAGCCATACCTTGCTATGTGCCAATCTAAGCAAACAAAAGTAGCTGGTGTTGAGACACAGAGGTTTCCTAAAGTCTTCCTAAGTGACGCCTTTCTCTCCTCCGATTCCTATGAAATTGATAAAACACTTCATCACACTTTGTACATCCAAAAATCAGTAGATCAATCAAAATTCAAAATTCAAAATAATTTATTGTGGATCATAGGTTCATAGGATGTCTTAGGTATAATTATTACATAGGTCAGCTATGTCCCGCCATTGAGGCATACAAAATTCACAAAATAATGCGGTGTAATCCCTAAATTGACATGCAATACATTTTTAGTGTCAAGCACTTTTTAAAAAATAATATAAATAAATGTCAAATTAAAAATGTCAAATTATTATGTTTACTGTTAATTAAAATAAGTGTCATATTACATTTTGCTGATTTAGAGTACATGTCAAACTACAAGTGGCAAATTGTCATTAATTATTAAAAATTACATAATAATAGTCCATAGTCTGTGAGTAGACTTTTACATTTCATTATTGGTTTGTACAAAGCGGCTGTTTCAATGTCTTGTCATTTAAATATTCTCTTATAGAGTAATAGCATTTGGCAATCAGTAAGTGCTGTAATTTTTTTTTTAAAGTATTTAAGTCACTTATGTTTTTGAGAAAAGGCGGCAGGTTATTATATATATGTGGAGCCATACAAAAGATGCTTTGGTGCAGAAGTTTTGTTTTGCTAGGTACTATGCGTAGGTTGTCCTTGTGTCTGGACCTAGTATACAATTCAAATAACTCTGGATTGGATTTTAAGAATATTACAGTTTCATATATATATAGACTAGGGAGAGTCAATAGTTTTAAACTTATGAAATGTGGCTTACATGAATACATTTGTTGTAAATTGCACATTGATCTGATACAACGTTTTTGAGCTCTAAATGCACGTTCTTTTTCTACGGAGTTGCCCCAAAAAATAATACCGTAGCGCAAGATTGAAGCAACATATCCATGATAAGCAGTGAGTAATGTAGATTGATTGACACTTTTTTTTAATCTATAAAGAGCATATGAGCTTCGACTAAGTCTCTTGCAAACTTCCTTAATATGTGCTTTCCAATTTATTTTGTTATCAATGTAAAGACCCAAAAATTTGGTTACTTCAATTTCATTAATGTTAGTTTGGTCGTAATGTAAGTTTAAATTGGTATCGGATTTTGCCCGCTGTCTAAAATTCATAATTTTTGTTTTCCCTAGATTAATTTTCAGGTCATTTTCCTCAAGCCATTTGATAATTGTTGTCAAGGTATTATTTAAGTCAAATTCTAAAGCTGTTCTATCATTACCGGCAAGCAATATTGTACTATCGTCAGCAAATAGGGTCATATGATGCATTGTAACGGTCGAGATGTCATTTATATGTATAAATTAGAAAAAATAGTGGGCCTAGAATGCTACCCTGTGGGACTCCAGAAGTTATATTTCTGACCTCAGAAGTAAACATCTCTTCAGTTCTGGTAATCGGGGAGATTCTTTTTAATTCTACTATCTGTTTTCTGTCACTGAGATAAGATTCAATCAATTTGTGTACGTTACCTCTTATACCAAACGCATATAATTTATTCAGGAGTATCCTATGGTTGACGCGGTCAAACGCTTTTGACATGTCCATGTATAACGCTATAGTTGGCGTCCTGGTATCCATATTTAAAAGTACTTTGTGTAAGAAGTTATATATTGCTAAATTTATTGATTTATTTTTCCGGAACCCATATTGGCATGGAGTAAATACGTTATTATTTTCGAAAAAGGGGTAGAAACAGTTATAAATGATTTTCTCAAATATTTTAGAAAATATGGTTATTAAAGCAACCGGCCTATAATTGTCAATGCAAGTTTTATCACCTTTTTTATGTACTGGTTTTACTACCGTCACCTTTAATTTCTCAGGGAAGATACCATATTCTATGCACTGATTACTAATGTAGCTTAGAGGAGCAGCAATTAGAGCTGCTACGTCCTTAATAATCTGTGTTATAATGCCGTCATAGCCTGCGCTATTTGTATTCCGTAGATAAGTTATAATTTTAAGAATGTCTGTAGAAATTGTTGGACGCATAAATATTGATTTGGTGTTGCTCATAAATGTCAAGTTACAGGAATAAGAACTAGATAAGTCTGGTAAAATTGTATTATTAGTATTTTTAACAATGTCAGCGTAGTAGTCATTAAAGGTATTTGTAATAGTATTAGGATTAGTAATAACCTCGTCATTGATGATTAGTTTATCAATGCCCTGATTAGGATGGTTATATTTAGCATCATTAATTATTTTCCACGTTGCTCTGGACTTATTAGTGGCAGTATTTATATAATAATTGTTTTGAGCCTTTTTTGTCAGTACTATAATATTTTTATATTTTTTGGCGTAACATTTAAAATTCATTTTATTTTCGTTATTAGAAATTTTCCTGTATTTCCAGAGAAGTTCACGTTTACGTTTACTGCACATTCTTATTCCTTTTGAAATCCATTTAGGTCTCGAAATATTATTAATGCGGATTCTTTTCATAGGAAAGCATAAATCATATAACAAACTGAATATCTCGTGGAAAGAGTTGTAGGCACAGTTAGGGTCCGTGGATTCATAAACACTGTGAAACGATATTTGATTTAAATATTTAGCAAATATAGATCTATTGTCTTTAGTGAAACTACGCTTGTTTATATACCAATGCTTAATTAAACTACACTTTTTTACCGGGCACTTAATTATTAGTGCAGTGTGATCGGACAGTGCAAAGTCCCTGATTACACCTTTACAGCCTTTAATGTTATGAGCTATGTTGTCAATACAAGTATTACTGGCGCTACGTGTTACCGGATTAAACTGAAGGGTTATATTAAAGCTTAGAAGTAATTCTACAAACTCATTCGATATTTTTGATTGATTTGTAATATCAATATTGAAATCACCACAGATAATTATATTTTTACCGTTAATACATAGTTTACGCAAGATTTTACTTAATATTAAAAAGAAAGTGTTTATAGCTCCGATTAATTTGTTTGGGGGCCTATAGATGCATAAAAGATATATTTTGTGGTCTATCAGTTCAATCGCAGAGCATTCGATTAAATTTATAATAGACATTTGGTTAACGTGATCGAGATTTTTGGACCGTAAGCCATTTTTCACTAAGATACAAGAGCCTCCATGTCTGTTAGATCTCATGTAATATGATATTAATTTAAAATTTGGTACCTGTAAATAAACCTCGTCACCTTCTATCATATTATGTTCCGTGATACATAGTATCCCCCCAACAAGATGCCATTCGCCATATCCGTGATATCCACCATCACTTAGCAAAGCAAATACAGTCATAAACCGGGTATCGGTAACGAGGTCATTATAGTAATGGCGGAGCCAGTAAACACACTCGTAAAGTTAATTGGAACGGAACGCCGATGTTGTTATTATCGCCATATTTGGGGGATGGGGGAAAGATTTGGGGACAAGTGCAGGTTAAGTGCATTGCGATATAGGTTTTATGAAGTATGATTGGAGGGTGAAGAAAAGTTGGGGATTTTAATGTGTCAGCTACAGTGAACTGCACGTCCATGAAGATAAATGCTTTTATTTCTGTAAATAGGTTCGTACAAACACATTTACACGTCAATCATATTTTAAAAAGTAGATGAAGTCGGCGTTTCGTCGAAATGAAACCAACTCAGAGGTCACTATTAAAGTGCAGATATAATCTTGGTCAGATGACAATTTGACTTTGACAGCCTCTGTAGTTCGTAGCAGAAAACGTGGTGTTCGTAGTACAAATGCCACGCATGCGGAGGACCGTACGGACCGATAAGTGAAGAACAATATTTTATTAAACATGAGTTTTATTCGACATTAGGCAATTCTCAGTACGGCCCGAAGTCTACATTTACGCACGATTAATGGGATAAAACTCGCTGCCAAATAAGGCACATACAGAAACAAACTCATAGCCGAATTTATTCTGGACCGAAACCATTTAGATGACCTTCGACACGCTAAGAAGTAGAAGGTACATAGGAGTTATAACATAACTAGCAAAATGTAGTGTCTGCTTACCCCTTTTAAAAATACAGGCGTGATATATACTAGAGAAATATAACAATCTTCCCCGCCCCTAGTATTGTGCTAGCTTCCTGTCGGTATTGTATTACATTCGGCGGTTGCTTGACTAGCTTCAAGAAATATTAAAGAAGATAACAATGAGAAGTTCACACAATTGATACCATGTTGTGCGAATACTATTGAGGTTCAAACAAAATTGAATTGCATTGAAAATGGTGTGTAGTAGGTTCCAAAAGGTTATAGAGGTCAGACGGCACTCGTTGCGAAAACCTACAACTCATATTTTATTTAATAAAAGGTCTAGTCGCTGAACCTTTTACCGTACCTTTAGTTATAAAAACTAAATTAAATAAAAGTTAGCCTATCCATTGTTAAAAACACTCAAACATCTTTATGACAAATTGGCTCTTAAAAACATCAAAACCCTAGGATACACTTACAGGTCTTCAATTTATATATTACTAGCGACCCGCCCCGGCTTCGCACGGGTGCAATGGAGAAACTGATAATTTTAGAGCCACTATTTCTCGTAAAAAGTATAGGATAAAAAATGCTTATTTTGGGTTATCCCTAAGAGATAGACATATACCATCGCGGACTTTTTTGTAGACCTTTTTAAGGTGTACAATACTGTAGTACATTATTTTGATCTATCTCGACGGGTTCAGCCAGCGTTTACAATGTAAGCGCAAAAAAATGTGTTTATTTACGACATCACATTAGAAACCTCTAAAATTATCAGTGTTTCTCTACTATATTATGCATGTATTATAGATATAAACCTTCCTCTTGAATCACTCTATCTATTAAAAAAAACCGCATCAAAATCCGTTACGTAGTTTTATAGATCTAAGCATATATAGGGACAGACAGACAGGGAAGCGACTTTGTTTTATACTATGTAGTGATGACGAAAAAATGAATACAAAATACATTTGTTAAAGTGGATTCCTAACGATTTTACGAAAATTCGCCAATGTACTGCCGGTTTTAGATATAAATAATATGCTGCCGCTTGAAACGTATACGTTTTTATAGAAACTTAATATTAATAGCTCCTAGGGGATGCAGAATGAAATAGAACTTCCTTTTGCTACGACATTATGAAACGATGAAGATTATGCTGGTAGGTACTCATTTGAAATAATGTTGTAAAGATAATAATGATATCATTATTTTTTTGTCCCACTGCGGGGAAAAAGCTTTTTCTCATACAGAGAAGGTATGAACATTGGCGGTTTCAGTCTTACATATATATAATTCGAAAAGATATACGACGAGCATTCTTCTTAAAAAAAAAGAAAAAAGATTGTTTTTAGGAGAATAACTGATGCGGTGCTGAATAACTGATGCGGTGCTGAATAACTGATGCGGTGCTTAAAAAATTAAACTGTTAGCCAACCATCGGTAAATAGTACCACAAAATATGAATCCTAAGATAAACCAGCACAACAAAACATATTACAGTCAGCAAAAAAGTCGACGAGTAAAACTCGTTGGAAAGAGAAAAAAAAAAACAACCGACTTCCAAAAAAACACTACAAAGTGAAAAATAATTTTAATTTTGGAAGTCGGTGTTTAAAATTATTTTTCACTTTGTAGTGTTTTTTTGGAAGTCGGTTGTTTTTTTTATATATAAAATTTTTTATTTTTCACTTTTTAGTTATATCTACCCCAATTAAATTCATATAAACACTACTTGCTATGTAAATATCAGTGACAGGAAGCTGCATCTGCGTTTATAGGGTACAGACGTGATGTTATGTTGTGCGATTGCGTAATTATTATTATCATAAAAAAAAAATTATAACCTTTGTAGTGAGTACAGGCGTGATATTATGTTGTGTGATGGTGTAAACAATGCTTAGATATGCTATAGCAACAATCGCGGTTAATCTGCTGTTATTTATTGAAGAGTTCCCCCGATTTCTACAAGATCCCATCATCAGATATTGAAATGGTGACAATGGGACCACACGGGAAGCACCAGCTTTCAAATAAAAAAAGAATCATGAAAATCGGTTCACCCAGTCGGTTATTATGAGGTAACAAACATAAAAAAAATAAAAAAAAAAAAAAAAAAAAAAAATACAGTCGAATTGATAACCTCCTCCTTTTTTTGAAGTCGGTTAAAAACGATGGATATTAACATGCCCATGTAACCCATTACAGAGATACAAGAGTCATTCAAATTACCCCGAGATAACCCCCATTAATTCCGTCTCTTTCACATTTAAATAAAAAGAGCGGGATAAAGCGTCATATTATTATATCCCTTTTGTTCATAAAGATGTACGTTGAGTATTATATGTGTTATGTAGTAGATAATATTATACATGATATGGGGCCTAATGTAATACCTTTCCTTTGCCTATGGGACGACCCAAAATTGATACGTTAGGGTGGAGTGTAATGTAGAGCGGAGCGGGAAGCGACAAGCGATTTTCCTTATTTGTCAGCAGTGTGTTGTATAGGTGACCTTCAAAGATTGTGTTACGTCTTGAACAATTCAGCAAAAAATGAATGATGGATTATTTAGAATTCATCTACCTATTCATTTGCCTGCTCCCAAGGATTGTACGTATGTTTAGAAAATTATATTTTTCAATGAAATTTTTGAGTTGTTTTGTTGAAATGTTTTCGAGTTCTGCCTTTCAAAAACTATCCCCACTTTATCTATCCTCAATCAAATAAAAATCCGCTGCCAATTTTCCGTTTCTGTCACTCAGTCCGCTACCTAACGCTGCTAAACTCGAAGGGACTGAAAGTAATCACGGCCGAGTTTTTCAGGAATCCTTATCACTCACCTAAGCTTTCAGGGAAGGTTTTATTTTATTATGATAACGCGTATTACGTGTTTCTTGGGCGACATTTTTTTTGAAACCTCTTTTTTAATATTGCGTGTTTGTATTTTTATTTCCGGTTTTTCTGGAAGGTGATTTTGTTATTCAGTATTGTGTACTTGTAGTGAAATATTTGATAATTTTGAGGGGTTCATATTTTTTTTTATTGGTTATTTTGAAATGTTTTTTTCTTTTGTTGTAAGTAATAGGAAACTGGTTTACTATGCGTTTAGGCCTCAAACGGAAAAAATGGCACACTACTTAGGTATTAGAAACAGCAACGTGACAGGCTTTTTTTAAAGCCCTTTAAGACCGACCACTATAACACCCAATTTCTGTTTCCAAGTGTTCAACTATTATTTAAATGTTGTATGTATAAATACAAGGATTCCGTTTAAAAATAATAGCGAAGCAGTTTAAGTTACTCAGGTAAACATGCAATGATGATGATGATAAAAAAGCAAGTCCTGGCAACAGTAAGCACATAGCTAGGGGAGGCAGAAGTGGTACCAAGTGGTAGTGGCGACAGGCGGCGCCGGGTGGCTATTATTAGCGCGATCGATAGTCGCCGGCTCCGTTACAGTTTGTTGAACTAAATCTACTGAACACAACTACTACTGTGAAAACAAAAGTCTTGCTCTACGGCTGGATCAGTTTTTGATGAGATGAATCAAAGTTGATTAATAAGTAATTTATTTTAAAATTAAGTTAAATAAGAACATTACTAAAATATAATTTTATTCCAACTAAGTACTATCTATTTCTAAATAATTTTATTTGCTATCGAACATATCTAAGTAATATAAGTTAAAAAAAAACAACTGTCAAATGACTGAGCTAGAAGAGACTGTGAGTTAAAAATCAATGTTTATTTAGTTATTAAAACTTCAAGTACAAGAGTGATACATACGCACATAATTATTCTCACTTTCACACATATACTGCCGCGTCAAAAATATTGGAGATCAAACGTACCCTAACTTCAGGATATGTGCCTGACGTGGCAACTAACGGAGCACTAATTATAACGTTAAATGTTTTGAAACGCAGCAGGAAGAAGGAAAAAAATGAATATTATTTATAAATATTCAATCATTAGTGCATTTACGTATAAATTCTTTAGAATTTCCGTATTTTGTAGGTGTACTCATTTCCAGAAGTATAAAAGAACATACATATAAATGTACGTTCGCACTTAATTGACGCTTCAAAAATAACAATACACAAAGAACACAAGAAACTCACCGTCATTTGAAAGCTAAAAGTCGCAGTTAAGTAGCACAAAGAGCGCTCGTTATCATAATTGTGGCCAACTTAACTCCCCAAGTTACTGCTAAGTTCAAGTTAAGTTCAAACCTTTAATAACTTGGAGTTGCGTCACTCTTCCAACTTGACTTGAATTATTTACTTTGATTTGAGAGTCTCAAGTTCGGAGGCTTTATTTTGTATACGAGTATGTAAGTTAAAATTGTTGGCGTAGCAGAGTAGCGTTACGGCGTAGCAGTGTATTGCGTCGTAGTAATGTCGCAGCCTTGACTTGTGGAAGTAGGATTTTATTCTTCGGACAATCGATTGTGTTATTTTTGTTGCCCTATTTCAAAACGAAACATTAATTCGAGTGCACTACTTGTATCCATACTATTCATACTCTATACTAATATTATAAATGCGAAAGTAGCTCTGTCTGTAAGGGATAATTTTTGACCTCAACGTGGACTAAGCCGCAGTCAAACGCTAGTAAAAACTACAACATTTAATAGTTGTATCAATGCCCTTGAAATGAAACAGTCATCGATTTCCCAGAAATAGAAAACTCACCTATTACACAATCGATAGGAAAACCTATAGAAGTTCAACAACCCGTACTTATGCAACGATGTGGTCTTTGACCTATGTTCACTGCCTAGTTTTTATAAGTTTTTTACCTTCATGTTCATGGGAAACGCAACGGTACTTGAAGCATGCCAAGGAAGTTTTTTCAAGTTAAAGTCAAGTCTGTTTTTGCTTGGGAAATGTATTGTTGTTGGACGACAGGACGTTGACCCCCCGAGAATACATGTAAGGTTGTATTATAAGAAACAAATCAATTGAAAAGTTTGATATAAGCCTATAATATTATCCGTAGGTACTTGAATTCAACACACTGCTAAATGCATACTGTTACGATCTACACAGAATAAACCAGTTGTAAGAGGATTTATAAATATCTAGTGTAGGGCTACAATACATTTTTATGCTACTTTGTTATCAGTACCTCATCGAAGCAATTTTTTAAACAAAATGAAAAATGCTTGTCGATGTAAAAAGTAACTTCTTTCAATTAATTTCTCCGTTCACCCTCCGATAGCACTGAATTCACAAACCGGACATATCTAACAGATAACTCACCAATTAAACGCAAAAGGTATTCGGAACTTTCAGACTTTTCAGAAAAACTCAGAACTTTTTGCGGTTAATTAAAAAAAAGCCGTCAGAAAAGTTACTGAGGAACAATGTGAAGCATGGAATCTTCCTCGAATTGCTTTTTTGAGGAAATTAATCTTATTATTGAGAAAAGTTCTATACTTTTTTAATTTGTTTTTTATTCTTGAATAGTTTAATTGCTTCGTTGCTTTATTGTGGCGTTTATGGGGAGAAGTATTCTGGGAAAGAATAATTTAGACGCCTGTGTCCAGCAGTAAAGGGAAATACGTTTAGTATTTAAATGAGGGGCTTGTGGCTAAGTAATAACAGCCGCACGGGTCGATCGATCAGGTTAAGCTACGCTTGCCGCAGTTGGTCTGTGGATGGGTGACCATCTTCACATACCCAGACCCCTCCGTGCCTAGGAAAGCACGTTAAGCCCTTGGTCCCGGCTGTCATTCGTGGATCTTTGACAGTCGTTACGGGTCGTCAGTAGCCCGAAAGTCTGACAACTAGTCTTACCAAGGGGTATCGTATTATCCAGTAACTGGGTTGTGGAGGTCAGATAGGCAGTCGCTCCATGAAAAATACTGGTATTCAGCTGCATCCGGTTAGACTGGAAGCCGACCTCGACATATTTGGGAAAAGGCTAGGCAGATGATGATGTACAGTATTTAAAAGTATTTCTCATTATGGTTATTCAAAAAAGTAGGTATAGTTTTCTGACCTATCTGAACTAATATTATTAAGAGAAAAGATTTGATTTGTATCTTTGTTTGTGACACTTTCACGCTAAAACGGCTGAACGGATTTGGATGAAATTTCACGCACATGGGTATACCATGACCTGGATTAGGACATAGGATACTTTTTACCCCGTCATTCCCACGGAATCGTGACTTATGCGAGTAACCACGGGGCGCAGTTTTGAATCAAGCTGACATCAAAAGAAAAATAACATTTTCTGATAACTAATGACTCACCAAGGTCAGAGATAAAGTTGAAAAGTTTTACATGTAATTAATTATAATGAATTTCTGTAATTTTATAGGCTAAAGATGATGAAGAAGATATCCTCAGCAAACCAACATCGGTAGACATTTATTAAACTCGTAATATTCGGTAGTACTCCTTTCTGAAACTGTTCTAACTCGAACATGATAAGAACTTTTGAATTGTCAAGGGGTCGGTTAGTCACAAAGTGAAGCTTATTGCAAAGCGTAGTAGGCTCCTGTGGAGCAGAACCGACGGAAGAAACTAATCTTAAGGTACCACTACTTAGTTCACTCAAAACCAAATTGTCAAGTAACAATTTTATCTTCTACCTAAAACCTTTACAGCGTTGTATTCTCAACTGAGCCGAATATACATGAACACCGTCCAACAACCGTTAGATAGCAATATTAATACATCGCCGGCCGCGATACAATCAGACCTGCCAACATAAATAATGCGCGCTCGTTCAAACAAGCTATTATTTTCAGCGTGGCAACACTGTAACCTACTTCTCGGAATAGATATCGCGGAACAAAAATATGGACATCGATTGTTATTTTAAAATTGGGGTCAAACCCAATTCATTGGAGTTTTATAAGGTTTAAACGATTTTGTGTAAACATGGATTTAGTAGTTTTTATATATTTCTGTAGTTTTAGGGAAATATTTATTCCGACTGTATGAAATGCAAATTCGTTTTCGACGAAATATACGGTTCAATAAATTTTATCTACATAGAAAGCACATTCAACTATGTGAGGTATGTTTTTACATAAATAAAAGCTCTATTTCGTACTCTACTTGAATGTTTGAACTGAGAATACAATTTAGTGTGTTTTAGAGTGTGGCAATAAAATCAGGCTGTTTTACGGTCCCACTGCAAGGCAAACGCGTCATCTCATAGAGAGAAGACGAGCATTGATCATTAAGTTTGATCATTGCATACTGGCGATTTAGACTTGTACAATTTAAAAGTCTAAGTTAACTCACGATCTTTTCCTTGACCATAATTATGTTAGAAAGGTGTACTTATACACCAAAGCTTCTTTTAACATTTTTAGACCCACGAAAGTTGAAAATACAAAACAATACAATGCATTAACTAAATATAAGTTAGTTAATAATACTGATTAACTCCGTAGCGCGTCTCGTAGCGTCGTAGCGCCGAAGCAGTGTCGTAGCACTGTCGTAGCCAGGCAAGTTTCGTAGACATCTGCCGTAGACATTAATATGGAATTCTGTTTATTATTGTCAAATGCAGTTTGAGATATGTTTTGCTTTAAGTTAGGTAACTGATAAGTTGATAACTCTGTTATGGGTAAGTTATATAGGTATTGTGTATAGTGTATGTTATCATTTTGTCATAATATTTACATTATTGGTTTAATCTTACTATTATTTGAGGACAGTCCAAAATATGGTTTATGTTTGGTTTGGACTCACAAGTAAGGTAGGAAGGGGGACTACTGACATGACGACTAAAATAGAAGCATAGAAGAAAAAGACATGTTGCGCCGACACCAAATACACTCGAAAGCAATGAATTAGGGTCACATAACGATACCTGAAAGTCTCGGAAACTAAGAATACTAGCTTAATGAAATACATTGTGTTTAACACACAGTTAAATGTTCCTTAAATGAAAGTACTCGTAATAAAACTTCTAAAAAATCTGTTATACCACCAAAAATATAAAAAAAAAGAAATGAGATCTTTGTAACTGGAATTACAAATGTTCTGCATCTGTTTTTGCTTTTGTTTCTATTCTGTCATATAAAAAGGTATATAAACAGCGTTTCTGATGAATATTCATTATTGAAGCTGTTATATTGTCGATAACACCTGAAGAGTGTACCAGAATTCTCATAACGCTGGAAATCAGCCAGAGTCAGTGAGGTACAGCAAGGACAGTTGGTCTGTCGCTGTCAACTGTACAACGAGTTCTCGGACGTTACGAGGGAACCGGCTCTAACCTACGCAAATCAGGAACAGGCAGGGCCAGGTGCACGAAAACATCTATACAATTCTTCGAAACCGCTTCCTCACAGAAACTGAACCTACATATCAGTTCCAACGCCTCGGAGGAAGTAACTAAAGTGCATGAACTGTAAAACAACGACTTGCTGAAGCAAATTTGAAACTATTAAGACCTGCAAATGGCCCTAAATTGGAACGTGGGCATCGTATTTCGAGATTAACATATGCCAGGAACCATTTAAATTGGTGTATTGAATTTTGGCCAAGAGTTATATTCTCATATGAATCAAGATTTATGCTCTATAAGAACGAAGGAAGAATAAAAGTGTATAGAAGCCCAGGGGAGCGATTCAAGCAAGCATGCATCGAGGAGAAAGTGGCCTATGGCAGTGGATCCGTACTAGTATGGGCCGGAATTTCTGCAGTCGCACAGAGCTGGTTATAGAAAACGGCACTATAATTAGCGAAAGATACGTGGAAGAAATACTAAACGAATACGTTGGTCCATTTATGGTCACTTTGGGAGAGGATGCTATCTTTATGCACGACGATGCCCGGCCTCATACTATTGAAATTATGAATGACTACCTTCAAGAGGTGAACATTAACTGTATGGAGTGGCCAGCACGCAGCCCGGACCTCAACCCAACCGAGCCCTTCCCCGATCACGCTTCAAGAACTCAAAGTTGCGCTCGTAGAGGAATGGGAGAATATTCACCAACATTGTATAAGAAACTTGGTGTACAGCATGCCAAACTGCATAACCGCAGTGATGACAGCACGTGGGGGGTAATACAAAGTACTAAAACTCAAGAAAATTTTAAAGTGGTAAAAAAAAATTGCTTTTCAATTTTTGTTATAAGATTAGTTGTTTTTTTGTTTATGTAATTTTTTATGAATATAATACAAAGTGACACACATTTTATTACTTTCATTTAAGCAATATTTGATTGTCTATTAAACACAATTTATTTCATTAAGCATTCTTAGTTTCCGAGACTTTCAGGTATTTTTATGTGACCCTAATTCATTGCTCTCGAGTGTAAATTGGGATAAGGGCAAGAAAAATACGATGATGCGGTGGACTAACTGCGAAGAGGCGCGAAGAAGGAACATTTTACTTTATAGAATATATAATATGTATAATACAGTCACATTTCACTATTTTCTCATATGTTTTACTTCATTGGTCTTTCCAATTTCATGAAAGAACATCAATGGGAATATAGGATGAGCAATTTTGCTTTAAGGCCTGTAATCTTTAATTTAATAACGGGTGATTAATAACCAAAAGAAACCAGTTTAAATGAAAAAAAGGGGAGAACTTCTGAACGTAAATACAAGTATAGACATAATTATACTATTTCCCAGAGTTCGCAATTATAATTCAGTCACATGAAACGATTTACAACAGAATAAATGGAACAGATACCAAGTAACTGGAGATCGCGTGTTACTAGTAATGAGCCTACCAAGTGTACAGACATAGAAACGAACAAGGCGTAGTACCTATGTACTGCAGGTGTTTCAGGCGAATTGCTAAATAATGTTGATGAGAATCTATTTCAAGTTTATTTATTAGAAGTTACGGGAAAAAAATCTACGTTTGATATTATCAATCGTAGATTTTTTTCCAGTAACTTCTAATAAATAAACTTGAAGCAATGGAAATAGATTGATACACATATCGCTACTTAATGTCTATCAATTGGTGGAAATTAACTGCTTTGATAAGTATCACTACATAGTATAAAACAAAGTCGCTTCCCGCTGTCTGTCCCTATGTATGCTTAAATCTTTAAAACTACGCAATGGATTTTGATGCGATTTTTTTTAATAGATAGAGTAATTCAAGAGGAAGGTTTATATGCATAATACATGCATAATATAATATAGAAACACTGATCATTTTAGGGGTTTCTAATGTGATGTCGTAAATAAACACATTTTTTTGCGCTTACATTGCAAACGCTGGCTTAACCCTACGAGATAGATCAAAATAGTGTACTACAGTATTATACACCTTAAAAAGTTCTACAAAAAAGTCCGCGATGGTATATGTCTATCTCTTAGGGATAACCCACAATAACCATTTTTTATCCTATACTTTTTACGAGAAATAATGGCTCTAAAATTATCAGTGTTTCTCCATTTCACCCGTGCGAAGCCGGGGCGGTTCGCTAGTGTGTTTATAAAAATAACTCAGCGATTATTTTTTAGATTTTGCGATTTGTAAGATAAAACGCGATATATGTTGCTAAGTACTGGATTAAATCAACTAAATTACAGCTTTTTTGCACATGGAAACTATAAAGCTCAAAAACGATCACCATCAAACTCAACCTAAGAATCAACATAACACATCACACACATAACACAACACACATAACACATCAAACAACACACATAACACAACACATACATATAACATCACACACATAACACATCACGCACATAACACCACGTCTAAAGTCCCCGAAATGGGGCAGAGGTGTACTACACCCACATTTCGCCAGCTATGTTCAATTCCCATGTAATAGGGGGTGTGTCTATTGTCATCAACCAGGTACTAATCCAGATTCAATCAAAAACGAAAAAACTAATTAAACCATCATAAATAGTTTCATATACATCTCCTGCCCAATAAAACGATTTTAATATTATACTATAAAGACTCAAAAATCTTAACCGAAGCTCCCACACAAAAGCTCGACACACGACCAACAAAATTGGAATCTCGGAATAGTTTTCACCCCCCCTCAACTCGCCCCCAACAAGACAGAACACAGTTCATTAATCTGGGGGCGAACGCGAGAGGGCGCTGCTGTGCTTGTTTTTTTAATTTTCACTGACAAGGATATCGTATACAACATATGATATAGGAGATACTAGATGTGGTTCTATTTTTATGTGTTGAGGAATAATGGGGGAGAGTTTATTAAATATTTTTATGTCATGAACAGCTGATTATGCAGTTTTAGAAATTATTGTTTCGCAATGTAGATAAAAAACTCCACTAACTTAATTTTATAGGTTTTCTTTTCTATTGTTGATGAAATATTCAAACCATTAGCATAACCATGGTTACAACAGTTAGGAATTTGTTTTAGTGCTCAGACTTTGACATATAACACACACAACAAGAACCGTATAACGTCGTAAACTTTTAAGGGATAAAACACATACGGTATTAAAAGTCGTAAAATGATATAGCTTCAAAGTTAGATTATTAAATAAACAATGAAAACTTGGTCATTTATCGTACTCGTTTATCTTTACTGTCTTCTCTAAATGAATCAGTTTGCTTAAAAAATCCTGTGCGATCTCTTCTAGTCCCGTTAGCTCTGCTGCCACACATGGCTTTTTACTTAATTAAAAGTTTCCGCGACGAGCAAGTCTTTTATTATACAGTTAGTTGTAACTTGTACCCAGGCTATGTAGCATGTGGGAAAATGTTCTGGGACAGGATTCTCATTTTGGTGGAGTTATAAAAAAGGTTAGTTGAGTTTTGGGAGAAGAAACATTTTACGTGTCGAGTAAGGAGGTGTTATGTTTAGCTGAGGTCAATTATATCAATAAAATGTTATTAATTATTTGTTTATTTTTTACAAATATAATAGGACTGGAGCTGAACTCCTTTAATAACATCGGTCCTTGGCAGCTCTATTGGTCAGGATAGACACAGGTGGAAGGAAAGTAGGGAGGCTTTTGACCAGCAGTGGGGCTACAACGGCTAGTAAAAAAAATGGGCCATTTCGTTGATATACGTAGAAGTAGGAAGTGTTAGGGCTCTGTAACATCTCAGGCATCAATACTATATTCTTATTAGTGCAAAATAAACAAGTCTCCTTTCTTTTTTCAAACCAGAACACAATAAATCTTACGCGTTACTCCTTATGGGACGGTTGCAATCATTTTAGTCTCCGTTGATAATAATTTAAATTTACATGTCAGTAGTACCTCATGGAATCTAGATTTAGCGAAGTTCAATGATTATTTTAATTTGTTAAATTTACAAATACAACTTTGGCTCGTAGGCATCTAGGAAGTGTTTCAAGGGCCTGTTACATCCCAGGCATCGATACTATCTAAACAAACAAGCTGCGTGTCTGTATGAAAAAGTAGGGTTGTAACTAATAATTCCCCTTTGCTGATACTAATCGCTAGTCTATAGGGGTCAGTTGCAGGCACGTTTACTCCCCAACAATATTAAATGTAAATTACAGTGACTGCGCGTTGGTCTAGTGGTCGTAACACCGAGTGATGAATGTCTATGTTATCATCATCTGCGTAGCCTTTTCCCAACCATGTCGGGGTCGGCTTTCAGTCTCACCGGATGCAGCTGAATATCAGTATTTTACATGGAACGACTGCCTATCTGACCTCCACAGCCCAGTTATTGGGTGTATCTATTTATTAGTATTTATTATTCTTTGACGAGTTCAACCAAGTTAGCCTCTTGGAGTCCACTGCTGGAACAGGCCTCTCCCAGGCTGCGCCACCGCCCCCGTGCTCCGCCTGCCGCTCCCAGTCCGTCCCGCCACCCTTTTCAGGTCGTCCGTTTATCTAGCTGCTACGCTTTAGCATCAAGCTGTTTACCAGTCTGTTGTCTGCTCTTTGTGTTGCGCTGCTATGTTTTGTCTCTGCACCACATGAAGGTCGACTGGTTGAAAAAGCCTCAGGTATTAAGTACGCCATTGTACCGTATTTTTTTTCTTGTGCATAAAGTATTAATAAATAAATAAATGTTATATTGTGTAACTTGTAAGTGATAAGAGTTACCTATTTCTGCTAAGTGCTGCGTATCGAACTTGGGTACTAACAAGATAATTAGAATAATATCTAGTTGGATATCTATTAATAATACCACATGTAAGCTTTGACATTAATAATAGCTTATTAAGATATTAATTAGGATAACGACGGCTCATTCACGCAGTCTGCAGATAGTATCACATTGACATGTAATGTCACACACACAGATCTAGTTTGTACAGAGCTAGTTTGTTAATAATATAATTATTTGCTTATTATACGTGCCTAGTCTAGACCGTTTAATCTAATCTTAAGAGACAATATACCAACCACTGAGGTCGTATTGGTGATTCAAAGGTCGGGAGTTCAAAGCCTTTAAAAATTGAGGAAAACTTGCTTTTTCTCAATTTTTTTTTCTACGTAATCTTCTTTAAGGTCTATACACTTTCCTCAAAGTTTCTGCCATATCGGTAACCTATCCAAAAAATACGACCCGTCAAAGTCTTAAAAATATGCTGCTGTTTCGGCGATAGCCTCCTTATTTGAGCTGATTTTCCCTCGAGCCATGTTTTCATGTTGGGGAACAGAAAGAAGTCACAGGGAGCTGGGACAGGCAAGTACGGTGAATGCAGCAGCAATTTGTGGCTCAGATCATGCAATTTACCCACGACCATTCTGGATATGTGCGTGCAAAGAGGATTTTTTTCTTAGCAAAATGGGGCCGTTTCTCCTTAAATTTCTTATCAAATTGGTCCACTAATTCAGTGTAGTGTTGCCCTGTGATCGTTCTGCTTTTCTGCAAAAAGTCCATGCGATTATTCCTTTTGAATCCCAAAAAATCGTGGATTTTTTCTACGATTTCTTCAGAAACCACTTCTTTCGGGCGGCCTGTGTTCATCAAAAGCAGATGTACGATCACGTTTAAATTAATTAAACCAATATCTCTCAGATGGCAAAGGGTCCCCATAGATAGACTTTTATTTGTCCGCATGTTTTTCCATCATGCACACTACTTTTTTTTTTCATTTTATTAAGAAACATGAAACACGTATGATAGAATTGACTTCCAAATAAAAATTAACTTATGAATCAGTCTGAAATTGAGTGTGGTGTCGTTTGACAGATGACAGTACATGACGGGAATGCCCACTTCTCTTAACAATGGCCTATGTCGTCAAACACGGGTATTTATTGATCGAGCCAGGTATAATGTATTGCCCTAGTTTCTCTTCATCTACTGAGCTCTAAAGTTACGTATTTTTTTCATATATTTTTTTTGTGGCTGAAATATTTAAATAGCCCTTCTATTTAAATGTTTCAGCCACAAAAAAAAGAAAGCTAAAGAAGTTACTGGTTGATTTGGTAGGTGGTTGGTTTGGTTATTGCAATGTTACTGCGTCAGAATGTAGCAACTGTTGCTACGGCTGCACCATATTGAGTGAAATGGAGGAATATAATAAACCAAGCAACACCTTCAACCAATATAATATAATATAGAATATATAGAGCCATAAGACGTAACATTGGCGAAACAATTGAAGCTATTTTAAGAAATAAAATTAGATTTTCTCCACTACCTCTGGACAACAATAGCTGTAAGACTTACTCATTTGAGCGCAGTATTACCTCAGCATGTTAACTACAATCAGCCAAGTTTCCTTTTGCTGAGCTCCTAGCAAGCGCGGTGTTAGCGAACTGCACGCCATTCCAACTGCTACATGTAAATTGTTGCGGAAGCTAGGGGAGTAAGTTGTGCACTGATTGTTGTTTATTTTTTTCTGATATGGTTACGGCCGTATGTATAGCATAATCGGTCTATAACGTTCCCACTGCGGGGACACAGGCCTCCTCTTTGTGAGAGAGACTGGGCCGTAATCCACAAATTTCCATCAAATTTTTAGTTCTAGGACATGTCGGTTTCCTCACAATGTGTCCTTCACCATTTTGAGAGCAGTGGTCATAAAATTATAACATTTACACAAAATAAAGCCGTATGTATGAAATCATCTAATCCTTTGCGATGCGAAAGGAATGTACCGTGAAGGCCGCGTGTACAACAAGGAATTGTTTTTCTACGATGACACAGCATGATGCCTGTTCTCCCCGATGAGATAGGCAGAAGTATATATATATATAACCTTCGTATTTAGCCAGTCATTGTAAGTCCAAAGTAAGAGGGGGTGGTGAGCCATGCCTGTACCACTGAGAATTTTCTAAAGAAAAAGTACAATGACAACTCTCAAGGTATCAACGAAGACATCTTTAATACTTACTAACATTATACTCTTTATCAGAGGCAAATGATTTACTCGATGCAATTACAATTTCAATCATCCTCATGAAAATGTATTTTCATTTTCATTTTTAACGAAGTACTGATTACAAAAAAAATTTGACAGCAACAATAACCTAGCGTACTTCAACCAATAAATCGTTTACACAAGCTCAACTGACATCCCGAACGTTATCGTACATTTTGTACATTTACTTAATATTATCGTACATTTCGTACATTTAGTTCAACTCGCGTTCGCCTGTAAATCAAGCCAAAATGATTTAAGTCGGTTTCGCGGCCGATTCGTGACCCAAATATTGATTTTCGGTGTACAACGAACAGTTATAAAAAAGAACAGCTAACTACCATTATATGTAGCCAGCAAGCTACGGTAATATAGGATTTAATTTCGCTCTCTTTTGTTTTTCGTATCTTAATTGAATTCGGACTTTATTGTTGTAGACTTAAGTTTGGTTTTGGTTTATTTAAAGACTTTATGTTTAGTGAACACGCGAAGATGGAAGGTGAATTGGTGGATGGTAATATTTTTAGTATCGAAGGATGGTTTCTTAAGGCTTTTTTTTTCGTAAGGCTCCAAATTTATGATAGACTTGACGGCGGGTTATTGACTTTATGACTCACCAGTCTGGCTTTGCCAAGGTATTTTAGGTTCCAAACCTTCATCTAAAGCTGCTTAAAAAATCTTCTTTAAAATTGGGCAATTGCATCATATTTGACACTGGAGAGGCCTATGTCCAGCAGTGGACTGCATGAGCTACAGCAACTGGCAATCTAAGAATAAAAAAAAATATGCAAGCTAACTCAGTCTCATATGTACACAAGTCCACTCTTATCTAACATCCTCATCTACCAACCATAATATACAATAACTATAAAGCTACAGATTCATCTCAAACGTACAGCTCACCGTTGTAATTCCACCTAGAATAACATTTACGTTCTGCATAACTATTGCACTAGAGACGCTTGGTCTACACCTCCGTGACGAGACCAAGTAGGATAACAGGACTGTACTTTTCGACATCACTTGTTCCTTCTCGGTATGAGAAGGGATATTTGGACCGCAGTGGAGCGGTTACAGAATTATATAAGTTTTTGTTTTGTAATTTATACGAAAAGATAAGAAGACAAGAAGGATAAGTCTATACGTGAAGATTTGTAATTGGCTTTCGGGTGATTATGATTTCCTTTTGTGTCTGTTTTGAATAGCTGTAAGTTCTCCATGTAGTAAAATAAATAAATAATTTAATAGACTGGTGAGTTTAAAGAGAACAGCACAGGTCAATACAGAACCTTGATTTGTTATACGAGGTTGTGTACGTGCGAGGTGTGAAGCAGCAGTAAGCGTGCCGAGTTGTTACGGTTAAGATTTTTATAAGTTAGCAAAAGTCTTGACGATCACCTGAAGAGACCCTTCTTAAGCAAGTGTATCAAGGGCTTGATGCAGTAAGTAACACTCTTGGACATGTCTCATATTGTCTGGGTATTGTCGGGTATAGCTGGGACTAAGGCATATAAACTACAGACAATTTTCTTATTAAGAATACCAAATTGCTCTATAGCTCCTCAAATTGAACTAATTTGAGGAGCTATATACGAGTAACATTCACAGAAATTTAATTAACAGTGTCAAAGCAATCACAGTGCCACTAAAGCGTCACTTTAATGCCAGAGAGCTGGCAACACTGGCAACTGCGGCTCATTTGACGAATATTGCCAGACGCACATGGCAGGCTGTAAACTACTGTAATTGGCAACCCGTGCATGTTTTTATTGCACATGTGCTTGTAGCAATATGCAATTTATAATGTATATTGTTATGTAGAAGACACATTTCTTCCCTAACCCCGTGTCCTAATAGAATAACGATCGTCGTTATGTCACTTTTTGTCCGAAAAACCGGGAGGCGTCGGCGCCACCACGCGTTTCGGCTCATCGAACAAAAAATGACACATGGACGCGACAATCGCAAATTTGCGCGACGATCGCTTTCTAATAGGACGCAGCCCAAGAGCGTCGTGATCTGTTAAGTTGTGTTATATTTGCGCGACGATCGCTTTCTAATAGGACGCAGCCCAAGAGCGTCGTGATCTGTTAAGTTGTGTTATATTTGCGCGACGATCGCTTTCTAATAGGACGCAGCCCAAGAGCGTCGTGATCTGTTAAGTTGTGTTATATTTGCGCGACGATCGCTTTCTAATAGGACGCAGCCCAAGAGCGTCGTGATCTGTTAAGTTGTGTTATATTTGCGCGACGATCGCTTTCTAATAGGACGCAGCCCAAGAGCGTCGTGATCTGTTAAGTTGTGTTATATTTGCGCGACGATCGCTTTCTAATAGGACGCAGCCCAAGAGCGTCGTGATCTGTTAAGTTGTGTTATATTTGCGCGACGATCGCTTTCTAATAGGACGCAGCCCAAGAGCGTCGTGATCTGTTAAGTTGTGTTATATTTGCGCGACGATCGCTTTCTAATAGGACGCAGCCCAAGAGCGTCGTGATCTGTTAAGTTGTGTTATATTTGCGCGACGATCGCTTTCTAATAGGACGCAGCCCAAGAGCGTCGTGATCTGTTAAGTTGTGTTATATTTGCGCGACGATCGCTTTCTAATAGGACGCAGCCCAAGAGCGTCGTGATCTGTTAAGTTGTGTTATATTTGCGCGACGATCGCTTTCTAATAGGACGCAGCCCAAGAGCGTCGTGATCTGTTAAGTTGTGTTATATTTGCGCGACGATCGCTTTCTAATAGGACGCAGCCCAAGAGCGTCGTGATCTGTTAAGTTGTGTTATATTTGCGCGACGATCGCTTTCTAATAGGACGCAGCCCAAGAGCGTCGTGATCTGTTAAGTTGTGTTATATTTGCGCGACGATCGCTTTCTAATAGGACGCAGCCCAAGAGCGTCGTGATCTGTTAAGTTGTGTTATATTTGCGCGACGATCGCTTTCTAATAGGACGCAGCCCAAGAGCGTCGTGATCTGTTAAGTTGTGTTATATTTGCGCGACGATCGCTTTCTAATAGGACGCAGCCCAAGAGCGTCGTGATCTGTTAAGTTGTGTTATATTTGCGCGACGATCGCTTTCTAATAGGACGCAGCCCAAGAGCGTCGTGATCTGTTAAGTTGTGTTATATTTGCGCGACGATCGCTTTCTAATAGGACGCAGCCCAAGAGCGTCGTGATCTGTTAAGTTGTGTTATATTTGCGCGACGATCGCTTTCTAATAGGACGCAGCCCAAGAGCGTCGTGATCTGTTAAGTTGTGTTATATTTGCGCGACGATCGCTTTCTAATAGGACGCAGCCCAAGAGCGTCGTGATCTGTTAAGTTGTGTTATATTTGCGCGACGATCGCTTTCTAATAGGACGCAGCCCAAGAGCGTCGTGATCTGTTAAGTTGTGTTATATTTGCGCGACGATCGCTTTCTAATAGGACGCAGCCCAAGAGCGTCGTGATCTGTTAAGTTGTGTTATATTTGCGCGACGATCGCTTTCTAATAGGACGCAGCCCAAGAGCGTCGTGATCTGTTAAGTTGTGTTATATTTGCGCGACGATCGCTTTCTAATAGGACGCAGCCCAAGAGCGTCGTGATCTGTTAAGTTGTGTTATATTTGCGCGACGATCGCTTTCTAATAGGACGCAGCCCAAGAGCGTCGTGATCTGTTAAGTTGTGTTATATTTGCGCGACGATCGCTTTCTAATAGGACGCAGCCCAAGAGCGTCGTGATCTGTTAAGTTGTGTTATATTTGCGCGACGATCGCTTTCTAATAGGACGCAGCCCAAGAGCGTCGTGATCTGTTAAGTTGTGTTATATTTGCGCGACGATCGCTTTCTAATAGGACGCAGCCCAAGAGCGTCGTGATCTGTTAAGTTGTGTTATATTTGCGCGACGATCGCTTTCTAATAGGACGCAGCCCAAGAGCGTCGTGATCTGTTAAGTTGTGTTATATTTGCGCGACGATCGCTTTCTAATAGGACGCAGCCCAAGAGCGTCGTGATCTGTTAAGTTGTGTTATATTTGCGCGACGATCGCTTTCTAATAGGACGCAGCCCAAGAGCGTCGTGATCTGTTAAGTTGTGTTATATTTGCGCGACGATCGCTTTCTAATAGGACGCAGCCCAAGAGCGTCGTGATCTGTTAAGTTGTGTTATATTTGCGCGACGATCGCTTTCTAATAGGACGCAGCCCAAGAGCGTCGTGATCTGTTAAGTTGTGTTATATTTGCGCGACGATCGCTTTCTAATAGGACGCAGCCCAAGAGCGTCGTGATCTGTTAAGTTGTGTTATATTTGCGCGACGATCGCTTTCTAATAGGACGCAGCCCAAGAGCGTCGTGATCTGTTAAGTTGTGTTATATTTGCGCGACGATCGCTTTCTAATAGGACGCAGCCCAAGAGCGTCGTGATCTGTTAAGTTGTGTTATATTTGCGCGACGATCGCTTTCTAATAGGACGCAGCCCAAGAGCGTCGTGATCTGTTAAGTTGTGTTATATTTGCGCGACGATCGCTTTCTAATAGGACGCAGCCCAAGAGCGTCGTGATCTGTTAAGTTGTGTTATATTTGCGCGACGATCGCTTTCTAATAGGACGCAGCCCAAGAGCGTCGTGATCTGTTAAGTTGTGTTATATTTGCGCGACGATCGCTTTCTAATAGGACGCAGCCCAAGAGCGTCGTGATCTGTTAAGTTGTGTTATATTTGCGCGACGATCGCTTTCTAATAGGACGCAGCCCAAGAGCGTCGTGATCTGTTAAGTTGTGTTATATTTGCGCGACGATCGCTTTCTAATAGGACGCAGCCCAAGAGCGTCGTGATCTGTTAAGTTGTGTTATATTTGCGCGACGATCGCTTTCTAATAGGACGCAGCCCAAGAGCGTCGTGATCTGTTAAGTTGTGTTATATTTGCGCGACGATCGCTTTCTAATAGGACGCAGCCCAAGAGCGTCGTGATCTGTTAAGTTGTGTTATATTTGCGCGACGATCGCTTTCTAATAGGACGCAGCCCAAGAGCGTCGTGATCTGTTAAGTTGTGTTATATTTGCGCGACGATCGCTTTCTAATAGGACGCAGCCCAAGAGCGTCGTGATCTGTTAAGTTGTGTTATATTTGCGCGACGATCGCTTTCTAATAGGACGCAGCCCAAGAGCGTCGTGATCTGTTAAGTTGTGTTATATTTGCGCGACGATCGCTTTCTAATAGGACGCAGCCCAAGAGCGTCGTGATCTGTTAAGTTGTGTTATATTTGCGCGACGATCGCTTTCTAATAGGACGCAGCCCAAGAGCGTCGTGATCTGTTAAGTTGTGTTATATTTGCGCGACGATCGCTTTCTAATAGGACGCAGCCCAAGAGCGTCGTGATCTGTTAAGTTGTGTTATATTTGCGCGACGATCGCTTTCTAATAGGACGCAGCCCAAGAGCGTCGTGATCTGTTAAGTTGTGTTATATTTGCGCGACGATCGCTTTCTAATAGGACGCAGCCCAAGAGCGTCGTGATCTGTTAAGTTGTGTTATATTTGCGCGACGATCGCTTTCTAATAGGACGCAGCCCAAGAGCGTCGTGATCTGTTAAGTTGTGTTATATTTGCGCGACGATCGCTTTCTAATAGGACGCAGCCCAAGAGCGTCGTGATCTGTTAAGTTGTGTTATATTTGCGCGACGATCGCTTTCTAATAGGACGCAGCCCAAGAGCGTCGTGATCTGTTAAGTTGTGTTATATTTGCGCGACGATCGCTTTCTAATAGGACGCAGCCCAAGAGCGTCGTGATCTGTTAAGTTGTGTTATATTTGCGCGACGATCGCTTTCTAATAGGACGCAGCCCAAGAGCGTCGTGATCTGTTAAGTTGTGTTATATTTCTGGTTGCTACAGTATACATAGTATTTTCCAAGGAAGGTAGGTTCTATTATTTCCAGATGCCCCAGCTAAATGGATCGAGTAGGCTAGGACAGTCTGAATTCAGAAGGCTGAGAACCGGGTGTCGTATAATATCACAACTTGAGAGAAGCCAATGTCCAGTATTGGACTTCGATTGATTAATTGATTTGTTCATCTGTACAGCTGTATATTTTAGCAACAGACGTAAGTAGTTAGTAACATAAGCATCTGCAGTTAAAAGTATGGGTAAACATTGAAACTATAGTTTATAACAATACCAAACGCAGTATGTCCGAGTATATTTATAGTGTGTTCGTTAGGTTTGTACGTTTGCAATAAGTTCAATGAACTGTTAGTAAATTGGTTTAATTGGATACAGAGCTGTGTAGGCAATATAATTTGAGCTAGATTTAATTCGTGCGAAGTGAATATCGTCACTTTTGGCGATTTCATCATCTGCCTGCCTTTTCCCAACTATGTCGGGGTCGGCTTCCAGTCTAACCGGATGCAGCTGAATACCAGTATTTTACATGGAGCGACTGCCTATCTGACCTCCACAACCAGTTACTGGGTAATACGATACCCCTTGGTAAGACTGGTTGTCAGACTTTCGGGTTCCTGACTACCCGTAACGACTGTCAAAGATTAACGATTGACAGCAGGTTCCAACGGCTTAAGGTGCTTTCCGAGGCACGGAGGAATCCCGCTATGTAAAGATGGTCACCCATCCACAGAGCAACCACGGCAAGCGTAGGTTAACCTGATCGATCTACCTATGCGGCTGTTATTATTTAACCACGCGCCCCTCTCATAACTGAAATTTATTTTTGATTGTTACAACTTTTTTGTTCACTGAGAGGATTTCACCATTGTGAAATACTCCGCCGCTGAGCCGCTGAGCAACGGCAATATTTCAATTATATGCCTTGTTCCTAAATAAATTGAACTTGGAATTATAACAGTTATGTTTACTTAAATAAAGCAGCTTCTTTTGAGCCTAAATCTTGACCCCTTATTTTAAAACTCAACAACGTTTTCCCACATTCACTCACAAAAAATAAAACCTTGTTCTAATCCCCATAACTCAAAAAAATACAGCATTTAATCCAAGAAAATAATCCAGCATTATTACGAGTATGAAGTACACGCACATTATCCCAGACATAATCCCGCTGGCCATCTAAAAGCATAACGATGTATGTTTGGTCAGCACACCATTCGTTTAGAGTGTATCTCTGTCCCTTTCTCCCCTCATAGTAACGAAACAGACGGAAGACCGGCAATGGCTAGTACTTGCAAGAGAGTATTTTTTACGCTGTCGTTAAAAAGTTCGCCGTCTCTAAGATTTGTGGACGAATGTCTGTTACTGAATAGGGGGTAAGGACGGGAGGGGGGATAGTAGCCTAGGCTCTATAAGTACACATACTTTTGAGAGGAAAAAGTTTGGAGGTTTAGAGAAAGTTAAGACTTCGAAATTCAAATTCTCGTAATGTATAACTATACTAATAATATGTGTAGCAATGGATTGCAAAAGTTACTTCAGTTAATTTATTTCAGCCTTTTTCAGTTATAGTTTAAGTATAGTAAGTTAGCTCAAGTTCGGAGTTGAGCTGCACGATTTTTGACAAATGCGAGCACCGACTGGACAGGTCCGCTCAATCTGTGTGGTTCTTTTCTCAAAAGGCCATTTCAGACACCAATCTACATGGTCTCCACAAGATCTGATCAAGATTATGTCTGGACTTTAAAAGAGACTGTGACCTCTGATTTTGTTTCGGCCTTTCTTCTCATAGTAGTCACATAGGAAACGCCGACCTCATCTAGTTTAAAGAAATATGATTGACAAGTAAAAGTGTTTGTACAATCCTACTTACAGAAAATAAATCATTTATCATAGCTATAATGTAAAAAGACTCCAAAAGCCCTCGTTATACTGCAAGTAAGCAAGTTTAGTCTCATTAATTAGCCCGTAGTGTGAAGACGTGTATTTTATTTTAGACCCCTTGAATGTGTATTGTTTTGAGCGTTTCATTTACACAAACCAACTTGTTTTTAGATAAGCAAGAAGAGGATATTATAAATAAGTAGAAAATGAGTACCAATTTACTGTAAAAAATTAAAGTTACAAGCCATCTTAAGATACTAATATTATCTCTAAGAGAAACCCTCATTTAAAATACAAGACACGTCCAACTTATACAAAATATGAAGCCTCCCTGAAGTAACCTGGCACCGTGCCAGCCGTTCTGGCAATACTGGCATCAACAGGCCTCAACTGGCATGCTCATTAGATTAGCCTCCAAGGTGTGATTCAGTTACCGACCACTGGAGGCTTTGTGATCGGTAGGTAGTAGCTTGGATGATCAAAACGGGAAGATTTTATGATTTTGTGTCTTTTCATTTAAAAAGTAACTAGCGACCCACCCCTGCTTCGCACGGATTTTATGATATAAAAAAACATCGAGATTTCTTTATTATTTGTATATATGCATTGTACACAGAGGCCATCCGGAAAAATCTCCAAATGGTGATGAAAACCGGATCGAAATCCGTTGCGTAGTTTGGAAGAACAACGTGGTCACACAGACAGACACGAAAAGCGATTTTAATTTATAATGTTCATAGATACAGGAGGAATTAAGGACGTAATATATCATGACGCGTGTAGTCCGCGAAGGGTCTGGCAGAGCTGAACAGTACACTCACATTTTTCAAGTTATTCAATTTAAGACGTAGGGGATGATTTTCTTATATTTCTTGGGGTATCATTCCAATATGAATTAAAAGACTAAGTATACAAATAATTACAAAAACAAAAGCATATTTAAGCGTCGAAGTACGCGTCCGCATCGCTGTCATCTGGAAACGTGCCCAGAAGACTGGCAGCATTGCCACGTTGAACGGCAATGCTAATTCTTTGGCCAAAGAACGACCCAGCCCTCTGGTTACGTGAAGTGTCGATCAGCCGGCGAGAAATTTCTTTAAAAAGGACGCGCACTCGGGCCCCATGACCCGAGCGTTTCGTCCCCAAATTATGAATTAGGTTTAAGTTTTGGGATCATTTTAAGTTTATCATAGGCCTGACATACGATGAAGGAAAATATCGCGATGAAAACTTTAATTACCACTCTAAAATCACTAAATTGCTTTGAGCAAGCGGTGATCAATGCTCGAGTCTTCTCTGTACGTCAAGAATCTTTTGGCCTCCAGTGGGACAATAGTAGGCTGTTATATTATGTTATATACAAATATTATTTTAGAGATCTTTAGCTTCTGCCCAGTATTAAAATTTTAAAGCGTCGTTGTAAATAGTCTAATACTAAAATTATCAGTAAAGGAAAACTAAATAAGGACCTCTGCCTAGCCATTTTTGGATTAAAAGCGTGACGATTATATGTATGAGTGATATATCAACCAGACCTAGTCATCTGCAATACAAAAAATTTAGAACATCGTAAAATGTTTCGACATAAAATATATCGTCCGAACGTAAAAGTTGTCCAATATATATTTATTGAATATTGTATTATATAATCCATGAATACATAAAATTTTGTATAACAATAATAAAACGGATGACCTCTCGGTACAAGAGCAATCACTTTTATGTTAATGTTAAAATTTATGGCTACGAGGCTACGGCGTAGACCCGTAGCTGCCACAAGTATATTGTAGCGCTCGTAGTAAGTGCTACGTGCTGAAAAAGTTTTTTTTTTTTTATAAAACTCGTTGAACTGTCGTATTCGGTTTTATGCGGAAACGTTTGATGATGTTCAAGTTTAGTGTTTGACGAGTTCATTTACATTTTAGAACAAAGTTTTTAAATTAAATGTTTTCTTTAATATAGAAAAGAATTTAAATTGTCTAATACGAGTATAACTTATTTACTTCTAGTATAGTTTGGAATTTAGATTTTTTGATATTGTTTGATTTCTTCCATGTAATTCTTAGTCTTTCTTTAATGGAATATTAGTTTATTTATAGCATTATTCTATCATGGATAATTAGTTGCGCGATTTTTAATTAATGCAAGACTCGTTTACGTAAAAGGAAGTATTTCCGGGAGAAACAACTAAGTAAAAATATAATTGCATTTTCCAGCTTCATGCTCAAATATTAAGCATTCTCAGAAATTCGTTTAAAAAACTAAGCGACATATTCCAAAATAAAAGACTTTTTAAAATAATACCGTCATTATTTTAAACCAGCATATTTTCGTGAGCTAAAAGAGAATTTTCCTTTCAACTAGGTTGCTGAAACTGCCTATAAATAGCACATTCGTCCTGAAGTTTTTGTTCGTGTAAATTTCAATGAAAGCCTCGTGAACTAGTCGCGCTCCACCGACTGAAATAACTACGGTAATCACTAGAGTTGTGCTGATTTCGACTGGAGCTGATTTTAGTCGATATGTTGGGTATTATTTTACTTTTTGTTTAGTCGACTGTTTAGAGATAACAAAGCTGAGAGTAAGCATCAACTAAGTGAATTTTGAAGAGAAGGGAATAGTTTTGTCTATGAGATTTTAAACAATGGTAAGATAAATGGAGAAGTTCTTAATCCAGAAGTTTCCATATTTTCATCATTAAAAGGTAAACCCGATTTTTTTTGTCTCCTACACTACAAATTGAGTTTAGTTTCCCGATTGGTTTTAGTGTACTTTCCGGACCAACCGCAACTTAAAAAGTACCCAAATATACACTATACAATACTTCAGTAAACTATCCCCAAAATTAAACTCTCTCATGCTCAACTCACAACTCACCGAAACTCTCACACTTCGCTTCCACTAAACTATTCAACTTAACATTCCCTAACTCGGCTAAATTATTTATATAGTCTACCGCCTGGTTCTACTGTCAACCTATTTCGGGTTCTGGCTGGGCCAACCCAGTTGGCACGTTGCCAATGGCCTTGAAAGAACTCGGTCAACGCGTATGGCTGCTTCAAGCTCGCCCAGGACTGCCGTGTCAGCAGGGCACGAGGGGTTCCAAGGGACAGAAAAAAGAAAATTGATGTTGTCTTGTCTTATCTTGGGGGGTGAGAGAGATTTGGGCAGTGAAGGTCTTTGGTGATTTGCCAAGATTTTTCCTTTGTAAACGTTGGCTTGAGATGTTTTAAAGTAAAGGATGGCTTACGAGTTTTATTTTCTAAAATGTCTGCTATCTTACTAAAATGATTAACAAGGGTGCTTCTAAGATAAAAGAAAGGAAAAGTTTTTTTTTTTGTAAAAAGTATGGCTCACGGTATTATCATAATGAAACCAGTAACTGGAATCCTTATCGATTAAAAAGTACTGCAGTGGACTATGTGTTCCCATTGGTTGGGCTGCTAATACTAGATTGTCTTTTTTTATTTGATGCATTATATCTTTTCAGTTTATGCAATGAGCAATTGTTTTTAGGTAAAAATATTTGCCTACGAATAGGAAACTCTAGCGTGGTTTTCACGGAAAACTACGAAAAATATGTAATATCGGCTCGGCTTTGTATGTATAGAGGTTATTTTATAAAAAAAAAGGCTATATACGTGCTGCGAATACTTCAGTGAACACGTAAAATCCACGTTTTATGTAACCGTGGCGAAAATGCGGAAAAAAGCAATCCGCTGAAAAAAGGGAATGCTGAATGAAGAAATAATATACATATCTGGAAAAGTTAAAAAAAATTCTTTTAAATGTGCTTCAACCGAATACACTTAAAAACAGATTTACTTAGAATATGACCATTTGAAACAAAGCTCAGAAAAATCAAATCCAGAAAGAAAAGCTACGGAAAATTACAACTGAACTGAAAAATTAAAGAAAAAGCCTTTAAAAGTGCATTCAACTTACCGATGAAGTTCATCTTGCTGCTTCTGTCACACTTTCCGTACCAAAAATATAATATATATATCCTACAATCTAGTAACAAGTCGCCATAAAGTCCGTATATAAAAAATACTTTTAATTTGTAATATTGAGCACCAAATTAGGCCTACATTAGAAAATACATGATACGTATCGTTATAAGAAGAAGAAAGAGAAGTACGTAAGAAGCTATGACATGTTTGAACGGAGAGGTACGTCTGACCGACGCGAGCGGCGGCAAGCCAATGCTGCCCGAAGAGCTCCGCGCGCCTATTTAAGCCCTGTGCGCACTGACGGCGCCGCACACAGACCCACTCTCACAGGCCCCTCTCACACACCCGCACCACTTAAGAGGGCGCACAAGGGAAATCGTTCCGCCATTGTCGTCGTAATGGAAATGGTAAAATTGATTCCCGTCAAATTGTACTTTTAATAATGATCGTAATTATCTTTATTGAGGGTTTTCTTCCTAGATTTTTGAGCGAAAGCCTCATCCCTCCGAGTAAAGATAGTACCAATTTAAGAAATCAAAGCTTATCTCTAGTGAAAGGAAAAAAATGTTGCGTATTTTTTAACATGAAATAATCGTTAAAATCTAAAATTCAATCGGCAATACGGCGGAATGACGATAAATAAAATGTAAGTAAGAAAAATTGGATGTGTATTTCACCCCCCTTAACGCACACACGGGTGGTGGGTGCGGGTTGCGCATGTGTGGGGGTGTAAGAACAAAGGGTGCGCGGCGGGGGTGTGGCCTGCTGCGAGTGTGCGTGTGTTAAATCTTTTATAGGTCGATGCATTAAGTAATTTAGTATTATACCTTGCATTTGACAGAGGCCAGTTGAAATACGCGTCCTGTGGCCGGGCACGCGGGCACGGCTCGCTTCCGTATTTTTAACCGTTTCCGTGTCGGGAACGTTTACTTAGGACTTTGTTCTGTTGTTGGAAACTCTTTGTGAAGATATAGGGCGTTTTTAATGACAGTCGTGCAACTTAACTATGTGAAAATTTCAATTTTCTTACTAACATGATCCATTATGGCCTACTAAATAAGTAAAAGCTTGCAGTATCTGCATTAGCAGTTCTAGCTGGAATATTTTTAAACAATATTTTGATTAAGTTTAGTGACTGGCTAAAATCTACATGCAACTAAATTTCTATTGTTGAAACCAACTAGTGCTAAGTGCTAGCAAATTATGTTATTAGCATACTCTAGGTAACATTTGTTTCTACAGGACATTTTAGCGATTCACTTTGGGGCTGGGTCATTATAATAAATAGGCTTATAATTAAGTTAATTTTAGTCTTAATTATTAGGTTGTCTCATAAGTTCTTGCCATATTTTATTTTTCTCGAACTTTCTCGTATTTAAACTAAAGTGAATTAAAGAAAGTTCTAGATCTTTCTAGTAAGGATGAGTATATTTTATGGTGAGGGTATAAATATGCGCGGACGCAACGCAATAATTAGTCTTTAGTGAAAATGGATCAGCGTCAACTGCGAGCTATTAATAAAACTAATGCTATATGAGCATCAACTTAAAGTCTCTTCAAGAGAAACGGCTAAAAAGATTAACACTGCATTTGGACCGGGTACTACTAGCGATCGGACTGTTCGTTTCTGGTACAAGCGTTTTGACACCGGTGATATAAGCTGCGAAGATCAACCTCGCCCAGGCCAACCCACCAGCTTTGATGAAGATGCTTTGCGTCACGAACTTGAGCTACATCCAGACTATAGTACGCGCGATTTAGAGAAGACGCTTGGACAATCCCACACGACTATAAATCGTTATCTGAAATCGATGGGATATCGCAAAGTGATGTTACGTTGGACACCTCATGCGTTAACGGACCATGACCGGGCCGTTCGTGTGGCCATTTGTCAAAGTTTGTTACTTCGTCCGCACAGACGAGACTTTCTCAAGGACATTATTACATGTGACGAGAGCTGGATACATTACGAAACTAACACGCGTCATACCTATTGGATTCCTCGCGGCGAAAACCCACCAGCCCAGCCTAAACTTAATGAACACGGTCGTAAGATTATGCTGTCGGTTTTCTGGGATTGGCAAGGTATGATTTTCTGGTAACTCCTCGAATCTCATCAGACTATTAACGCCAATCTGTATACGCAGCAGCTTCGCAAACTAGCAGAGATGTTAAAAATGAAGCGGCCAAAACGACTTGGAGTCCAACTTTTGCATGACAACGCACGACCTCATTGCGCCAAGTTAACACATAAACAGCTGGAGGAGCTAGGATGGCTGACTGTTCCACATCCACCGTATAGCCCGGATCTTGCGCGCCTTCAGGCTTTCATTTATTTCGAGCTCTTCAATTTCATTTACTAGGACAAAAAATCGAAAATTCTGGAAGTATTAAAATTGAACTTGAAAATTTTTTCGAGTCCCAGCCTGCCTCATTTTGGGAGAAGGGTATTCAAATTTTGCCCAGTAGATGGCTGACTGTTGTTGATAACGAGGGAGACTATATAATTGATTAAATGTATTTTTTATTAATAAAAAACATTAATAATAATTTGTCTTTCAACTGGCAATAATTTATGAGACAACCTAATAAAATGGACAGAAAATCAATTGAAACAGGCGTTAACCTATCTGAACAGAAATACAACATAACACACAAAACCTTAAAAAAACAATTTTAAAATACTCTAGACCCTCAAACCCCATTAAAAACAAAAACAAAACAACAACAATTAAAAACTCCTTCCATTCATCCGAAAGTTCATTTCCTCACCATCCACATCCACAATATTGACATTCTCAAGATTCCTGCGTTCAGTAGGAGACCTCATAATCCATGATTAGGATTCAGGCCCGACTTCAAACTACTCGCGTTATGCACTCATTTGAATATTATATTAAACGGTGACATAAACACGGATATTATAAATAGTTTCTCCATTTATTATTATTTATTATGTCATGTTGCGTAGAGGATGGAGGAACAGATGGGAATTTTAATTAGTTTTAGAGTTTTAATGGGTTAATTTAAGTATGCGTCGTTTTAAGTTTTAGAGGCGTCTTTAATTTCCAATAGGCTCAGTCAATAGGTTTAATACAGAATGTTGTGAAGTAAGTGATGTTACGGGGAATTTGCTGATATTTTAATGACAATGGGGTTAAAGGTAATACGACTGTGAGTAAAAAGGGCGACCACTAGATGGTAAAAATGTATGAAAATTGCTTTTCCTCATAGTTAAAAATGCAAACAAAAAAATTATATTATAAAATCCTGAAAAAAGAGAAAAAGTACTTGCACCTCACAAAGAAAAGTAACAATAACAAACGATTGTCGGCAAAGGAAACAGGTTTCACGGGTAACCACCTCCCCGCAACCAACAATACGAACAAAAGGGTCACTTAAAAAAAAGTTAAAAACGATCATCATCATAAAAAAAGTCATATAAACTTTTTTAATCCGCGCCTCCAATCGTTCGCAAGTAAAAGCCTGAAAGGGGGCAATATTCAAGAATTATGCTTTTCATAAAACCAACCGGTCCACTTCACTCAAGCCCACCCAATAAGTCCCGCCAAAGAAAGTATGCATTACCGTAAAAATAAAAGTCGAAACCTCTTACCGGGGTTGTCCGCGCAAATTGTCCTTGCTGCGGTGCTGACGGAAATATGCCTGACTCTTTCGCTCTCGTGGTAAATCGTATAGGCTGTGGTGAGTAAGTGATTTTTGACAAAGGAAAAGAATCCGAGTGCGTGATTGTAATACTGAATATGACTAGTTTTAAGAGAAATCGTGGCTTTTTATAGTGATTTATATAGTGCTGTTAGATTGTGGAAGTAGGAAGAAGATATTACTGAAATACTTGTATTTAGAGGTCTATAAATGTCTTAGAACTGATTTTCAATAGTCAGATAACTTTCATATATATATAAAAAAAAAATATGACGGTTTATAGTAGAAGGTACATATGTCTTACTATTTGATTATGATTTTCAAAGTATTCAAGAACGTAGCGTTTACCTGAAAAAGGAGAAAAATGTCTTAATAGTCACACAATAAAATAATATTATTTATCTTGGAATAGGTACTAGGTATTTTCTGTTTCGACAGGAATTTGTATGCAATTTGTGTTTCAATTAAAAATGTTTATATTTATTTTCACACATAGTCTTCCCAAAAGTTAATGCTTTACTTCAGGTTTAGCTTCTATATGTAAATAATTTACTCGTGATTCAATACACCAACGTAAAACAATCACGAAAGTAAATTATTATTCATTAAAAACAAAAGAGATGTAACAATTCGTAGTACGCAGCTACGAATCGTAGCTACATATATTGCTACGTAGCTACGGCGTAGCAGACGCCACGAAAGCGTAGCGCTCGAACAAAAGAATAAAGCAAAGTACTTCGTTGCCTTTACATTGAAGAATTCAGTTTGTTCTATTCAATTCCCTACTTTTTTTGAAGTTTCATAAGATGCGGGTAGTTTTTAAAACGGTAATTCCAACTTGAGGTATGAAGGGTCTTTGTTTAAGCGGTTTTTTGTGAAAAGTTTTTTGAAGTTAAATAGTTTTAAATTTGGTAAGTTTGTAACTATTATTGTAAGTAAATATGCTTGTTTTCTGTATTACAGAGCAAACTAATTCTTCAGATACTTTTTTGAAAGGCATAGTACTTTGACGAAAATTATACTTTGCATAAATATATTGCTCATATTAAAAATTATCCCTATTTTTAATATCATTAACATTTTTAATAGCGAGCGGTCAGGGTGTACGTAATGCCATCAAACAGTTCCTAGTTTAAAACTTTTGTCTCATGGGTCATCATCATTCTAGCTTCGTCTAATAGGAAGTAGTAAAATTCTTCGCAAAAAGGCGGGCCCGGGAATCTATCACAACCGGCACCTATACATCACAAACACACACACAACAAACACATTATTGTAAGGTAACTTAAGTCAACAACATTGCCACTGATTTTGTTGACTTCATCATCATCCAGTCTAAAGTTTTCCCAACGATGTTGAACTCGACTTGCAGTTTGGCTGATGCAGCTGAATACCTTATATATAGAGTGACTGCCTACCTGACCTCCACAACCAAGTTACTGATTAATGCGATAACCTTTGGTAAAACTGACTGACTGGTTGTCAGACTTTCAGGCTTTCAATACCCGTAACGACTGTTAAAGATTTACAAATGACAGCCAGAACCAGCGGCTGTACGAGATTTTTGCGTCGACTTACAAACCAAACCTAAGACTATACTCGTATACATACACATATCACCCTCTCACCACCAACCAATTGCAATTATCATTCTCACAACACCACATTATGTAGAAACTACTGCGGCACACAAGCAGTATGCGGTACGCAAGCGGCACACAAGCGGTAGCCGGTAGGCCAGCAGTACTGGAGCGATAAACCGGGGCCCACTCGCGTCTGATTTCATTTACAATTCATTTGATATACTTAACGCGGATCTTTGATGGACGCGCTAGGGCTGCCCCGCGTGAGGTTTGATGTGGGGAAATAAAATGGGAAGGTATTTGTTTATATGGATGAGGAGGGATTGCATTTAATTTTGTTTGATTTTTGTGGAATGTGTGTGGGTGGTATAAATAAATAACAATTTACTATAGGCTTTTCTTACTATCTTTATAAATTAGGTTATTTTGAAGTGATGCATGGTTAGGTACTTGCGTGGAATATGGCCTGGACACTGAAATACCCACTTAAAAAACCAGTGGTCAAAATTTAATAGTGAATTCGTTACATTTAGACAGGCCTGTTGGTCTAGTGGTCAGTGGCCCTGACTGCTATGCTCAAGGTCGTGGGTTCGATTCCCACCTAGGACAAATGTCTGTGTGATGAGCACGATCATTTGTTCTTTGTCTGGATGTAATTTTTTTTTTTTTTTTTTGTATATGTATGTATTTAGAAATATATATGTATGTTTATCAGTTGTCTAGTACTCATAGCACAAGCTCTGCTTAGTTTGGGACTAGATGGCGTTGTGTGACAGTTGTGGAATATTATTATTATTATTATTTAGGTCAATCAAAGTAAACCATTACTCAAAAGTCTATTTACTCATTTCATAAAAAAGTGGAAGTACTAAGTAAACATTTTTATATTTCGAAATAGTTAATAAAAAAAAAACTAAATAGATTTTTGATTCCTCAAATATAAGATAAACCTTCAAAAATCCTTACGCACAATAATCTCTTTCTCGACAGCCCTACCACCGTTTAGGTATAAAGTTACGTCTGAACGCAAGTGGTCCGGGGTAAATACGTTTTCTTATTCCTCTCTCCTCCCCTCCCCGTTCCTCCTCGTTCCCCCTCGTTCCTCTACTGACCCTCGAGTACGTGTACACATTGGAAACGGTTTTCCAGTAAGTGTTAATGGTTTGTTTGGATTTGTAATTAGGAGCTTTTCAGTGTATCGAGAGGGAATGTGGGGAATACGGGGGACTGATAGTGTATTGGCAGGGGAATAGTGTGTCGAGATATTGTTTAAAATGAAAGTCAGTTATATATATTCATTACTGTTGGTTAGCATGAATTGTGTTGAAGACATGACAATAAATAGATAAACTGTTGTGATTTCCAGAGAAGTAATAGTAAGTTCAGTTAAGTTAGTTTAGTTAAGTTAGTATATAACTGAACAAATAGACGTGACTATATTAAAGTCTTAGTCATTTTAATTGCTGTACAGGGGACTCGGGAATAAAAATACCATATTACTATTTTTGACAGCTTTATGTAAACGTTATTAGCAGTTCACTGAGTTACAGTATCGGTCGAGCTTTACAATTATTTTGCAGTTGTTATTTTAATTTCAATTGAAAGGATTCGTCAAACTGTTTTACCAACAGTTGACGGCTTACAAAAAATATAACAAAAATATTCCACTAGATGCAACATTCTTTTTAACTCCACTTTTAATCAATTAATTCAATTATCAAAGTGCAATGCAACTTCACTTCAGTAAAAAGAAAATCCTCGAGACTTTTCTCCCTAATTCGAGCCACATCCAGAAAATCGAAGTGATTCTCCTTTTCAAACAAATGAAAGTTAATTGTGCGTGCCATGTACCGGCTAACTAAGTGCGCGGCGGCTATTAGCTTACATCTTACGTCCAATCCGTGTGTCAATCCAAACTGTCAGTCTCGACTGTCAGCCCAGACTGGTTGGAGGCTACGGCTTTAAGTAGTAGCTTAAGTGATGGGTGGGAGTGGTATGTGGGGTTGGGGTGACTGCTAGTGAAAAATAAAATACGCGTTTCCAGTCCGATTGTGTTGTATGATAAAATAATTAACTTATTGAGAATATTGTTTGTTTTACAGCGCGGAGTCTGGATTTATGGCCGGTTGATGGCAGTAGGATCGCCCCCTATTACACGGGACTCCGACGTGACTGGCCACCTGTGTGTGCATACGTCTGCTGGAGTCTCGCTCAGGTTACTGTTTTTTTTTTTTTAAGAAAATAAAGCAAGTCTACACTTTATACAAATAAGTTTGTAACTTACACCTTACCGTAAACTATGTTCACAATAGTTTCACTTATTGACGTAGACGGTGACGCAGATGTGACTGAAACTGTTTGCCTTTTTTCTATTTATCCTCTAAGTTGCATAGCGTTTTACAATACTACAGTAATGTTGTTTATTTATTTAAGCACATCCCATTCACTTCACGAGTTAGACCTACTTGTGAAAGAACTCACACGGAAAATAACAAAAACAAAATCAATTTCTTGTTGCCAAATATGATTTTAGTACTTCTGTGTTTTTAAACAGATTTAAAATTAAATTTTTGCTGACGCATGGAAGTAATCATTTTTAAGGTATTTTATAAGCTAAGACATAAATTAATACTTTAAGATAATTTTAATTGAATCAATTTGAAACCAATTAATAGTGGAAAACATTATCGTTGAACAAATAAAAATGGTAGCTTATATATGTAATTTGGATTCCAAATGGATATCACATTTACGTACCCCCTTGCTAATAAACGTTGCATAGCGTCTGTATAGTTACACAACGCTTTGTCTTCTTTCGAATGTCTCTTTACCGACGACTGAAAGAGAGAAATCGGTATGTAACTATTCATCTGACATAATGCGTTTATTAGTAAGGGGGTTACAATTTTATGTTAAAATCACATAGTTATCTATAAGTACGGATTTCCACAACTAATTTGTTACAGTTTTAGGAGCATAACGTCGACATCCTTTGGCCAGAGACAAAGCTTTGACCTCCCCCTGCGACTGACAGCCTCCCACAGACAGATGTGAGTTCAGGCCACTTCCAGGAAGTTGTAGAGATGATAATATGCATTTTTAGTTTTAATTTACAGTTATGTTTAAGCTCTTAAATTCTGGAAACTAAAGATTTAATTACTGATTTTCGTGGGGTTTTTTTCAGTCGTAAAAGCTAAATATAAATGGTGAGGATATAATGATAACATATAGTAATTGCTTTATTTTTAGGCAACTAAGGCCCCTAGATAAAGACATAAAATTATCCTACAAAATAATAAAACAATACAATATACATAAAATCATAACTCAAGCCTTAGCGCCCACCAGCAAGCAACCAGGCAACCAGCGCAGGGGCTCTGTCTTGCAAAGGGTCGCAGCATAATGCTGAGCGATGGCGGTTTTGCGTGGACGTGACGCATGTTTCTCCCAACATTTTATTATTTTTTGTGTTTTTTTTCTGCGTCGTGTTTACCGCAAATAAACGTATTTTCTTTCTTTTTTAGCAGTTTATTTCTAAAAATTTAAAATGTATGCCACCCTGTCTATTTATGTCAACGTTCTCTAATTAATTCAGAATTTTCGTCTGCAAGCTTGAGAAAAACTGCTTAGGTAGTTAATAAAAAGTAAATTACAAAAGAGGAAAAACTATTTCCGAACTTCCTGAATACTGCTATTACACATTTAGTTTCCAATATAATAACAAATAGATATCGATCAGCTGAACGAACAGGAAATAAGCTAAAACAGCGGACATTCGATAATCGACTATTATTATTTATTGAGAGGCGGATATTATCGGATATTGGCGGATATTGGCAGATATCGGGAACGCCTCTAGTGATGTAGTTAGGAGTTCAGCCGTTTGGTAGTGTTCGAGGGTTAAGATTAAATTCTTGGAGTGAATTGTAGAATGTATTGGTCTTTTATTGGAAGGTCTTTGCTTAGCATTGGATGATAATGGGGCCAGATAATAATTGATGACGAAGATGTTTGAATCCTTAAAGATTTTTCTGTTTCCCCAGTCATTTCCAAACGTTGATATGCGACATACTGATAAACCGTGAAAGTTTGCCGACAAGTAAATTCAGAAAAGCCAGAAGTTGACCCTCTAAAAATGTTTAGGAAACAGTCCTGTTATGTATGTTTTTAATCGAAACCTGGACGAGTATTGATTAACTGAGACATCAATATGTCGGAAATATTGATGTTTTCCTGTAAACGGTATCTCATGTTTGGTCGACCTCAGAATTGCTTTGCCACCCTAAGGTTGAGTGTCACTGGTTGAGTGGTTGTGTGTGGTCGAGTCGCACGTCATAATACGAAAAGTTCCATTTTTTGTTCGACATTACGATAGCTTCAACCTTAGTTGTCAAATGTGCCAGGCATTACGAAGTTACCATTATTTCCCTTTTACTCTTGTTACCGCCGGGGTGCCAGCTGCTTTAAAACCCAACGGCCTGGCACGCGACGATGGGAAGAGACCAGATGGAATGACCATAATGCCCCGGAAGTTAGGCAGACCTTTGGTGTGGGATGCAACATGTGTCGACACCTTTTCGCCATCCCATCTTCCTAGTACGGTGGACTGTGCTGGGCCGGCTGCTGCAGCTGCAGAAAACCTCAAACGGCGAAAATATTCTAACCTGATTGGGAGTTATATGTTCAAGCCGTTTGGGGTTAAAAACAAGAGTCTTGCGGTCCGAGTGGGCACTTGGTTTTTCGAGATAGCGCCAAGCGGTTAGTCGACTTTTCACGTGGCCAGAGAGCTGGCCTATTTCTTGGCCAAAGAATTAGCATCGCCATACAACGTGGCAATGCTGCCAGTCTTATGGCACTGTTCCTGTCGACAGCGATGCAGACCAATTTTTTGATGCCCTATGATTCTTTTGCTTGTTTTTCAACACGTACATATTATTATTATTTTAAATATTATCTTATATTATGTAAATACATATTATCTTTATTAAGTAAATAAATATACGAACACTTTAAGGAAATAAATAACTTTACTTTAAATAAAACTACTCCACTATAAAAAATATTCCACGCTATTTCATTTCACCAGCTCCTATTAACGGAATCATCCCATTTCTTACACCCCGGCTTTTCGAATGGAGTCCGAATGATTAGCATACATTGACGGAGTGACGGATGCCGCGTCCGATTCGGATCGTGACGGATCCGGCCCGCTCCAGCTGATGTATAACCGGAATATTTTACGAGCACGTTTTTTCTGTTGGATGTTTTTTCGGTGTAATTTTTTAACACCGAAACAGATTGTGTTCTGTTTTATGTTTATTTGCGCTGAAGTGAATTTGTTTAATGCTTTTGTAAAGTAAGAATCCAATTACGATTGCTTTTTGCGCGGATGATTTTTGTATGTCACATAGAGAATATAAAGGTAAGAAAATTAAAACCTTAATAGTCCCCAATACTGACTAATTATTATTTTTGAAAACATCGTGAGGAAACCGGGATGCCCTAGAACTATAATATAAATTCGAAGACATGGGACATCTACCAACCCGCACTGGGCCCGCGTGGTGGATTATAGCCCACTCCCTCTCGTAGAGAGGAGCCCTGTGTCCCAGCAGTAGGATCATCATAGGCTGATTATGCTACTGACTCATTCCTACTGAAGTTTCCTCAGCCTATAGAGCAGCTTAATATCGACAGTTCTATGGCACTTGTAATGCTGAAACGCTATCATAACGATTTTTTTTTTAAACATAATGTAAGACGTGATTGTGTTTTCTTTAAGATTTATTTTAATACTGAATACTTAATTAAATATATTACTTAAATACATATCTACTAAAGACTCTGGAAAGGCTGTGTGAAAGGGAACTGAGGGATGCCGCTCTGAAGAACATACCGCTACACGGTAACCAACACGCACACGGCTCGGGTAAGTCGACCGAATCCGCCCTTCATCTGGTAGGCAGCGAGATAGAGGAAGCGATTCATCAGAAAGGCACCTGTCTAGGTACTTTCACAGACATCGAGGGAGCCTTCGACAAAACTAACTTCTCCAGCATCAACAGCGCCCTCTCTAGACATGGAGTAGAACAGGTACTAACGGACTGGATCACAAACATGCTAATCAAACGAGTGGTTCGCCTTGAGGACGAGCAGCAGCTGGCCATGATAGCCAGAAGCTGCCCCCAGGGAGGGGTGCTGTCTCCCCTCCTATGGAATCTGGTGATTAATGATCTCATCACTAAACTTAACGCCAACCGCTATTACACGGTAGGTTATGCCGACGACCTCGCAATCCTTATTTCGGGCAAGGTGACGGGAACGATCTGCAACTTCACTAAGCAAGCGCTACGTATCGTAGAGAGATGGTGCAAAAAATTTGACCTATCAATTAACCCCACTAAACTGAACTAGTCATGTTTACCCATAAACGAGTATTAGGCCCTTTTCGCCTACCAAAACTGTTCGATACAGAACTCTAGTTGGCTAACGAAGTCAAGTACCTCGGAGTCACTCTGGACAGTAAGTTATGCTGGAGCAGTCATCTGGACAACAAACTAAATGGGGCTTGCATAACATTTTGGCAGTGCAGGAAAATGATAGATAAGACGTGGAAAAAATTATACTTTTTTTGCTGTATTTACTTTGTCTCCATGCTCACCTACGGGGCCGTGGTCCGGTGGCACACCAAGCTAGTTACAGCCTCCAACGCGTTGTAATTACGCGTGCAAAAACTAGCCTGCATGGCGGCTACGGGCTGCATGAGGACTACTCCGACTGCAGCAGTGGAAGCCACCCTGGGACTTCAATCGCTCCACCTGTTCACACAGCAGGAAGCGACGAACAGCACGTCTTAACATACTCAATCTCTGGGGTAAGAGAGACACACCACACACCACGCTGCTTGATGGTTTTCGTAATGGGGAACTCCTTAGAGATCTCCTCCTCATTATGAAAACCATAAATGACCGGATACTGAAATAATTTATCTTCGATAAAAAATACTACATCCAACTTCATGACCAGGGAAGTAAAGGAAAACTCGATCCACATAGTCTCAGACAGTATGGCTGTTCTGCAAGCGCTGAACAGTTATACAGTTCATTCTGGGCTAAAATACAAATGCCACCAGCGCCTCAACCAGGTGGGTAACTTCAATAAAATAACCATTCAATGGATCAAAGGACACAGCGGTTCGCTAGGCAACGATGCTGCCGACGAGATTGCCAGTAGGGGATCGAGCATGGCACAAGTGGGACCTGAGCCCATCGCGCCACTCACCTTCGTGTATTTACGCACTCTGGTAACGAAACGCACCAGAAACCAGCATGACAAACTTTGGATGGACCAAGGCGAGTGCAGGCAGGCTAAGGAAGCACTTCCCACAATTGATGGCCGTCTCACGAAACAAGTTCTCCGTCTAACTAAACAAAAGTTGCGTACATTTACTGCAGCTTTAACTGGCCACGTGTCATTTAATAAACACCACTTTGTCATAGGAGTAACAGACAGTTCGCTGTGCAAGGCCTGCATGGAGGACGACGAGACAGCAGCACATGTGCATCTAAGCTGCCCGGTGGTCACCACGTACACGTACTTCAGTAACCCAGGTACCCTGCGTGAGACGGTCAGTAACATCAAGGCGTTGCTGGCCTTCCTTAAGGAGCTGGGGTGGATCGAATAATCGATTTCCCCACCCGTAAGCAAAATACACGCATTGACGTGGAGTTGCGGACACCAGCCCGTATTATCATTCACAATAAATATCTTTTGTCATCTAATAACACTGTTTATTTTAAGAGAAAATATTCTTAGTTAGTATGTTTGATGATTCTGCCTTTACTTTAAAACGGCTTAACGGATTTGTATGACATTTGGCACATGGGTAGACCATGACCTAGATTAGGACATAGGATTGTTTTTATCCCGATATTTCTACGGGATCGAGACTTATGCGGGTGAAACCGCGGGGTGCAGCTAGTAATAAAATAACCTCCTCCTGTTTTGATGTCGGTTAATAAATGACAACGAGCCCATTCAAAAACTCCTCGACTTAAGTTACCCTCATAAATAATTATCTCCCACTGAAAGCAGTGCACAGTTAATTAATGTAAGATTGACCAACGAGCCTGCAAACGATGCCACAATGACTTGTGGACTATCGCAAGTACTTGCACAATGACTTGCAGGAGTTTCGCCTACAGGCAACCGCACGCACATGGTAACAATTTGACATTGACAACGACTGTATGTCGTAACAGTAAGAGCGGTTTTCGTAGTTATAGTGTCACTTTGACATGCGGTTGTTGGTACTTGCATGATAACGCTCTCTTCGTACTGGGTAATTACATGCGTATTCAGTGATCAAGGGGGTGTGGTTGGGGGTGAGTGAAGGGTGTTTTTAAGACCTAGTTTGGATAAAGACAACATTGTGGTAGGGTTTAGGATGAAAAGATCTAGTAGGGTCTGAGTTTAAATCTATGATCATTTATAATTATAGTAGAATAAAAATGCACTTCATTTAAAATCCTGGTATTCAGCTACGTCCTGTTAGACTGGAAGCTGATCTTAAACTTAGTTGGGAAAAGGCTAGGCAGATAAATACAAACAGACTGAATATAAATACAAAGCTTGTAATCTGCTGCTAGGACTCAGGCCTCCTCTCTGTGAGAGAAAATGGGCCATTATACACCACGCGGGCTCTGTGAGGGTTGGCGGATGTCACATGTCTTCGAATTATTGGTTGTAGGACATGCCGCTGCCCTCACCGTTTTGAGAGCAGTGGTGATGAAATAATTTACACAAAGTAAAGTGCCTGCCTGGGTACGAACCCACGAACTACAAGTTGTAAGTCGCGGCCGCTGCCGCTGCGCCACCACTGCTCCACAGATATAGGCCTGCCTGTTCCTACTGCCAGATCATTTCTCAAGCAAGAAAACAGGGCTCGCTCAGACTTTCCCCTCATCAATATTCAGTAATTATGAGTCAGTTAAATTTCAATTGACAAGTTAAATAGCTGACTGTATTATAAGGCTTTACAGTGGTATGAAGAAGAATCGAATGATGTATTGTAAAATAGTTATTTCTGTAATTGAATATTTTTAGACGCTTTACTACGTCAATGATGGACCCGCCACGTAGTTTGGATCCACAAACTGTGCTTACTTAGTACTTCGATAAACTTGCGCACTATAATAACATTTCACGCATCTCATTGCTACGGCAGGCGATTAGTTACGAATTTACTACGGCTTAGCTCTATGTGTGCGGTAGGAAGGAGAACGCTTAAAATTGCAATGGTTCCGTTACTACTGGGTGTCCCAAAAGTCACGCAAAGTGTAATTTGATAGAAAATACCAAAGTATTAATTTCGTTCGTTAAACAAGGAAATCTCGTGCAAAATTTCATGCTCCTAAACCCAGCCTTTCAGGCTGTGCGTCGTCTGTCAGTGAATTTAAAAATTTTATCAAGTAAACAAGACGTATGCGCAATGGTATTTCCCATCTACAAAAATGGCAAATTACCAAACTGTTGTCCCCTTTACCCCTTTAGTAACTGGTTTCAAAAATCCTGAATTAAATTTTTATAAGTAGAATCGACTAAAAGCTTATATGCTTATACCGTAAATATATTCTTTTTGATGTTTGCTCATGAAGATCCGTAAATATTGACAGCTAACGTAGAATGAATAATTGCCGAACTGTATTGTCAAGTGACGTCCCCGCTGGTACAGCTATACTTTACCGACGTAAGGTGGCACAGGTGCAAGTATCTATAGGCTGAAAGTTACAAACCAACAAAGATACGATACGATGTCGACGAACTTGCTTTGGATAACTTGCATCGAGTTATACGGTTACCGCCTAACCAGGATACCTTCACACGGCGCTGTTTTTCAAGTATATTGGATACGATATTTTAATTTGAGAAAAAAATCTGGGGTTGTCGGCTATTCAAAAAATATCATTATGATTTTTATCGTATTTTCATTTGTCCGTGTTAGTATTTATAGCACTTTTGTTTGAAACAACATTTTTTTTGGTAATTTCCATTGTTGTTGCCACAGTGAAAGTTCTTTATATTATTAGTGTACAATCGACAACCGGACACATTGTATAATATGTGTAATTGATGTAGGACATGATAGTAGCGAAGACAGTTTGATGGAGAGTGAATATAGTATTGAAGATGATTGAAAAGTCTTAGAAAATCGTGTTTTATTGAAAATTCCTCATAAACGACAATAACAAATTATGTACGCCTTGCAATTAACTGTAATTGTATCGATAATTATTTGTAATGTGTCGAACACCATTGTAAGATGACAATTAAATGTCATCATACTCCATAGAAATAATCACATCTTCGAAAACAGTTTTATGAATTAAAACTATAACTTTTTTACGAGATGTTTTTGCGGCACTGCCGTAATTTTATATCTGATGTGTTGTTCTTTTATACGATTTTTTGGAAATACGGCAGGGACAGGGAATTTTTAAAAAAATTGACACACGTCCACCCTCTACGACGTCCTGCAGGACTCTGAGCGCGAGCCGATTTATCCCGATTTACTATATTTGTGTTTGTTTAAAATAAATCTATTAAACAAAAAAATCGAAACGTTAAAATCCCTCTTAAATACGATTACCTCATGGTACAGACGCCAGCACATCAAGCTACCCAAAACTGTCACATTTTCCCAATCAACTTTGAAATATATGGTTTATCAATAAAGTTGAAATAAATAAATGAATGAAAATCTATTAAAGAAATTTGACAGATTGTAGTAGCTTGAATTTCACATTATTTTGTGCTGTAATTAGGAAATAAAACCGAAAATGGTTTTGAAATCGATCCAGTTTCGGATTTTTTTTTTCATCGAGCAAATTACAATTTATCGAATTTGTTTTGAAACGGTAATTTCCCTAAAACAAGGTCATATATTATAAGAAATATATTTTTTTAAGAACCTAAATAAACTAATTTGACCATTTAAATTTAATTTGATTTGATTTGATTTGACACCCTGGCTACAATTAACGTTTGCTAATCAGTTTGTCTTAGTGTAAGTAGTAATCTGTGGAAAATGTAGTGGGTAGTATATTTGTTAAGTCATATGTTTAAGACACTTGTATATTTTTAGTATACTATTGTTTGTTTTCCCTATCAAAATAAATAAATAAATAGATTCTTAAACAGGCAAATTCGGATAACCCCCCGCATACACCGCACTGCCTAAGCCGTAGGGTCTAGAAGCTTGAAATTTTGAACAAGAGATACTTATATAACGAAAATGAGCACTAATAATGAATTTATGAATGTCAGTCCTCTAAAAGGGATAAAGTTGGGAAGGAAATAATATCGGGAACACGTCTTGTATGTAATTCTATAAAAAAAAAAAACTACACAGTATCATCATACACTACTTTTCCACCTAAACAGCATCCCAATTCAATTCAAAATAACTTAATCAACAATCAGTTCGACCAATCACTGTCGATTGTCTGCCCCAACAATGGGCTCCTACTTCCCATTGATCATCTCTAGTGTGAGGTGTGCCCCAGCAATGTTTCTCGATTAATAAAGGGTTGCTGCCCTTAAGAAAATGCCGCTCATTCACAAGATTGATCTGCACATACGCCTTAATGGCTGGAGACTGTGACCTCTGAGTTTGTTTCGGCCTTAATTATGACTTATATTAAGGAATAAGTGGTTTTTGAGATGAGATGTTTTTTTGTTATTATTGAGGAGACGCGGTTATTATTAGTATTGTGAAAGTCTAAAGCGTTCCAGGTGAAATTTCTTAGAGGCAAAAGTTAGGACAAGACTGTTCTGTGAAGTTTGCTCTTGTAAATATTATATATCTAAATTAGATCAGTTTTATTTCAGAGTTCCTGAAACCTTATTGTCTATATTTATTAACGTTACTAAGGAATACAGAACTCTAAATAGCTACCCATAAAGGGCATTGGACCTGTGACCCACCATAGAGAATTTGTGATTTTTAAGCTCATCATTCATCTGCTTGGCCATATTTGCCCAACTACATAATATTGGGGTCGGCTTTCAGTCTAACCGGATGCAGCTGAATACCAGTATTTTACATGGAGCGACTACCTATCTGACCTCCACAACCCAGTTACTAGGTAATACGTTACCCCTTGGTAAGACTGGTTGTCAAAGCGTGTTGTTGTCAAACTGTTAAAGATCCACTAATTACAGCCGGGACCCGTTGGTCTCAACGAGCTTTCTAAGATTTTTAAGTTATCATTATGTCATTATTATCAGTCATCATTGTCTCATTATTATCAGTCATTATTAAAGAAAAGAATGGGTTGCAGTTGCCAATTCATGTACCTAGTGTCGGTATCGCCTTATAAAATTCATATAGGTACCTATTGTAGTTAACACCTTAAATTAATAATTAAAAAAAATCTGTATATTGCAGGTAGTATACGAAATATGAACAAATAACAAAGTACTATTTACAATTTAGGAAGACATTGATTTATATTAATTAAATGTTAGCAGTGATATTTGCAGGGAATTGGAATCAAAGCATATTAGCTCTACTCAGAATCATTCTACAAACACAAAACGGGGTTTGCTTTCAATGAAACCACCGTGTAATCAAAAACAATTACAAAGAGTATCCATACTCGTATCCAGTTGACTACAACTTCACTACACTGCTTCGCAGCGAGCCAAGGGTTAAGTCCATACATATTAATTGCGCGGACAATCGGGCGAGTGTCTCATACATATGTAGCACTAGCGGGTAGAAATGAGAGAATGCTTTCTGAAATTATTCTATAGGTAGGTATTATAGGGGGGAAGGGGAGGGGTACATTAATTCGGGTTAGCCGGCCTTTGTTACGTGGTGGTGTTTATGGTTTCTTGGTTTTTCTTGTGTTTGAATAATTCTGATAGTGCTTCCTTTGGTGCGGAATGCGAATATGAGTGAGAGTTTCAAATTTTTTTTTCCAAATAATGAAATAACAAAAAAAAAAAACTCTTCCATAGGATAAACTCTTCAATAGTTCTTTCCATAGGATAAATTGGTTAATATTTTCCAATAACCACCCAATAACTGTACGAAGATGTTCAGTCTTGTTTCTCCTAGAGTTTCTTAACTAAGGCCTGATTTTTCAATAGTCAGATAACTTTTAACAAAAAAATAAATCTGACTGTTTAACATATTTTCTATACAAACGCTGTCAAACCGCAATATTTATTCCTCAAATAAAAGTTATCTGACTATTGAGAAGTCAGCCCTTAGCTGTTTGAGTTATAGTTGACATACTATAAGTAAATACAATCAACTATAGCTATTTTATATATGTAGATATATGATAGAACTTTGAGAAGAATCAACAGGTGTCGTTTCGACAGCAGCACTAAGAATTGCATTTCACACTTCCCATGCAACGTGCACGTAACCGAAAAATAAAAAAGAGTTTCAAATACTGGGATAAAATAATATCCATGATACAGTCACGAACAAGCATGGAATTAACATGTACTCTTGGAAATAAGTTTATTTTTTAATCATTCCTGGCAATACTGAAAAAAAAAACTATTTTCCAATTTCAAATCTGTCAAATAGCAGAGGAATAAAATAATGTCGGAGAATTAAACGTCAAATTGAAGGCAAAGACAATCCACCTCTGTATTTCTTTTCGTAACTAAAAACCCAACCCTTCTAAAGTAACTCTCCAAATAGCCCGCAACTAAAAAAGCCCGGCACAGAGGCATGGCGGCCATTTCTCAGTCGCCATTATCCGGCTCTTCGCGCTCATTCCACTCGCACCTACACTCCGCTGTTATTAGGAAAATTCTAACTTATTGCTGTACTAGCCGTGCTCTCAAGATGTCTTGGGTTGTGGTTCAAAGAGTAAGTGGGCACGAGGAAGTAAATTATACGAAAACACGAATATAAACCGGCCGATACCAGAGTTTTTAGTACTTTTGCGTACTTGTAAAAACACATTTTTATTAAGTACTAGCTAATGTCATGACAAAACGTGCACTGACTGGACAGGTCCGCTCAATCTGTGTGGTTCTTTACTCAAAAGACCATTTCAGACACCAATCTGCATGGTCTTCACATGATCTGACCAAGATTATGTCTGGACTTTAAAAGAGACTGTGACCTCTGAGTTTGTTTCGGCCTTTCTTCTCAGAGTAGTCAGATAGGAAACGCCGACCTCATCTAGTTTAAAAAATATGATTGACATGTAAAAGTGTTTGTACAAACCTACTTACAGAAAATAAATCATTTATCATTTATCATGTGGCATGCGTTACAGTGCCTTTCTTTTTTCATAAGGAACCGTCTCTGGCACGCATACATTAACACAGTTTCATCATAGTCGGTCAAGCCGTTTTCGAGTTTTTGCGAAACTAATAAACGGCAATTGATTTTTATACATGTAAGAAGATTTATTAAACTTGATCTTATAAGAAGTTGCAATAAATAGTTGGAAATCACATCGAAGCAAGGTGATTTGTATAAGAACTGTTAAGGCTCTTTCGCACGGCAAGATCCCGTTTTTTGCAGGTACGGTTTTTTGCAGGATCCCTTTAGTAGTGTACGCGTTTAAATGTGGTTTAAATATAGGTACATATTCACACAAGCATCCTGTTTGCCGGATACTGCAGGCAGGATGCATGTGTGAATACACTGAATACCTCCACTATTTATTTGTAAGAATTAAGCAAATTAGCATACGAACTGTACTACCTATCACATAAAGTTAGCAATGAAACACTTCTGATGGCTTATCACGCGTTAGATGCATCAGTATTAAGGTTTGGTATCATATTTTGGGGTAACTGCAATGAGAGGGAGGAGCTCAAAAACGGTGTATAACATTTATGTCAAGTCTTAAATGCAGCTGTGAAACAGTATTTAGGTCTCTGAAGATACTGACTTTTCCATGTTTATACACTGTAGGTGGCATTTTTTGTAAAAACTCATTTAAACTTATTTTCGTCACTCGCTGACAGAAGAACACGTCCACGCCCTTTGATATCCCAGTACAAAAACTTGTTGCACTCAGGTAATTACAAAACAGCACTGCTAAGAAAAAATATTATGAAAATGGTACCTGTTATTTAAAATAAAATACCTCATTGTTTTAGGGATTATTTTGTTCATATTTTTAAATCTAAGGTAGGTAACTGCACTACGTTTAAGAAAATGTTATTACTCAGTAAAAGACTTTTAAATGATGTGACTTCATAAAAAATGTTTATTATAATTACCTAGTACATATTATTGCGAATTTATTAGCTAAATGACATGAAATAAATTGTTCATGTTTCTTATAATTTCCTGACTATCTGTTTTTTTTATCTATCAGTATTAAATGTATTTGTATTGTTGATATTATTTTTTGTATAATTAATGTAATGATTTGCACGCTGTAAGGTGAAATGTAGGTCATTATCTGCCGAGCCTTTTCCCAACTGTTTTGGGGTCGGCTTCCAGTCTAAACGGATGCAGCTGAATAACAATATTTTACATGGAGCGACTGCCTATCTGACCTCCACAACCCAGTTACTGGATAATACGATACTCCTTGGTAAGATTGGTTGTCAGACTTTCGGGCTTCTGACTACCCGTATCGACTGTTAAAGATCCACGAATGACAGCCGGGACCAACGGATTAACGTGCGTTCCGAGGCCCAGAGGGGTCTCGGTATGTAAAGATGGTCACCCATCCACAGACCAACCGCGGCAAGCGTAGCTTAACCTGATCGATCGACCTGTGCAGCTGTTATTATTTAGCCACGGGCCCCCCTAGTAAGGTGAAATGTAGATGATCTCATTTATTTATGTCATGGTATTTATGTCAATGGTAAGTATACTGTACCTACATTGAGAGCAAATAAAATTCTGATTCTGTAATTAGGAGAGGATTATGAAATTCTTGTGTCTGATTCAGTAGCCCGTGGTAGTTACAAATCAAATCAATCCTCATTTCAAAGCTAACTGTTAAGCCTCATAGTGTAGTCCGTTTACTAGTTGCCCCGCTCGCTCCCATGACTCACGCGGTCACGCCACACAATCGTAGTGCTAAGCGTAATGCATCGTGAAAGGGGCGCGCGTGACTGTCGCCGCGGATCTAAAGCGGATCCCAGATCACTTGTAAAAATGATCGTATTACATATATGCATTAGTAGAAATGATCACTAAGCTGTTATCTATATGCACTATGTGTGACTGTGCGGAGTATGGGAATAATTATGAACACTAAGTGTATCAATTTACTTAGTTTAAAAAAAAAGAGGCATCTAAGAGTCTTAACATTTGTTTGAACAACCCGTCTACCAATTTTTTAGGTTATGTGGAAGACAATTTTTCTTCAAATTGTTGTATAAAGCTAAATGTAGCATTTTGTACAACAAAATGTTTTTAAAAGTTTAACAGCGACCATTTATTTCTTACAGAATTTTTCATAGTTCTCCAAGTAAATTCATTCTTTATTAATATCAAATAATATAGACCAACGAACCACACCAATTTCATACGGCTGAATTATAGATACCGAACCCCAATACATTATCACTCATTGTTCCTCCTTTCTCCATCTATGTCTCAGTCACATGTTCACATAAAAGTAGCCGCGAGCCACGACCCGGGCTAACCCTCCTCGCGTCTTGATTAATTACCGCACTATTAATCAGCACATGACTGATAGATGACATCGGCGGAGAGAGGGTTGACGATAACATTTGTTAAGGAACCTATTTTGTTTTAGTTATGACTATGTTAGGTTTTGATTTACGAGAGCTGCGACTAAGACGTTTGGGATTGAGTGGTTACGATGTGGTAATTAGTTAGGTCTTAGTTTATTATCAAACTATTTTGGTAAAAACAAAAACATAACCTAAGGAATTATTGGAGCATTATTAGTATTATTTGAAGCTGTTTTTGTGGTATTGTTCAGACATCAGACTGCAGGCACAGGTAAAGGTAGGCACAGGGCGGCGGGGCAGTGACGTGCAACCTGTTGCCATGCTTTCAACACATCATTCTGAACCCCCTGAGTTCAAATTTTTCGTCGGTTATTAAAAAAAAATGCTGTTCCATACATTTTGACCGAGTCGTTTTGAGATTGCGCTTCGATGTCACCCAGTATTACATTTGTACACAAGCTGATGATTTCAATTTACAAAATTGTAAGCATCAGTAAAGTCGATTAAAATTTAACTAATAATAATAATACAATCAGTAAACGTTTCTTTATTAGGTGTACGTATTCATGCTTTCCATTACGTAATTTATGTGAAGATATTGTTTTTAGCTATTGTGGTTAGCCCGAAAGTAATGAGACACTATACAAAACTCTATACATTTCCTTTTTCAAGTTAATTGCTTTCGATAATACTCTAGAATGTTGTGGAACACTCTAGGTACTTATTGTGATGTGGGGGTATATAAAACCGCCCTCGCGATCATTTTAATCAGTTTGAAGAAAAATGGACGAGCGACAAATGCGAACACTATACTTTTACGAGTACTTGTTAGGCCACAATGCGCGGGCTGCGGCTGACAATATCAACCCTGCATTGGGCGCTGGAAGTACAAGCCATGCGACGGTGTCTCGATGATTTGACCGTTTTAAATCAGGACAAAGGAGCCTTGAAAGTGAGCCACGCTCAGGACGACCACCCGCAGTGAATGATGACGATTTACGCCGCGAACTGCAGTTCAATCCGGATGCTAGCAGTCGTGAATTAGCGGAAGCACTTAGCTGCAGTCACAACGCCTGGAATACTATCTGCACGAGCTTGGGTATCGAAAAGTTTTGGCTTGGTGGGTACCGCACATCTTTACAGACGCAGTCGTGCAGTCCGTGTCGCTATCTGTTAATCACTTTTGCTGCGACCCCAACGTAAAGACTTTTTGTCTAAATGATAAATGATTTATTTTCTGTAAGTAGGTTTGTACAGACGCCAGCACATCAAGCTACTACAATCTGTCAAATATCTTCAATAGATTTTTAACTTTATCGCTAACGCATAAGATTCAAAGTTGATTGGGAAAGTTTGACAGTTTCTGGTAGCTTGATGTGCTGGCGTCTGTACAAACACTTTTAGATGTCTGATCTGGTTATTGGAGATGAATCATGGACTCATCACGAGAACGCTACACGTCGTGCTTTTTGGCTGCCTCGAGAAGAAACGCCACCAACTTAACCGAAGCTGAGTCAAAAGAACCGCTTAAAAGTTCTGCTTTGCTGGTTCCAAGGCGCGCAAAGCATGCTGTTTTATGAACTTATTACATAATGAAACTATAAACGCTGACAAATATTCAACCCAGCTCACCAAACTATCTGCTGCTAGCAAGAAAAAACGACGAAGACGAGTCAATGTAGTTTTACTACACGATAACGCTCGACCTCACGTCGCATCTGCCGTTCGCCAACAGTTGGAGAACTTGGGCTGGGAGACGATACCTGATGTCTGATGGGGCGAGGTCTGGGGAATAAGGTGGGGACCTTATTCCCCAGACCTCGCCCCATCAGACTATCATTTGTTTAGAGCCCTGAAACAACATTTGCGGGGTAAACAATTTAATAATGTCTCTGATGTAGAGGCGGAGTAAAATAACTTTTTCGAGGCACAGCCATCAGAGTTCTGGGCGAAAGGCATCCAAACTTTGCCGGATCGTTGGCAAGAAGTCTTAGATGCTGATGGTGATTACATCATTGACCAAGCTTTTTGTATTGTAATAATAACGTAAACCAAGTGTCTCATTACTTTTGTGCCAACCTGATACAACACAAACCCATTCTTTTGAACCATTCCCAACTTGTATTCAAGTTAAGACGAGCTAGTCTCGCAGTACAAAATGTTTATTATAACTAAATCAAATAGGACTCAGGAAGCGACGCTTTGGTACGTTTTGATTAACCCTAATAAATCTGCTGGCAGTATTGTGCTGCGTTCAATTGGGTTAGTGCGGAGGCAAGTAGCGACTGCGAGTGAATGGGGCTTGTTAAAGAGATTTGTGTTTCAGCCACTTCCTTCGTTTGGTTTAAGACGACAGTGGAGAATTGAATCATTTTCTTTGAAAACTTTTTAGTTAGTCAACAGTTCTATTATTTTGCGTTCTGTATTTATTATACCACTTTTTTAAGCTTTCTTATTATTTTTTTGTGAAAATGTTTTAAGTTTAAATAAGGTCACTTCAGTAAGCGCTATGGATGTGTGATATTTTAATCCGAGAAATAATGTAAAAATGTACACATACGATTCGATATTGAAAAGAAAATCATTACTGTATTTCAATGTATACGTACCTAAAACTCATAATAATTGAATGACCAAACAGGAAATAGTAATGTTCTATATTAACATTTAACAATATACATTATTATGATGTATTCCGAAGTATTTTTAATCGAAAACCATGAAGCTATAACAAAAAAATGGAGTCGCGTAATGGATACATAATGAGTAAATTACTGGTCATTACACTATTGTAATATTTTATACGTAGCAAAGTGGTGAAATACATTATAACAAAGTTGTTATCTGATGGACGTGGTACCTATTCAATATATATTTTATTGTTTTTTTAACGGTCAAATAGGAATTTTTGACAATTTGAGTCAACGAAGGTTCTGCAGGGTAATTGCGTAACACACTATCAGTAGCAATACGTTTCATTTTGTCAGTTCAACAGCATTCATTGCGTTATTTACGTTTTTGAGCAGACACATTTTTCGAACATTTGGAGCAATGGATTAGCAATATGCTTCAAAATTATTCAAATTGAGAGTAATAGTGTATTACGCAATTAGGGTGCAGGTTAGTTGGAAACTATATTCATAAAGGTTTATTGTAGGTTGGTGATGCCATATTGTAAAATCACTCACCATTCTTAGGAGACCTACAAGACAACTTCGTTAACGCACTGTTTAGATTATCGCCTTAAAATACAATAAATTAAACAAAAAGGAAATCGTTGAACAAACCCCGCTATCATCCAGTAACTGCTCGCCAGCTTAAAGGCAGTACAATACAAGAAGGCAGCGACATAATGAAATTAGCGCAACCGTACTCGCCTTAAGAACAGTGATTTACGTAATCAAAGAGCGTCTAAACGGATTACCGACGAGGAGGGTCCTTTTATTTACTAACTAAACTTTACAAGGGAGACTCGAGGCTTTTGATTTCAGTATTGTGAACGATACAATGGTATATGGTTACGAATTGGAGTTTTTGGGACGATAAAATCAAAATCAAAAGTAATTTATTCAAATTAGACTGATAATCAGAACTTTTCGAACGTTAAAATTATATAAGACCAAAACGCCTTCACCAATACTACCCACTACATTTTCCACAGAAATTAGATGAGAGGGCGCTAGTGGCGCACAGTTAACATCGACTCCGTATTTGAAAAATGTAATTAAATAGTAATTGTGCATTAATTAATTGATTATTAATATAATTGTGTCCAGATAGTGACTAGTAACGCTAAATAACGTTATCTTCGAAAAACTCAAGTGTAATGTGACAAAACAAACAACATACGTGCAGTGTTTACAAAACAAATAAATCAGTGACACAGGCGTAAGAAAAGGACCTACACCGACTTCACGACGTAATAACACCAAAGACTACAGGTACAATAACTTAGTTCTATTAAAAAACCCATTAATCACATGAAGTGCAAATAAAGATCGTTAATTTTCAACATTTTGAATTTGTAGTCTCGAAGACTCATTGAAGTTGAGTAAAGTGACATCTAGTATCAATACAAGTAATACGGTGGTATAGACATCTAGTGATAAATATCAGTACTTCATTCACAACTATGGACGAAATCAATAATGTCACTGTCAGACGCGCACGAGCGCACTCAAACTCCGACAACTTGGTTGAAACTTTTGTCGATAACACACTAGATGGCACTGTATGTAGTATGCCAGACATATCGGATGATGAGGACATTGATTTAATCACCCAGTTAAAGAAAAATATTGATGACCTCACCATTAAACTCAGTAGCGCAAATGGAGAAATTGACTCATTAAGCATAGAAATTGGAAAGCTTAAAAAAGAGAATGAAAATCTAATTCGGAAAAACTCACTATACAAAAAAATAGCTGCTAGTCCATTAAAATCTCCTACCATCACACCAAAAAAACAAGGGATTAAATTCTCAAAACAAGCAGGATGTATAAACAAACAAACACAGACTGATTCTGATATTGTAGCCAAAGAAAAGGTCTCAATAAAATCAGCAACATCTACACAAGAACCAGGATCCGAGCAAAATACTACGACAACCAGTAAGATATGTATCCTTAGCAATAACAAGGAAAACAAAATACTTTCGATCGCAAATACCACTCTGCAACTCAAGTCAGAGATATGTCACTACTTAATGCCACACTGTACGATGGACCAAATGATGCTCAATATAGAAACCAAAGTCAAGTCATTTACTATGAACGACTTCTGTATTATATTGATAGGAGAAGAAGACATCAATTCAAATAACTAGGTACCATAATTTGATATTTAGTATACGAGCATCTATAAATAAAATTCAACATACAAATATTATTATCTGCGCACCGACATATAAATGTGGCAACTATACCAATATATTTAATGGGAAGATTGAATATTTCAATAGTCTACTGTGCCATGATATATTCACGCATGAACACGCTTATTTTCTCGACTCGAACATGAACCTGACCTACGACTATAAAATGTTCTATAGACGTAGCGGAAAGCTCAATAACACTGGCATGCGAACAATTTTTCAAGATCTAAATGAAACTTTGCTCGATATCAAACGTTTTTACGCAGACTCAATAGAATCAAACAATATGGCACAAGTGAATGAAAATAACCAGACCAGACAATGTGATGACCAAGAAGGATCCATCATGGCAGGAAACCAGGAGAAACTAACAGATTTTTTTCGTGACCAATAATGTTTGTGTTATGCATCAGAATATTGCCGGGTTGCTAAACAAATCCGACAATGTCACAATATGCTTAGATGAGCTATTATCAGAAAAGGGTCTAAGTGTAGATATATTGTGTGTAACTGAGCACTTCATTATGACAGGATACGAGTCTTACTTAACTATACCAAATTATCAACTAGCGGCTTCGTACTGCAGAAAAGAAAGCAAGAGAGGCGGAGCATGCATCTTGGTAAAGAACGGACACCACTTTGTCGAATTAAAGAAGATATCCAACTTATCAGAACCCGGAGTATTTGAATGTTGCGCGATAGAGTTACCTAATTATAACATTGTTCTGGCATGTGTGTATAGGGTTCCCAAGTTAACAAATTTCAACGCATGTATGGACAAATTACAATCCCTCCTGCAAGAGTTATCTAAGAAATGCCATTATAATATTGTCATTGCAGGGGATTTCAATATTGACATTTTAAAAAAGAACGCTCAAACCATTGAATTTGAATGCCTATTACTGAATTACAATTTAAAATTAGCCTTTAATCAACCTACACGCCTAAAGAGTAAAACCGGTATTGATAACATTGCTCATAACTTTCGCAAAGTATGTAAGACCGAAGTCCTAGAACTTGCTCTATCTGACCATACGGCACAACTAATAACGTTTCCAGTACAAAAAAAATGTAAGATTAAATATTGGAAGGTTACAAGACGCGACTACTGCAATGAAAATATGACAAAATTTAAAAATTGCTTAGATAAATTATCATTTTCTGACATTTACGAAACCAACGATCCTAATGTAGCTTACAAATCTTTTATTGATATATTTTCGTTATTCTATAAATTGTGCTTTCCCGAATATAATGTTAGAATTGGCACGATGAGAAAACCAAAATGGGTTTCACGTGGTGTAAAACTATGTAGTAAAAAGAAAATACAACTTTTATGGCAATATAGACTTCAACCAAATGAGAATAATAAAAGAAAACTGACTTGTTATTCAAAAGTATTTAAAAAAATTGTAAAACTCACTCAAAAGGCACAGAATAACCATGCAATAAATACGTCAGATAATAAATCAAAAGCTACCTGGAAAATTATTAATAGCTCAAAATTCATCATTCCGAAAAACTGTATTGACAAAATTTGGGTAAAAAATGACGTCATCACTGACCCAAAGGCTATGGCAGATGCTTTTAATAATTACTACGTTGACAAAACAAACCCTATAGCAGGATCTGGGAATAATGCTGCGTCGCTGATACCAAAAAGAAAAGATTCCTTTTTTCTCGCCCCATGTCTGTCAATCGAAGTGTTTAAAATTATAAAACAATTGAAAAATACAAATAGTGTAGGGCATGATGGCCTATCAACAAAAGTTTTAAAAGCTGTAGCAGGAGAATTATCACCGCATCTAAGCCATATAATTAATATGTGCATCGAGACAGGTGTTTTTCCCGATGCGTTAAAAGTATCTACCATTAAGCCACTATTTAAAAAGGAAAATAAAGAGCTTATGCAATGCTATAGGCCAGTTTCCCTTATTAGTATAATTGCTAAAATATTTGAAAAGTATTTATATAAACAGTTGTATAGTTACGTCGAAAGAGAAAATATACTCGCTAATGAACAGAAAGGGTTCAGAAATGGTAGAACAATAAACATGGCAATCTACGACTTTTTACATAATGTCATGCAAAAAGTAGATGCGAATATACCGGTATGTACTATATTCTGTGACATGACACAGGCTTTCGACCATGTCCGGCACGACATACTTATAGAGAAATTAGAAGCATATGGCATTAGAGGTAATGTCTCAAACCTTATTAGATCTTATTTAAGCAACAGAACACAATTTACAGAAATTTCAGCAGTAAATAAAAGCAATAAACAGGAAATTATATATAAATCAAGGGAACGTGTAGTTAAATTTGGTGTACCCCAAGGTACTGTCGTAGGCCCGCTATTTTTTATACTGTATATTAATGATCTACCTAAAAGTATCGACCACCCAATGACACTTTTTGCCGACGACAGTACCATAACAATCGCTTGCAAAAATAGGGACACATATGAAACTGACATTAACAATTCTATAGAGTCAATGGTAAAATGGTTGGAAAAAATAATCTTAAGATAAACCTAGGGAAAACGAATATTCTGCATTTTGCCCAAAGATCATCCATACCAAAAGTAAATGTCCATTATTGTAACAACAGCATAGACAAAGTGAACATAACCAAATTTCTTGGAGTAACTATTGACAGCAAATTAGATTGGAAAGCGCATACGGAAGCATTAAGCAAAAAAATTAGTAATTCCACATATGCACTGTATAAATTAGCCCCCATCCTAAATGTTGATGCGCTGCTAATCGCTTATCACGGCTTAGTGTCCTGTAACTTAAGATATGGAATAATTTTTTGGGGAAACTCAACAAACAAGGATATGATTTTTAAAACGCAAAAGAGAAGCCTGAGGGCTATGTTTGGACTTCATGTTACAGAGAGTTGCAAACCATTTTTTAAAGCATATAAAATATTAACCCTTCCGTCAATGTACATTTTAGAGACCATTATGTTTGTCAAGTCGAATCCACACCTATTCCCCTTATTGGCAGACAGAGTAGTTCGAAATAGACGCGACAATAGTATACTATGTATCCCGAGATCCAGGACAACTCTAATGCGTAAAAGTGTTTTCTGTATGGCGCCAATTCTTTATAATAAGTTGCCAAAACATTGGAGGGAATTGACTACTGGAAAATTAAGAAATAGATTAAAAAGCCTTCTGTTAGAGAAAGTCTATTACAGCACTGACGAATTTCTGGCTGACAAATTAATTTGACATGTATAATGACATCCTAATTTTTATTAATAATTGTTTAACATTTGATTTTTTTATTTGTATTATTGGATTTGTATTATTTGCTATGATGAGCTTGTGACACTATTTGATTTTATTTTATTTGTACCTTTTAGTTAAAGTATGGTCTAAATTGGATGGATAACTGCTAGATTTGCTGTGTGTAATGGACGAATTTAAATTCACTTGATGCTGTGTAGAGTCATATTATATTTGTACGCCGTTCAGGCAAAACATGACTGTCATAATTATAATTTGATGTAACACCTTGCATGCTATGTGTGTGTATACTCATGTTTTGAACAAATAAAAATTATCTTATCTTATCTTATCTTATCCAATTCCTGTTGCTTTAGCTGGGAAGAAAGAAGAGGTGGCACGAAAACGCCCCAGCATCACATCACAGCTGTCTGTTCAGTTAGAAGAACTTGATTCTATAGAATAGGTACATGGTTGGGAATTTGAGTTTCTAGGACAACAAAATTAAAACCAACAGTCATTTATTCAAATTAGTCTGAAAATCAGCACTTTTCGAATATCAAAATGACATAAAACAGTCCCCCGGCGTGCCCGCCCTTCACCACTTCCTATTGTTTTCGCTGCGAAGAAGTAGTTGCGCAACAAACTCTTCAGCAGCTAAGCAGTCTGTTCTGTCAGAAAAACTTGATTCTATAAAATAGTAGGTATGCGAAGTGGTTTGCTATACGTCAGCTAGCCGCGCCATTATACCAACAACATTAGATTATTGGACTGTTATTTAAAATGTTACTGTTAAGACTGTTTAAATACATTACCATCCTCTTGGCCTTCGCCGCAGTCGGGTAAAAACACCTCATGAAGATTTATCTAATTTGGTGGGTAAGTAGGTCTCTAGGTGATATATAATTAGGGACGCAAATCTCAGGTGCACACACTTGAAAGAAAAGATCTGTAAGCCATGAAACATCGTTTTTTATTAGACTTTAGAAGCTTATTATTGGAACCTACTTACATTGAAGTAATTACTTATTTTCAGCAGTTCTGGTATTATGATTGTGTCGTGGTAATATATGGTTTTCTAGATTTGATAAGTGTGATCTTTTGGGAACATATTCATCATCTTGCTGCCCCCCCCCCCCCGTCCCACTTTACTTGTGGTCGGCGCAACGGGTCATTTTCTTCCATTCTCCTCTGTCAAAAGTCACGCTTGCTATCATTTTCCTTTGATTACAAATATAAAAAAGTTTTTTTTTTCAGAATGACACCCATGTATTATCCAAACCACGGATATGATCCAAACAAATACCACACAACCCCCATCATAACCTTAAAACAATAACAAATCCCCCCATCAGTAACCACTAATTAACAAACAATACGTGAACCGAACAGTACACTCACCCGCAAAAATGGAATATGCCGAGTGTAGTCAGAGAGCTCCAATTATCTGAGCAAAGGCACTCGAGGCGCGTCAAACGCACTGGGTGACTCAAAGTGCGCCAAACGGAAATTGCCCGCGCCATCTTGCCCGCCGACCGGAAACCCGCCAAATTATCGGGCTATGGGCTGTACTCTCAGACCCTTAACTTATGGATATTACGTGATTTTTTTTTTGGTGGTTTTATTGTTCTTGGCGGTAATTGTCTTTTCTAGGGTGTCTTGGGGAGCGAACTAGCGTTTACAAGGAGAAATTTCAGTGTGTATTTTCATTTAGAAAATTTTAGCTACATCTGCATTCAGGTAGATATTGCAAATGCTGGAAAGAAGTAGGAAACTTGGTCTCGAGGGTGTCTTATACGTCGTTTATTACAGCTTGATAATGTCAGAAGGATCGGTAACAGTATTTTCCTATTTAATACGAGCAAGAAATAAAATCAACAGCAGCAAAACGTGGTCAACATCACCGTCCTTCTCTTATTCATGTTTAACTAGAGTCAGTGTAGTACGCATGTTTCTTCCGTACATTTTCATGCTGATGACAATTTTCTCTTTGACAATTCGTTGCAGTGATATAACGTCTTTTAATAGGATGTGAGAGTATAACAAAGCGGCAAAATCAGTGAAATAACTTGGAACCACGGAAAAAAGCTTTGAAGACATTTTCCGCCACGATTTTTACCAAAACCATGCGCACAATCTTCCCATTAAAGTCAAGGCAACCATTTAACTTTTCAACAAATACCGTCAACAGGGTCCACATTATTACTGGCACATAAATACAGGGGTGTCACAACACATCGGCGCGCGGCGAGGCGGCGAGGCGGCGAGGCGGCGCGCGGCGGGGCGGCGCTATCGCACGCGACAGCCCTGTGCGCTTCACTGCCGAACGTAATTGTTTTAGGGTTCTGAAGCTGCTTTTAATATTACGGATATGGTGTTTGATTAGATTTTTTTTGGGACTTGAGAGGAAGGACATCATCATCTTCATCATCTGCCTAGTCTTTTCCCAACAATGTTGGGGTCGGCTTCCAGTCTAACCGGATGCAGCTGAATATCAGTATTTTACATGGAGCGACTGCCTATCTGACCTCCACAACCCATATATCTAGGTAATACGACAATATGACTTGAGAGGAAGGACATCTTACATATGCTGGCCGAAATAATATACGTGAGAACTTACTATATCTGTAAGTTTCATTACCCAAACCATTTGAATGAGTAAAGAAATAAATGCTTAAATAATTTAAAAGTATAGTGCGACATTTTTAATATGAATTGAAGCATATTTACAAGTGGTGTAAATCGCTTTTTTCATTAGTGTAAGTTTTACGCTAGCCGAGTGTGCGTAAAACGATAAGTGTGCTATTTTGAAAGTAGTGCTCTCAGGCAACTGACCGCTTACGTAATTAAAAAATCAAATCTTTTTGATTTATCATTCACCAGGCGCAGCGTCTAGTACTTCGCTTCCACAATCGATTCAAAGTATTTTGAATAACTACTGACAGTTGTTCTATGTCAAACTAAAGTGCATTTATGACGTTATTATTGTGTACCAGACAAGAAAAATGACTAGAGTGCTACGTAAAGAAAAGATTAAGGTCATGCTTCACGCTGACAAGTTACTTGTTAAATTAAACCTAGTTTACTTATTAACTCTATTCACAGGGGTAGTTGACACAAGATTTATGTAACGGCCGCCAGACCATTAAGTTTAACTTTTAGCCGCAGCTAGTTGTATTTAACGGCTTGTGCAAGATAAACCGCCTGTCATTGGCTACATATATATTTACTTGTATAACTTTAATGACATTGGAACTTTTCGTTCAACTGATTGGCTTTTTAAACTTTGTTTAAGAATGTCACGCACTTTTTTTTGGCTTTCACGTAGCGATCGCTACGCCGTAGCTGTTTGCTGCGGCGTAGCAATCGCAATCATAGTAGATCGTATATCTAATGGTGGCTACGATACATGTTCTGCCTAGTTTGGGGCCAAGGCCATCTCTAACTTGTATTTTTTCTGTTGTAATGATGCCATGGAAAAAATACTTCTAAACAAATCTAACAAAACTGCGCTATACTAGCCCATTTTCATTCTATACACACAATTGACAACAAATAACTGTATTTATTTCTTTCACACAAAACACTAAAGACATTCATCCCACTATAGCGAAAAAATACATACAAAAAACTATTTGAACGTCGAACAATTGCCTTACAAATCTTGTCGCACTATTCACAGTCGCGATATCCGCGTATCCGACCCATATCCGCTTAGTATCCGACCTTATCGCTCGCAAACCGTGAGTTATATCCGCGGGTATCCGAAATAATCCCTGTTTATGACCTAAGGATTGTCCACGTATAAATTTTTATATCGGCGCGGATCAGAAAAGAATATATCTTTGTAAATACGGTGACATTTTTTTATGCATTAAATTTCAATTTAACTGTATTTTATTTGGGGGGTTTAGGTGCTTTTAGGAGATATATGGACTACACAGTGGTTAAATATATACAACGTGTAACGTTAAATGCGCAAAACCAGAAAATAGTTTGATCAGAATAACGAGCAGAATTAATTGAACCACTTTTTAATATAGGTCACATTTTTCAAAAAATCTTCATTAAAAACGTTGCCGTGTCTATTTATTAATAGGTCCAGCAAGCCAATGTCAGCGCGGCGCAGCGGCCCGCTGACGACTCCTCCCTCGATAGAGCGTCGTCGCAGACGCAAGAAACGGTCAGAATGGCCAGTAAAACTAAAACAGTACATAAAACCTTTACAATTTTTTTAAGGACTTATTTTCTCTATGAAATAGGTCAATTGAATTAAAAATCAGTTGGGGTGTCTGAGGTTTTGCGCATTTAACGTTACACGTTGTATACATATACTATATATTATATATACTATACACTCAACTGGCTCGGTTAGGTAAATAGTTCAAAATAAAAGCTATTGTAAACACGGATGTGGTTCTAAAGATAGCATAGCATAATCAGCTTATAATGTCCACACTGCGGGACACAGGCCTCCTCTCGCTGAGAGGGAGTGGGCCGTAATTCACCACGCGGGCTGCGGTCCCAGTGCGAGTTGGTACTGATGATAGACTTTAATATAATAGTGCCAGCCTATTATCGTCCCAATGCAGAGGATAGGCCTCTTTTTATACACAGAAGGAACGAGCACTGATCATCATACTTGCTCAACACGGGTTGACGATTTCGGACTCATTTCGACTACAAGTCCAGGTTTTCTAGCGATGTCACTAATGTCTAAGATAAACTCAGAAAGTACATATGAATTGAGAAGTGACATTGGTACTGGCACGGAGTCGAATTCACAGCTTCGTGCTAATGACTAACTGAGGAGAGACTAATTGAGAAGTGACATTGGTACTGGCACGGAGTCGAATTCACAGCTTCGTGCTAATGACTAACTGAGGAGAGACTAATTGAGAAGTGACATTGGTACTGGCACGGAGTCGAATTCACAGCTTCGTGCTAATGACTAACTGAGGAGAGACTAATTGAGAAGTGACATTGGTACTGGCACGGAGTCGAATTCACAGCTTCGTGCTAATGACTAACTGAGGAGAGACTAATTGAGAAGTGACATTGGTACTGGCACGGAGTCGAATTCACAGCTTCGTGCTAATGACTAACTGAGGAGAGACTAATTGAGAAGTGACATTGGTACTGGCACGGAGTCGAATTCACAGCTTCGTGCTAATGACTAACTGAGGAGAGACTAATTGAGAAGTGACATTGGTACTGGCACGGAGTCGAATTCACAGCTTCGTGCTAATGACTAACTGAGGAGAGACTAATTGAGAAGTGACATTGGTACTGGCACGGAGTCGAATTCACAGCTTCGTGCTAATGACTAACTGAGGAGAGACTAATTGAGAAGTGACATTGGTACTGGCACGGAGTCGAATTCACAGCTTCGTGCTAATGACTAACTGAGGAGAGACTCATTGAGAAGTGACATTGGTACTGGCACGGAGTCGAATTCACAGCTTCGTGCTAATGACTAACTGAGGAGAGACTCATTGAGAAGTGACATTGGTACTGGCACGGAGTCGAATTCACAGCTTCGTGCTAATGACTAACTGAGGAGAGACTCAATTGAGAAGTGACATTGGTACTGGCACGGAGTCGAATTCACAGCTTCGTGCTAATGACTAACTGAGGAGAGACTAATTGAGAAGTGACATTGGTACTGGCACGGAGTCGAATTCACAGCTTCGTGCTAATGACTAACTGAGGAGAGACTAATTGAGAAGTGACATTGGTACTGGCACGGAGTCGAATTCACAGCTTCGTGCTAATGACTAACTGAGGAGAGACTAATTGAGAAGTGACATTGGTACTGGCACGGAGTCGAATTCACAGCTTCGTGCTAATGACTAACTGAGGAGAGACTAATTGAGAAGTGACATTGGTACTGGCACGGAGTCGAATTCACAGCTTCGTGCTAATGACTAACTGAGGAGAGACTAATTGAGAAGTGACATTGGTACTGGCACGGAGTCGAATTCACAGCTTCGTGCTAATGACTAACTGAGGAGAGACTAATTGAGAAGTGACATTGGTACTGGCACGGAGTCGAATTCACAGCTTCGTGCTAATGACTAACTGAGGAGAGACTAATTGAGAAGTGACATTGGTACTGGCACGGAGTCGAATTCACAGCTTCGTGCTAATGACTAACTGAGGAGAGACTAATTGAGAAGTGACATTGGTACTGGCACGGAGTCGAATTCACAGCTTCGTGCTAATGACTAACTGAGGAGAGACTAATTGAGAAGTGACATTGGTACTGGCACGGAGTCGAATTCACAGCTTCGTGCTAATGACTAACTGAGGAGAGACTAATTGAGAAGTGACATTGGTACTGGCACGGAGTCGAATTCACAGCTTCGTGCTAATGACTAACTGAGGAGAGACTAATTGAGAAGTGACATTGGTACTGGCACGGAGTCGAATTCACAGCTTCGTGCTAATGACTAACTGAGGAGAGACTAATTGAGAAGTGACATTGGTACTGGCACGGAGTCGAATTCACAGCTTCGTGCTAATGACTAACTGAGGAGAGACTCATTGAGAAGTGACATTGGTACTGGCACGGAGTCGAATTCACAGCTTCGTGCTAATGACTAACTGAGGAGAGACTCATTGAGAAGTGACATTGGTACTGGCACGGAGTCGAATTCACAGCTTCGTGCTAATGACTAACTGAGGAGAGACTCATTGAGAAGTGACATTGGTACTGGCACGGAGTCGAATTCACAGCTTCGTGCTAATGACTAACTGAGGAGAGACTCATTGAGAAGTGACATTGGTACTGGCACGGAGTCGAATTCACAGCTTCGTGCTAATGACTAACTGAGGAGAGACTAATTGAGAAGTGACATTGGTACTGGCACGGAGTCGAATTCACAGCTTCGTGCTAATGACTAACTGAGGAGAGACTAATTGAGAAGTGACATTGGTACTGGCACGGAGTCGAATTCACAGCTTCGTGCTAATGACTAACTGAGGAGAGACTCATTGAGAAGTGACATTGGTACTGGCACGGAGTCGAATTCACAGCTTCGTGCTAATGACTAACTGAGGAGAGACTCATTGAGAAGTGACATTGGTACTGGCACGGAGTCGAATTCACAGCTTCGTGCTAATGACTAACTGAGGAGAGACTCATTGAGAAGTGACATTGGTACTGGCACGGAGTCGAATTCACAGCTTCGTGCTAATGACTAACTGAGGAGAGACTCATTGAGAAGTGACATTGGTACTGGCACGGAGTCGAATTCACAGCTTCGTGCTAATGACTAACTGAGGAGAGACTCATTGAGAAGTGACATTGGTACTGGCACGGAGTCGAATTCACAGCTTCGTGCTAATGACTAACTGAGGAGAGACTAATTGAGAAGTGACATTGGTACTGGCACGGAGTCGAATTCACAGCTTCGTGCTAATGACTAACTGAGGAGAGACTAATTGAGAAGTGACATTGGTACTGGCACGGAGTCGAATTCACAGCTTCGTGCTAATGACTAACTGAGGAGAGACTAATTGAGAAGTGACATTGGTACTGGCACGGAGTCGAATTCACAGCTTCGTGCTAATGACTAACTGAGGAGAGACTAATTGAGAAGTGACATTGGTACTGGCACGGAGTCGAATTCACAGCTTCGTGCTAATGACTAACTGAGGAGAGACTCATTGAGAAGTGACATTGGTACTGGCACGGAGTCGAATTCACAGCTTCGTGCTAATGACTAACTGAGGAGAGACTCATTGAGAAGTGACATTGGTACTGGCACGGAGTCGAATTCACAGCTTCGTGCTAATGACTAACTGAGGAGAGACTCATTGAGAAGTGACATTGGTACTGGCACGGAGTCGAATTCACAGCTTCGTGCTAATGACTAACTGAGGAGAGACTAATTGAGAAGTGACATTGGTACTGGCACGGAGTCGAATTCACAGCTTCGTGCTAATGACTAACTGAGGAGAGACTCATTGAGAAGTGACATTGGTACTGGCACGGAGTCGAATTCACAGCTTCGTGCTAATGACTAACTGAGGAGAGACTAATTGAGAAGTGACATTGGTACTGGCACGGAGTCGAATTCACAGCTTCGTGCTAATGACTAACTGAGGAGAGACTAATTGAGAAGTGACATTGGTACTGGCACGGAGTCGAATTCACAGCTTCGTGCTAATGACTAACTGAGGAGAGACTCATTGAGAAGTGACATTGGTACTGGCACGGAGTCGAATTCACAGCTTCGTGCTAATGACTAACTGAGGAGAGACTCATTGAGAAGTGACATTGGTACTGGCACGGAGTCGAATTCACAGCTTCGTGCTAATGACTAACTGAGGAGAGACTCATTGAGAAGTGACATTGGTACTGGCACGGAGTCGAATTCACAGCTTCGTGCTAATGACTAACTGAGGAGAGACTCATTGAGAAGTGACATTGGTACTGGCACGGAGTCGAATTCACAGCTTCGTGCTAATGACTAACTGAGGAGAGACTAATTGAGAAGTGACATTGGTACTGGCACGGAGTCGAATTCACAGCTTCGTGCTAATGACTAACTGAGGAGAGACTAATTGAGAAGTGACATTGGTACTGGCACGGAGTCGAATTCACAGCTTCGTGCTAATGACTAACTGAGGAGAGACTCATTGAGAAGTGACATTGGTACTGGCACGGAGTCGAATTCACAGCTTCGTGCTAATGACTAACTGAGGAGAGACTCATTGAGAAGTGACATTGGTACTGGCACGGAGTCGAATTCACAGCTTCGTGCTAATGACTAACTGAGGAGAGACTCATTGAGAAGTGACATTGGTACTGGCACGGAGTCGAATTCACAGCTTCGTGCTAATGACTAACTGAGGAGAGACTCATTGAGAAGTGACATTGGTACTGGCACGGAGTCGAATTCACAGCTTCGTGCTAATGACTAACTGAGGAGAGACTCATTGAGAAGTGACATTGGTACTGGCACGGAGTCGAATTCACAGCTTCGTGCTAATGACTAACTGAGGAGAGACTCATTGAGAAGTGACATTGGTACTGGCACGGAGTCGAATTCACAGCTTCGTGCTAATGACTAACTGAGGAGAGACTAATTGAGAAGTGACATTGGTACTGGCACGGAGTCGAATTCACAGCTTCGTGCTAATGACTAACTGAGGAGAGACTAATTGAGAAGTGACATTGGTACTGGCACGGAGTCGAATTCACAGCTTCGTGCTAATGACTAACTGAGGAGAGACTAATTGAGAAGTGACATTGGTACTGGCACGGAGTCGAATTCACAGCTTCGTGCTAATGACTAACTGAGGAGAGACTAATTGAGAAGTGACATTGGTACTGGCACGGAGTCGAATTCACAGCTTCGTGCTAATGACTAACTGAGGAGAGACTAATTGAGAAGTGACATTGGTACTGGCACGGAGTCGAATTCACAGCTTCGTGCTAATGACTAACTGAGGAGAGACTCATTGAGAAGTGACATTGGTACTGGCACGGAGTCGAATTCACAGCTTCGTGCTAATGACTAACTGAGGAGAGACTAATTGAGAAGTGACATTGGTACTGGCACGGAGTCGAATTCACAGCTTCGTGCTAATGACTAACTGAGGAGAGACTAATTGAGAAGTGACATTGGTACTGGCACGGAGTCGAATTCACAGCTTCGTGCTAATGACTAACTGAGGAGAGACTAATTGAGAAGTGACATTGGTACTGGCACGGAGTCGAATTCACAGCTTCGTGCTAATGACTAACTGAGGAGAGACTAATTGAGAAGTGACATTGGTACTGGCACGGAGTCGAATTCACAGCTTCGTGCTAATGACTAACTGAGGAGAGACTCATTGAGAAGTGACATTGGTACTGGCACGGAGTCGAATTCACAGCTTCGTGCTAATGACTAACTGAGGAGAGACTCATTGAGAAGTGACATTGGTACTGGCACGGAGTCGAATTCACAGCTTCGTGCTAATGACTAACTGAGGAGAGACTAATTGAGAAGTGACATTGGTACTGGCACGGAGTCGAATTCACAGCTTCGTGCTAATGACTAACTGAGGAGAGACTAATTGAGAAGTGACATTGGTACTGGCACGGAGTCGAATTCACAGCTTCGTGCTAATGACTAACTGAGGAGAGACTAATTGAGAAGTGACATTGGTACTGGCACGGAGTCGAATTCACAGCTTCGTGCTAATGACTAACTGAGGAGAGACTCATTGAGAAGTGACATTGGTACTGGCACGGAGTCGAATTCACAGCTTCGTGCTAATGACTAACTGAGGAGAGACTAATTGAGAAGTGACATTGGTACTGGCACGGAGTCGAATTCACAGCTTCGTGCTAATGACTAACTGAGGAGAGACTAATTGAGAAGTGACATTGGTACTGGCACGGAGTCGAATTCACAGCTTCGTGCTAATGACTAACTGAGGAGAGACTAATTGAGAAGTGACATTGGTACTGGCACGGAGTCGAATTCACAGCTTCGTGCTAATGACTAACTGAGGAGAGACTAATTGAGAAGTGACATTGGTACTGGCACGGAGTCGAATTCACAGCTTCGTGCTAATGACTAACTGAGGAGAGACTAATTGAGAAGTGACATTGGTACTGGCACGGAGTCGAATTCACAGCTTCGTGCTAATGACTAACTGAGGAGAGACTCATTGAGAAGTGACATTGGTACTGGCACGGAGTCGAATTCACAGCTTCGTGCTAATGACTAACTGAGGAGAGACTAATTGAGAAGTGACATTGGTACTGGCACGGAGTCGAATTCACAGCTTCGTGCTAATGACTAACTGAGGAGAGACTAATTGAGAAGTGACATTGGTACTGGCACGGAGTCGAATTCACAGCTTCGTGCTAATGACTAACTGAGGAGAGACTAATTGAGAAGTGACATTGGTACTGGCACGGAGTCGAATTCACAGCTTCGTGCTAATGACTAACTGAGGAGAGACTAATTGAGAAGTGACATTGGTACTGGCACGGAGTCGAATTCACAGCTTCGTGCTAATAACTAACTGAGGAGAGACTAATTGAGAAGTGACATTGGTACTGGCACGGAGTCGAATTCACAGCTTCGTGCTAATAACTAACTGAGGAGAGACTAATTTCATTGATAGTATAGTATGTATAGTCCTATTTTTTTGTCGAAGAGTTAGTAATTAAGGAGCCACAACAATTCTTAACTTAGTCAAATACTTACTGAAATATTCTTATCCGAAGCAATATTAAAAAAAAAAAATCAAGAAGTTTTACAGGATTAGAGGATTTGAAAGGACTAACTTAATTAAATCCAGAGATAATTAAAAAGTAATATTTAGACTTTTAAATTCTTTAATACTTTAATTATTTTTAATATAGTTCAAAACCTTAATTTAAATGGACATGTTAACCTGTCGCATTCTTCGAAATAAGTTCAAGTGACAGATCATATGAAATACTAGCTTCTGCCCGCGGCTTCGCCCGTGTGGTGTTCAGAAACGAGTTATCCCAAAAGAGCGTCCTACAGGGATTAAAGTATCACAATTATGTCCTAACCGAGGTCATGGTCTACCCGTATGCCAATTAATATCATTGAAATCCGCCGCTAACGCGTGAAAAGCCAGAACCAGAACCAGACAGCCAGAGTTACTTTCGCCTTTCTAATTGTTATTCAGATTCAGCTGTCATTTATGTTTCCAACACATACTACACAACTACTAGTGAAATATAAATTCTATGGTATAAAAAATACGGGATATAATATATTCTTATATAATATGGTTCTTTTAGGTACGATTTTTACATTTACAGCGCCATTTAAGAACAATTTTTCATAAGAAAAATATGAGACTACACCACAACCAACTAAATATTTGATAAACTTTTGTTATAAAAAGCACCTCTAAAATATGAAAAATTATTTTCAACATAACGAGACATCGCTAATGAGCAAAAAAAAGAAAACGTCTTTCTTTTTGCACCTTCACATTATTATTTGCAAAAGAAAAGAAATAAATATAAAGTGATAGTTTTCCATACCGATACGTGGAGAAAATAAAACAAGTGTGAAACGCTGTGTCGGGATCAAATACAAGCGGGTACCACGGTATCTCTTTATAGGAAAATATACGGGCAAGTAGTTGGGATGGGTGCGGGTGCTCATTATTTTTTATTGGAACGATTTTCCTTACCGCATGTATATACTCTGCACAATTAGTGAATGAGAGCTAGACCGAAAATAATGTAACGTTTTGTGCATTTCATGTGTATGAAGTAAATGATTTGACTTTGACACGACACTTTTGCTATAGTACATATGTGTGTTTACAATTTACAAACTTATGTATGTACGAGGGGCGTTCAATGTTTTCTCCGTATCTTCATGGAAAAAGACGTTAATTCAATTAAAATTATTTTTATTTTTCAATGTGATCCCCCATTACCCCACTGCATTTATTACATGTCGAAATTAACTTTTCAATACCCTGTAGAAATAATTTTCCTCTTTCTCTGAAAAATGCATATTTGTTGCCGCCTTGAGCTCTTCATAGTTGGAAAATCGTTTCCCACGAAGGTCTTTTTTCAAATTTGTGAACAAATAATAATTACCCGGGCTAGGTCCGGGCCGGGTGGGTGGTTAATTTCTTTGAAACCACAATCTCGCACAGCAGCCTTGGAAACACGCACCATGTGGACTTTTGACATTTGAAATTTAAAGAAGATTATGAAGAATAGTGTGCACGGAACAAACAGAGAGGTGGGTCATCTCCTGCTATCATTTTGATCTTCATTCAGGCCTCTTTCAGTATAAGCTTCTCTATTTTTTTCACGTTTTCTTCCGTAGAGGCTATGACCGGGCCGCCCGAGCGAGTGTTGTCTTCAATACTCTCTCTGCCCCTTTTAAATTCACTTGACCACTTTTGAACCATAGAAAATGAAGTTGCAGAATCTTGGTCAATCACCACTATCTCTTCGTGAATAGTTTTTTGATTCTTTGTTTGGTAAAGAATTTAATAACAGCGCGGTGCTCGATTTTCTTCAACACTGTCACGTTAGCCATTCAAATTGTCGTTGACTAAGCATAACTAGCAAACTAATGATCATAACTATATGAAATTTTACCTTTATAGACAATGTCATTAATTAAATAATTAGTCAAATTACCTATATCATTAGTGAATTACCCTGATACCGAGAATACATTGAACATACATTATTTCCGACACAACACATATATTATTTCCGATCTATTCTGTAAAATTCTCACCGTGTTCTCTTAGGTGAAGTGGGCTTGATGTGAGCTGTCATTCCACCTGTTATTTAGGATTGACACTATTGTCAGCTCGCTTCAAGCTGACTTCACCTGAGTTGTCACGGTGAGCTTTTTACAGAACAGATAGACTGTAGTATGAATGTGCGAGATGCGCCTCAGTTGTCTTTATACATTTAGTTACTCGCAAACTTTGTTAATTTATTTAATTGTGCCTGTTATTTAATTTAATACTTAATATACACGAAAGGAACTTCGTACCAACCGGGTGTCTCACGGGTGTTTTAGACACATTTTGTTTTTTTAATGTGAAATAGTTGAATTGTGATATTGGGGAAATGTGCTTCACGTAGGAGTTTTCACTCTGTACCTTGTTAGCATCATCAATTACCTCTTTCTTAAAAAAATAGCACGTGGTTTCTCCTTTGCGCAAAAACAACATGCTGATTTGTAGGCATGGATAGATCAATCTTCTTTCTAATACAGTCAAACTTGCATCATTTATTTCAATTATAACATTACTTTTAAAAATAAAAAAGGTAAAATAATTGAATTTCAGCATTCTAAACTTCATGCTAATCTATAAAAAATCGTATCAAATATTTTCAGTGTTTCAGACTTCCTCATCAACTAGCAAAACCGAGGCGTAGTTCTAATGCCTTGATTAATTCTTCTTACTAGGTTATTGAACTATTTTACAAGATTATCAATCGATATAAAATGCTAAAACATGCCCCGGTTTACTCCGCATACCATCACACTACAAATATGCCTTCTTCAAAAAACCGCCCGCGTCCGCCTCAAATTCCTTCTCCCGTATGTTTCCGAAACGCGTGTGAGTCGCACTAGTTGTCATGGCAACGACACGTCTAGCCACACCCCCTCGTTATGGGTAGTGATGGGCTGACGTCGATCTTTATGATATCGATGTTAAATATTTTGCAATATAGCACTGTTACTGTATCGGCATACAATTTTGCTAAGCGAGCGATATAATAGAATAGAATAGAATACTCTTTATTATGTACACCATATAGATTACAGACATAAATATAGAAATTTTACAAAGGGTGACACAATGGGCGGTTGTTTAACATAGAAGTAGAAAATATATATTTATTGAGTTTAGCATTTACTTGGTTCCACATCTTTGCTTATTATATTTATTAGTTAAATGTAGAAAATAATAATTACAATATTAATTATTTATACAAAACCTGTTTGAAATGACGATGAAATTGATTGATTGTTTTATATAAAATTACATCCACACTTTTGTTTGTATTCATATTTGTTTCTGTTTATTTTTGTATTCATATTTGTTTGTACTCATTTAATTTAGTAAATAGCGTAAATAGTTAGTTTGTTAAATATTTTAAAAACAATGTAAGTAAATGGCAACAACGTATGCAGCGATGGCATAAATTAAGGCTTCCTGACCTAAAAACTTGTATTCTTTGTTTGAATAAACCCTACGACACAGGAATATTATAATTAGTTATGACTACTTCATAAACCCCACAAATAAATAATATTCAGCAACCCTTATTCATTCATCATGCTTCCCTCAACATGACATAATCATGACCAATCTACCTAAATCCTGCACACTTCACCCTCACCTTTCATCTATTAAATATTATCGCCGTGCAATCCATTACATGATTAGATATAAAAAGGGGTTTATTACAGAGCACTTTATGGCTCATAACGTGTCAAGGAATGTGCGGTGTCGTGACGGATCGGAACAGCTCGGTACGGGTCGGAACGGGGACGAATACCGGAAGAGGACGCCATAAGAATATCAACTGGGGTTATGTTAAAGGGTGGAAGGTGAGATGCATTCTTTCCTGTATTTCATAATCTCTTCAATATTTTTTTCGTTACTACCATACTGTCTTTAGTTGTTTATTCAGATACCGAAGTCGAGTATCTACTCGCAGTGATTAATATTATGAATGTTATCTTACCAGTTACCTGATAAAATATTTGTATATTAAGTATAATATATTAACACTCCTGATTTTTCAAGTAGGAGCACAAGTCAAGGTCACCAAATATTGTTTTTGGTTTTCTACCTTTTGCCTTACCTTTTCCATTTTACCTTGCCATTTGGATTTGAAACGAAAATCAATAATTCAAGTAGTCCGACACATCTACTATTTATTTACTTTCAGCCTGTATTGTCCCACTGCAGGGTAAAGGTTTTCTCCTTTCCAATCCTCATGTATTCTATATTTTCAAACCTCAGATTCTGCGCAGACAAAAATATATTGAAAATGGTTTACCTAGCACTCTGTCAGTACGTTATCACTTACTGCATCCCGGTTTGGGGAGGGCCGCTAAAACCAAGTTTATCGTAGTGGAGAGGGCACAGAGAACTGTGCTCATGGTAAGCCATATAGATTCCCCACTGTTGGATGTGAACCTTAAGTTACTTACGATGAGATAGCTGTTTGTCCTCCAAGTCACACTTAGGAAACACAAACAAATTCCCTCACCAGACAACACTAAGCGCAAATCTAAAATGATATTCCCAACAATTACCCACAAGACTGCATTCGCCAGGCGCCAGTTCTACGTTGTGAGCTCTTTCATTTACAGAAACGTTGCAAAAATTATTCAGTTAACTGGTCTAAATCACCATGAAGTCAGGGTTAAGGTACAAAGTTGGCTTCAGGATCAGGACTACGTTCGAACAGAAAAACTACTCCACCTACGGCAGTAGCCGTACAAACTTCGGGGTTCAAATTGAAATGCGGTATTCGCACGCAGCCGCAATACGTACGAATGTAAATGAGCTTTAATAATCGCTCATAGTCGATGTGTGGCATGTGTTTTGCAAAATAGTGGAAGAAATAATTACACGGTAGTGCAGGGAGTAATGTTTTATGACTTACTTTGTTATTGGTGTGGAGTAAATAAGTTGTTCATTAATTACGAGTACAGTCCTGACATGTTTGTTAGGTAAAAGAAATGACTTATTTTTTTTTTCTATTCAATGTTAGTTTAGTGTTCTTTGTCTTAAGCCGTGTCGCCTGCGCGTGTTTTTTCGAAATATTACACAAAAACGTCAAAACAAAGAGGCGTGGCCATACATATTTGTGTATGCAAACACGATGTTTTTGTTTTCCGAGCTGCATGGAAAGCATTCCCCGCGCGGGTGGAGAGGGGAAGGGTTTGTTTCATTATCAACCGCCGCGCGCACCGCGCACAATCACATTACGTCTGCACATCGGACCATAGAAGGAAAACCAATTCTTCAAAATCGGTTACAGAGACACGAAAGACATCGCCCAATGCAAACCGGTCATCAATCCGTAGCTCTTGGTAAATGTCAAAATTTCGAAGTCGTAACGTACAGTCTGACTCGAAATTCGTGTCTTCTCCTCGATATTGGGTCTATAATTCCTAAAACTGATAGCACGTAATCTTCGACGGAACTCATTACGACATCTACACAAAGTGTGTTAGTAATCTAATAATATTTTAATACGCAGGAGACAGCTTGTGTGTGAAAACAAATATTGATGTGTAAAACTTTTTGTGTAATGTTTCGAAAAAACACGCTCAGGGGACACGGCTTTAAATACACGCATTTTTATTTAAATAATAGTCATTATTTTCATAACCATCATAATTAAACTAATTTACAATACAACTATATAGTTAAGCCAATCACGCATCCAAAAAATGATCCTAACGACTTCATCAACACGCACCACTTATACAACCAACAGACACCTCGAATTTTTCTCCAATTTATAAAATATTCCATCGCAATATCGGTATCGATAATCCGGTCACGTTCTTACGCGTCAGTGGCATTCCTCGCACAGTGAAGTGCGGCGCTCGATATTTGCCGCTCGCATATTAAGATGGCATTCTTCGCAGTGTTGGGAGACAATGCTGGCTATATGAGATATCGATCCGTGATGTGCTTTTCAGTTAAATGGATGGATAATGGGGTTTATTGAATGTAGTGTTGGGGTAATGGCTTGGTAGTAGTGTCTTTGTGGGGCTATTTGCGATTGCAGGCCTTATTCGTCTAAACATAGAATTTTAGGGTACCTAACCGATGAATAATTTGATTAGGAATAATTATCTCCTTAAGGAGCGGTGTGATGAGTGTTATGTAGGTATTCAGATGTATTTTCGTTTTGCTTACCTACGTTATTGGTGATTATTGAAACCTCCTCATTTATCAATTAATTCGTGTTATTTGAGGAAAATCATATTACTAGCAGTTTGAATTTAATTAGATTTCATAAAAAAATATTGAAATCGGAGTAAAATCAGGTGAACTAAGTGAAATGAGGAAGAAAGTACGTTACGCTTGCTCGGAGACTTCCATTACCACGAACTTACCTGTAAAAGAAGAAACATTATTAGTATATCAAAATCCTATTATGTTTTAAAAGTAACTGGAAAAAATAATAAGAATAATAACTGGTTCCTATGCTATTATTTTTTTTTACTGACTAGTTCAGATTTTCGCCGTCACGTTAATTCATGAAGTCGATTTTTAAAGCAGTAACGTGAACTCACTCATTCGAAAATGTCATTTTTGTATTTACCAAAGAGGCATAGATGTAGGTATTTTTATTAGCCTTCGATAATTTGAAGTTCCGCTTATTGTCAAGTGAATCTACTACCATTTCTCTTCATTATTAATCAGAATTCCGGTCTGCTACTGAGATTTCCTCCCTCAAAAATATTTGCTAGGGCGGGGAACACAGAATTACATATGTATATTCAGCACACAAAATCCATGTGTGGTCTTACCAGGCATTTATTCCTAAACATAAAATTGTAAAAATGTAGTTAAAAGTATCGACAATCGACATATTCATGTTACAACACTACAGCAGGAATTGAGACAAACTGATAGCACACCGCATTGAACAGACAAGTTGCGGTGGCTTAATTACAGCAGTCAGTCATCCTGAATACCGTCATATGAGGAGATAAGTCAGACTGAAGGGGACTGCTGACTATAGGCCTCCTGCACCCTGATTGCGTAACACACGATCAATCACAATCTGAATCATTTTGAAGGATATTGCTAATCCATTGCTTCATTATGTTCGAATCATTTGTCTGCGTTTCAACGTAAATAACGCAATGAATGCTGTTGAACTGTCAAAATGAAAGTCATAGCTACTGTAGCGGCTTATTTTTATTTTATTATATCTAAGTATTTTCATTTCTGAATTGTAATTTTTTTTTTGTTTGTTTTTGTTGTTTTTATCTTTTTTAGTATGGATGCTTTTAACATGCACGTCTTTCTACATCGTTCTCACATGTATAATTTTAACTTGAATGATGTAACCAAAATTTTGTAACAATTTTTATGATTTAAAAGAGTGTCCGTGGAGTTTCTTGCCCGTTCTTCTCCACAGGTACCTACTTCGCTTTGGAATGGGCAACTAGCTTCATCTTTCTGACTGACCGACTCCTTGACAATTCAAAAGTGCCTGTAATTGGTTTACTTGAAATAAAATGCTTTGAGTTGAGTTTGAGTTTGAGTTTGACTGTGTGTTAGGCAATTACCCCGTCTATGATCTGCAGTGGACATTAGCCGATGATGCCATTGGGTGCATAGTATTGTGTTTGAGTGGCTTTGTTAAATATAGGAATTTGACATCATCATCACCCTGACTGGCTGCGGAGGTCAGGTAGGCAGTCGCTCCATGTAAATTACTGGTATTCAGCTGTATCCGGTTAGACTGGAAGCCGACCCCGACATAATTGGGGAAAGGCAGGCAGATGATGATGATCATAATCGTCCTACCTACGTCCCAATTTAAAATGTTATAGAAAGTAATTTCAGGTGACTGCTGCAGGTGCAGAAAACCTCAAACGGCACAAACATAACAACCTTCATAAACAGTCTATAATGTTCCCACTGCTGGGATCCGTATGAAAATCCACTTGGTAGTTTTTGAGTTCATCGCGTTCAGACAGACAAACAGACGCGGTGGGGGACTTCGTTCTTTAATAGTAGTTATGATACCACAGGTGAATAGGCATAAAGCATGTATCATCTACACTAAACAAAGTGCCTGTAGCTTGTTTTTGCACCCAAGTGAGTTCCAGTAAAGAGAGCAGAACCTAAATATTAATCAACAAGCTTCTGCCCGCGGCTTCGTCCCCATAACATTTCTTGTTCCCCCCCAACACCGCGTCGCATCGCATCACCTGCCCGCGCTATCACTTCGTTATCGCTTAGCATTCTTTCCCCCTCGCACACACCGCGTCGCATCGCATCACCTGCCCGCGCTATCACTTCGTTATCGCTTAGCATTCTTTCCCCCTCGCACACACCGCGTCGCATCGCATCACCTGCCCGCGCTATCACTTCGTTATCGCTTAGCATTCTTTCCCCCTCGCACACACCGCGTCGCATCGCATCACCTGCCCGCGCTATCACTTCGTTATCGCTTAGCATTCTTTCCCCCTCGCACACACCGCGTCGCATCGCATCACCTGCCCGCGCTATCACTTCGTTATCGCTTAGCATTCTTTCCCCCTCGCACACACCGCGTCGCATCGCCTCACCTGCCCGCGCTATCACTTCGTTATCGCTTAGCATTCTTTCCCCCTCGCACACACCGCGTCGCATCGCATCACCTGCCCGCGCTATCACTTCGTTATCGCTTAGCATTCTTTCCCCCTCGCACACACCGCGTCGCATCGCATCACCTGCCCGCGCTATCACTTCGTTATCGCTTAGCATTCTTTCCCCCTCGCACACACCGCGTCGCATCGCATCACCTGCCCGCGCTATCACTTCGTTATCGCTTATCATTCTTTCCCCCTCGCACACACCGCGTCGCATCGCATCACCTGCCCGCGCTATCACTTCGTTATCGCTTAGCATTCTTTCTGCCTTTTCTTTGTTTGCTCGGCGCCTAAGGGTAATAGCGTGATGTTAAATGCCAAAATATTTTTTTAAATACTTTTTAATCTTTTTTATTTGCTAGTTCGAGAGATTACCCCCTTATGCAAACAAACTTACCTCTTTATATTTTTTATATTACTTTAGATTTCTTTGCTTTGGCCGCCTGCTTTCTAAATCAGTGGAGGACGAATAATATTACTAAAACGTGCACAGCAGGCTTCGACCACCATCTTTGTCTTAGCTCGGCGAAGTATCCAGTCGGCGACTTTGATGCTCACTCCCGTTATTTTACAACTTTGACTTTAACAGAATTGTTATTTTTTTCATACAATTGTTTAGTTCCAGTTACTGTTTTTAAGGATTATAGGTGTTAAGTAGTTAACGTTGTAAAAAATGCTGTCTTTGAAGATTATCCGTCGTTGCTAGATAGACAGTACGTCTGTGTCTGGACTTATGGAAATGTTCCTGTTTTAAAAGACTCAGTCATTTAAAACCCGTAAATGGTTAGGACTGTATCGTCAGTTTACTGGTCACAAATGCGACTGTTGATCACAAGGCTCGGGTTCGATTCCCAGGTCGAGCAGTGTTATTGTGATGTTATTACCGAATGAGGAGCAATGGTGATCCCGACACTTACAAGTTGTAGGTCGTGGGTTCGAACCCAAGAACTTCACTTTACAAATAATTTCAGCTCTACTGCTCCAGTGTTGTAGCTAGTGTTAGGGCGAGATTCACAGAACCGCACTTATACTTTGCTAAGTAAATCAACCATTTCATACGAATAGGATTTGGTTTTGGATACCAATAATGTTCACATTCGCACGAATCGCTAGCATAGCACAGATCAGCATTATCGGCTCGGTTCAGTTTTAGTGCGGCTCTATGAATCTCGCCCTTAGTATTGAGCAAATAAACTTAGTATCTATTTGTCTGTAGACTGTTTTTTTTTGTATTTATAATGATTAAGGCCACCGCTGCTTATTGTTGCGTAGTTTATAAATCTCTCGACCCACTTGTACACACGATAAGACCGAGAAACGGGCTTACCGTTGCCCTAAAATTAATAAAAAAAAAACCGGTAAGAACTCAGAATAAAAGCTCTTGAATACTTGATATATTTTCTAAGCCAGATAAGGAAGACAAAATGGAAAACACACCCAGCAGCAGCTAACATCACTACATATTATAAAACTACTAGCGACCCGCCCCGGCTTCGCACGGGTGCAATGGAGAAACTGATAATTTTAGAGCCACTATTTCTCGTAAAAAGTATAGGATAAAAAATGGTTATTGTGGGTTATCCCTAAGAGATAGACATATACAATCGCGGTCTTTTTTGTAGACCTTTTTAAGGTGTACAATACTGTAGTACATTATTTTGATCTATCTCGACGGGTTCAGCCAGCGTTTACAATGTAAGCGCAAAAAAATGTGTTTATTTACGACATCACATTAGAAACCTCTAAAATTATCAGTGTTTCTCTACTATATTATGCATGTATTATAAATATAAACCTTCCTCTTGAATCACTCTATCTATTAAAAAAAAACCGCATCAAAATTCGTTGCATAGTTTTATAGATCTAAGCATATATAGGGACAGACAGACAGAGAAGCGACTTTGTTTTATACTATGTAGTGAAGTCCCCCGCCGCTTCTGTCTGTCTGTCTGAACGCGATAACCTCAAAAACTATTGAACGGATTTTCCCACGGTTTTCACAAATGAACGGACTGATTTATGAGGAAGGAAAGAAACAAAAGCTTGATGAAATAAACACCTACAGTGTTTACTTCATCAAGCTTCTGTTGAGGGGAAAAAAGCGGCTCAACACTGTCTTAGTTAACCTGTTAACCGGGCGGGACGTATAAATACGTCAAAATTAAACAGTAGCGTGTACGGAATTCCCCGGTTAACAGGTTAAAGAATTATGATAGGTAAGTTGGCGTATGAATGACATCATTATACGAGTATGAAGGAAACGTCAACTTCACTTTATTGTTTTTCTTGTGTGATATTATTTTTGCTTTGCCGTTTCATTTTAAGCTAAAAGACAATTTGTCTTTCCAATCGTTAGTGGTTTATCCATTCTTTTCTAAAACAACATAATGGATGATGGATTTATCTTACATTCCTGTATTCGGAAACGCACTTTCGCATTGTTATCGAACCAATAGCGCTGATGAATAGACAAACCACCGATAAAAGTGACTCAGAAACCGGGCACGGGAGATCTACTGGCATACGCCGAGTAAACCAATAGTTATATGAAAATAATGTATGAAATGTGACATGACATCCGCCAACCCGCACTGGGCCCGCGTGGTGGATTACGGCCCACTCCCTCTCACTGAGAGGAGGCCTGTGTCCCAGCGGTGGGAACAGTATAGGCTGATTATGCTGATAATTCCTAAAACATTTGTAAGTTTGCAGAATCAGGCTCCTGATTTGTTAGTCTAGTAATCGGCTGGCTGACTGATTATGCTTATTATGCTACGAGAGGCGTGCGATATATGTATAGAGTGTAGCTATTTTTTATATTATCTAGTGACAATAATAGCCCGACTTTGTAAACTGATGAAGAGTTAAAATAAACGAGATACTTAGTAAATGAAAAAAAAAAATATATATATATAAAGGAATAATACTCTAATTACAAGAATTACTAATCACTAATCAGCGCGTTACTTGGAAATATTTTTACTAGTTACTACAAATCACCCTCATTAACAAAGCCAAGTTAATAACAACGGAAGTACTCGTAATAAACTACTTTGAAATAATCCCTTTAAACCACTTTCTTAGTAACGTGTTATTGTTCCGTAAGCCTTCGTAAGGCCGATGGGAGCTGCCGAACATTGACGAAAACAATCGAAGTGGGACTCATTAGGGGATGTGCGAGCGCATAAAACCATTGCTAAAATAAAAATCGATCTCAGTTACACGGTGGTCGATAAAGGGGACTGAGGGGACGATTTTGAAGGAAAAATATTTTTTTAACTTTCGAGATTTTTAATTTATTTAATTTTTTGTTTTTAATTTGATTGTGACAGATGTGCAGTGTATAAGATAAGCATTTAGTACTCTGTGTTTATTGGTGAAAATGAAGAAAGATCAACATTATTATTACGAGGACGTGGCGTTTCAGTTGGTAAGTAGATAACTAATATTTTTTCCACCACCTTAAATTGCGTTTTACCGAAAACTACAGTTAGACATTGTCATCGAACTCACTTACATTTAAAATTAACCTTACACACCTTGACATTATAAAAATACTTTTCTAAATACAAAATACTTTTTTAAATATTTTTATAAGAAGTATTAAAACATGCTTGTAATCAATATAAGATATTACTTACACCTACTTACCTGCCACTTTAATGGTATATATTAATTGAATTTAATTTTATATTCATTATATAATTATAGTATTTTACCTAGGTAGGTATTTGTATTCTAATCCGTGTTTGTGTTTTCATTCGCTCGCTCTTGCATCCTGTCGACGGAGCCCGGCTTAGCGAGGCTCCTATTTCTGTGTATAGGGTTTAAGCTTACCTAAAGCTGCGTCTACGCTAGAGGAGCCTAGCACGAGCGGAGCACGAGTCGAGCACAAATTCGCGTAGTGTGAACCGAGTTAGGAGCCTGGAACGAGCGCGCTTCGAACATTTGGTTCGTGCTCGACTGTGCTCCGCCAATTGTCGGTTTTTTGACGAACACAAAGGGATTTGTACTCCGGTACTCGTGTCGCGCTCGCAGTGCGCTCGTGGACGTGTTTAGTGACAGACGGCTAATCGCTCGAGCCGAGCATCATGGAAACGTGTTCAGAAGATTATTGTAGACTGGTGAAAGACTCGCCACTTGCCAAAAAAGGCAACGTCACCACCATCCTTTGTTGAATGGGTAGCATTTGAAATCTGGTATTTTGTTTTGTAATGTGCGGTCCAATAAAACGTAGTAAATTCTCAAAGTTTGTTGATGTCATTTGAACAAAATTCTTAAATTGGCCAATTGCTTCTTGACCTCTCAAAGTGGTAAACAAATCGAAATTTTGTTGATTGGATCTGTCTTTATATAAATTTGTAGATCATTTGTACATCATCATCTTGGCCTTTTAGCTGTTTTACTGACTTCTTCTTCTGACCGAGTAGCAAACTCGTCCATATTCGCCACGAGCCGCGAACACACCTGAAAACTACGTTCGAGGACAGTGATCGTTGTAGGTTCATTGTAATCGACATAATCGAGATTTTAGTAATATTTTTTATGCTAATTCTATTGATAATTTTATATAATTTCAAAGCTAGCATTTTAGTTGCCAAAACATCGCTATATAAGGAAAAAAAAAAGAAAAAAAAAAACAACATTGAGATTCTGACCAAGTATAAATAAGTTTTGTTATTTTATTTTAAAACCCCCAAAATAGTAATGTTTTGACAGCTAAACTAAACTACAAGCCCACTACTACTACTGCTAGCTTTGAAACTATATAAAATGATCAATAGAATTAGCATAAAAAATATTATTAAAATCTCGATTATGATTTTAAATGCATACTTGGTCTATCCCCTAGTATTAGGTGGGATGACATTGACTGCTCACTCCACGCTCACTTCACTTTAGTTTTCATGGTGAGATGGTTACAGAATCGCACTGCAGATTATTTTTCGTACAGTTGCAATTTGAATAAACTCATGTTTGTTGGTTAAGCACAACATTTTTTTCGGTTAATCTTATATTCAGTTTTCGGTAATTCATTTTAACACAGCTTAGTTATTAGGTTGTCTCATAAATTATTGCCAGTTAAAAACAAATTATTATTAATATTTTTTTATTAATAAAAAACACATTTAATCAATTATATAGTCTCCCTCGTTATCTACAACAGTCAGCCATCTACTGGGCAAAAGGATCATGACCAACGATGTATGGAAATCCGTCTTAAGTTGAAACACAATAAATCTTTATTTATTATAGACTACGCTTTATATACTATTAAATAAAAGTGTTCATTTTCACACAAGTATCCGAGTTTTAAAGTAATTAAACAAATTAGGAGATAACCTAAAAATTATGTCTAAACTACTCGCAACTTTTAAAATGACCACAGATCACTCATGTAGGAAGTCAAACAAAACAACAAAGATAGTTAAAAACAAAATAAGAGAACAGCTGCTAATTGAAAAAAAAACGTGAATAATCGTGAATAACGAATAATCGTGCTTTTTATGGCCTCGCAGCGTTGATGTGACATTATCGAAATAAAACAACTTCAGTCAGATAGAGATTATATTTTATTAACTTCAATTTATCTCAGATCTATAAACAAGTGAATAAGTTACCTACCTAATGTATACAAAGGTATAAAACACATAATATGAACAGACTTTTCATGTAGGTAGTCATTAATGTTACAACAAGTATACCTATATATATTCTACGTATTTGACATGAAAAATCAGCAGAAATACCATTGTGTTAAGTACCAATTACCTTTATTATTCCTCATACTCATCAAAATAATTATCTAAATACGAAGCTGAGTAGTTATATCGTTATAACGATTAACGATTATAATTATTAACGATTCTTTCCTGCAATTCGGATAGATTTAAAAATCGATCTTGTTTAGGAATAATCGTCATCCCTACCGGTACGTCTGTCATCTGCCTTGACAGTTGCATCTGCGTGAGACGAAACACAAAAATAAATATTTTCACAACGGAACTATGAAATACATATAAAGTACCTACGTTATGATTATGATATTACTAATTATTTAGCTATCTATGAGTTTAATATCATTTTTGTGACGTTTTTATGTAAAGGCTCATACTTACGTAACTCGTACAAATGAAGAGAACGAAACGTCCATCATGACTAAGTATACGGAAATGTACCTACCAATCGTTAATTTACTGTTTATCTTAACATCATAATTCCGGATACGAAAACAAAATTCCTGAAGTGAAAAGCTTGTAAAAAATAAGCAATAATTTGTATGTTAATTTGGTTTTCATAAATGCAACTTTTCTAGACTGCTTTTGGTCAATCTCCTTTGAATACCCTTCTCCCAAAATGAGGCAGGCTGGGACTCGAAAAAATTTTCAAGTTCAATTTTAATACTTCCAGAATTTTCGAATTTTTTTCCTAGTAAATAAAATTTAAGAGCTTGAAATAAATGAAAATCTGAAGGCGCAAGATCCGGGCTATACGGTGGATGTGGAACAGTCAGCCATCCTAGGTCCTCCAGCTGCTTATGTGTTAACTTGGCGCAATGAGGTCGTGCGTTGTCACTTTAGTTTAAATACGAGAAAATTCGAGAAAAATAAAATATGGCAAGAACTTATGAGACAACCTAATAGTATTACAGTCAATCACAGATCGTTGTTTTGTTTTTCGGAAACTTTATTATTTCCCTTTTTTAATATAAATTAATAATCAGTTTATTTAAAAAAATACATATGTTGTTGTGAATAATTGTGGAATATACCTATATGTTAAGATGTTTACTTACTTCTAGTGTTTCTGAAATGGGCAAATATTTATTTTTTTATTTTTAACCATGATGTATTGTGTTTTCCATTAAATAATTAATCCACACGATTCGTATCGCAAGATTTATGGGCTACATTGGTGCATGCATTTTTTTTGTGTTGACAGTTTAAGTTGATAACATAAATAATCCCCGAGAAAACTATCAGTTTATTTTATAAGACCTATGTGGGTATTTATTTTACCTACTACACAAAAACATCACAACAAGTTAGCTGATTAAAGTCACCTAAGTATACACTGAACTTCTTATGGTTCTTTCAGATCTCGTAATGAGTTTGAAAAAGAACAGTAGAACCTTATAAACGTAACCTACATAAACTGTCCTTATGTATGTTACTAGCCTTAGTTTTCCGGAAATATTAGTATTTTAACCCCTCAGCCACGAGTAGCCATTTTTGCGCGTTCCCGATAACCGAAAACCGACCATTTGTGGATGGAACAAAAAATTTACATAACCGAAAACCATCCACAAGTGGTCGCAGTGAACTGACTTACTTGCAAGAACGATAACTACATCCTGCTCTATTCCTATTCTTTTCTAACACACATGAAAGGCATGACATCATTCACTCATAGACATTCAGTGACCGGCGTGGGTTTATTGAATGAAATCCATATCGTAAGAGGCCACCCAGGAGTAGGTGCGCGGTTGACAGTCAGGATGGTCGCCCGCGGATAAGCGGCCATTGCTTGCCGACCGAAAATGGTCGATTCTCGACTGACGGGTTATTAATTATTTAATATAAGGCCCTTATTTAATATAAGGGCTGATTTTTCAATAGTCAAAAACTTTACTTTTATCTGAAAGGTAAATATGAAAGTTTGACATATTTTCTACAAAAAAGCTGTCAAACTGCCATATATATAATTTTTTTTTTTCTATAAAGTTTATGACTATTGAAAAATCAGCCCTAAATACATGATCAAAATCAAAATCAAAATCAAAAGTCATTTATTCAAACTAGGCTGAGAATCAGCACTTTTCGAACGTCAAAATTACAAAAGACAGTCCCCCAAAACGCCCGCCCTTCACCACTTCCTAGTGCTTTCGCTGGGAAGAAGAAGTGGCGCAACAAACTCCCCAGCAGCACAGCTGTCTGTTCAGTTAGAAAATACTTGACTGAATACAATACAAGGTATGCAAAGCAATTAACATTACAAGACACAGGACACTAAATCTGCCATATGTCAGCTAGCAACGCCAATATACCAAGAAATACAATAAAAAACTATACGTAGGTACTCAAGCAAAAATTAATAAATGAAAATTAAATAAAAGCCTCCAGGTATGAAGGGCGTGACCGCTAACATATTTATGCAATGCTGGGTTCTGTTTACATAGCTGTCGCTTGAAGTCACAAATGATAAACTAGTACTCATGGTATTTGTACAACAGAAATAAAAGTTTTTCTATACATTTTTGAGTGGTTATCTACATATGTAAATTATATATTTGCCCATCCTGTATAAATGTTTTTTTATTTACGAATACAGCAAACCGAATATAACCTATAGGTACACTATTTTTTGATTTTCAGGAGTTTAACTTACAAAGCATTCGGCGGGACCTGGTCGACCTGCTAGATGAATACAAGTTCCACGACTGCTTAGCCTGCAACCGCCTCAAATGTAGCTGTTCAAAGAAATCCTCCCTCCGAAGCACCACCGTATTCGTGGCTAGCAATAACAGCATCTTTCCTAACGGAAGTGACCGAGCATCCGACATGTACTACAATGTCGCTCCGCCAGCAGATACTCTACCACCACCGCGATGGCCCGAGAACATTACCAGCAATGGACACGCAAAAGCAGCTTCAGAAAAAGTCTCGCCAATCTCTCTCAATAATTGGATAAGGGCTTCTATACCTAACGTAACCCAATCAACTTCGAGGGTTAGTTTCCCCGTACCGATAAAACTGCTGGATCACGTCGATTATTCATGGCCCCCTTTCCCGAAGTCAATATGGAGTGACGAAAGGCTGAAGGAGACGACCGCGAGGGAGCGAATCCTTTGCTATGAGCCAGAGAGGGACGGCAATAGCTCTGTCGAGGCCTTCTTCAAGTACTTTAGCGGGAATCGAGCAATTCCTAAGACGGAGTTCGCATGTTGATGGTTAATGTTAAAAATGGATTTATTTTATAAAGTGATTGACAAGAGTGGCCTTGGAATACGTAATGTATAGTCAAGTGTTGTGAATTACAGTTTTGAGGTGGTGTAATGTTGCATGGTGATGGGGAAAAACTGACGTTGAACATGTTGTGAAGTTTTATGTAACTTATGTATTTTTACTACTTGTGAGTCATGCAAAACTATAAGTACCAAACAAAAAAAAAATACATTCATAAATACTGTTAAAAACACTGCGAATCTATTATAATATATTATGTCTATTAAAATAATGGTGGTGGTATATATAGGCACCTTATTGTATTACAATTACATTATAATACAATAAGTCGCTTAACTTGCTTGTGTGAACTAGCCTTAAGAAAGCTCTGACTTATTAGTTCCTAAGCCACTGCCTAGGTGGCGGTGCTAGTAATCTTAAAATGTTTGTTATTGATTGAAAAGAACAAAAAAGTAAGAAAAAGAAATGTGTAATTTTTTTTTTATTAGGTATATGACTTAATTTTTAAGATTTTTAAGTTTATTTTTAATTATAAAAAAAAATAGTAAGCAACGAACATAATCTGAGAAATGTTGTCCATCGTATTCTATGACCTTGCGCCATCTATCGGATAGCATACGGATGCCGTCACGAAAGAAACTTGCAGCTTCAGCGTTTTGAACTGTTTATCCACTAAGCCGTGCTGCATTGAGCGGAACAAATGATAATCAGATGGGGCCAAGTCTGGTGAATATGCCGTGTGCGGGAGAACTTCCCATCTCAAATCCAGGAGGGTCTTTTGAATCGAGCGTTGTCATGCAGCAGTATTAGGTGCCGGCTTCCTTGCCCAGTAAATGGCCTTTTCTGGTCCAGTTCTTCACTCAATTTATTCAGTTGTCGACTTTAGCGTTCCGTTGTCACCGTCTGACCAGTTTTCAGAAGTTCATAATAAAGCACACCCTTCATGTCCCACCAGATACACTGAAAAACTTTCTTTAAGTGGCTGTTCGGTTTCGACGTCGATGTAGAGGGTTGCTCGGGATCTACCCACAACTTTTTACGTTTAGGATTCTCACAATTTTCCACAAGTCCTTTTTTGTTGCCGAGCAAGCAGTGAAAGACACGTAATACGTTGACTTAGGTTATGTTCGGTCAACACATGTGGGACCCATCTTCAAAGTTTTTGATGTTTTTCCATTTGGTGCAAACGTTTGTACCAATAATAACATGTTTCATAAGATACAACGTCGTCACCAAGAACACTACAAATTGATTCCCGTGCTTGAGAAGCATAATATGTTCCTTGTTGGAATTCGTATAAAATGCAGTGCCGAATGTGCCATAGTAAATTTTACTATTCTGAGAGGTTATGTAACTTGCATAGACTTGTCGTTTGGTGTTATAAAATCGTTGGTCCAATCCTTACAAAAGCTCAAAAGACCGCGGAAATATTTCTGTTTTAAATATAGTTCAGCTCGAAGAATAAATCTGTAAAAATTAAGTCATACACCTAATAAAATCTTTTGCATTATATTATATGTATAAGATATATGATTGTAAACTTATCTGTAATAACCAGTGATCGGATAATCGGGCGCTTATATACCTAAACTTCTTCCGACGAAAGAATAATATGGACATTCCTTTTTCAATAAATAAGTAATCCCAGTTCCCGGGATTGAAAAATTTTGTAAAAACAACTATAACAAACTCAATGAAATTATAGCAGTGGTTATTTTGATTTAGTATCTTTATTTTATTCAAAACAAATGGAATATCAATAAAAATGATAATGTGCACAATGTGGTCAAGTAGTGGAAATTAATTTATCTATTTAACAGATTAGTGATCGAATCGGCTCTACTGTACTACTTAACCCGGTCGTACGAAACTTCACAGTTTAAATAGCGTATAATTGTTGTTATGTAAATACTATCACAAAATCCCAAAGTCAGCAAACGCATAGTTTTTGAGAAACAAAATATCGTTTTTGAAAAAAAAACTATCATAAAGTTACAGAAAATTCAACATATTTACATTAAAAGCTGACATTTTACCACGGATAATGTACGAATTTCACTCCTAGGTCGTTCCGTTTTACGTTCAGACAAAGTGACAACGGATTTTAATGGTTTTTACTATAAATACCGTAATATTGACGTAACATTTTTAGCAATCTCAGGAATTTGAAACGATTCCGGGATCCGGTATTCTGAAAGGCATGTCCATATTATTCTTTCGTGGGAATAAAAGTGAAGTTTAGGTATAGCTCCCGATTATTCGATCACTGCTAATAACTGACAAAATTATTTGAAACGTGTACAAATATAAAAAAATACAAAATCTTACAATGAGTAAGTAAACTGCAAAATTAAATATTACTGTTGTAGTAAAATAAAAGACATAATATTGAATCTTACTCTATTTGTAAGTTAAGAAAAAAAATGTGTTAGTAGTACTTATTATTTTCTTTTTATTGTATACTAGTATTTTCAATAATAAAATACGATAGTCGACCACTAAGTTTTTTGTTTTAATTGTATACCTAGTTTTTAATAAATTGTATGAGTTTTTCGGACGGTAGGTCACGGTACGAACAAGGTAACTCTTAACACAAATTGATCAACCAACCCATATGTTTTCTTTCATTTAACCTTCAAGCGGTCGCGCGGTCATTTGTAACGCTAGCGGTCGCGCGTAACCTAAAAGACCTATAGGATATTTCAGGGATTTAAAACACTAATTATTTAATATATTTTGCATTTATCACATTATCATTATGTTAGGACATAAACAAAATTATAAAATCAAAATAATATTCTAATTTTCTTTGGATTTGTAAGCAATTTGGCATCATAAATGTATCGAGAATCGATCGAATCGCGGTCGATTCGACGTCGCGCGACTGCTTGAAGGTTAAGTAGATACTCGTAAAAAGAATTTGATAAAATTACACCAACACGCATTATACCTAATAAGTACAAATATCTATCATTAAATGCTGGCACTGCAAAAAAACTTTAAAAGATATTCCTAATCTATTACTTCATATGTTTGAAAAAGTTGTCTACTCGACAACCTACATAAAGCAATGAATGTTGTCGAACTGTCAAAATGAAAGGCATTGTAATTGTTACTGTGTTACGAAATTTACTTAAGCTTAAATAAAGTAAATAATTTATCATTTACCCCGTTGAACTACCCATCAATGACTAGAATCTGACATTTGGAAGCCACACACAAGGTACAATGCAAAGAGCTGGAGAATAAAGTTGCGCTGCAATCATTTACAGATCAACCCTACTTTGTAGACCTAACGTCGAGAATTCTTATAATCAACATAAATTAAGGGTATACTACAATCTGTTTCAGAATTTGACCCACAATTGATTAATATTTTTACAAAATATCAAAAAACCGTGGGTATTTTGCAAACTAATAAATAGATCCGTCAGATAATCTGTAGGTGATCATTTTAGACAGAGCTTGCGATCGCATGGCCGCCACGTTACAGACATTTTATACTAATAATTACTTATTGTAGTTACTTCATTTACTTAAAATAATCATAGTTAACTAATTACGTATTTTAAAGTGAGGTGATTCGACTTATAAGAGACAGGTAAGTACTTTATTTTCTATAATGAGATAGTGTTTCTCTGATTATCGTGTTACTTAGTAATTGGGCTGTGGAGGTCAGATAGGCAGTCGCTGCATGTAAAATATTGGTATTCAGCTGCATCCGGTTAGACTGGAAGCCGACCCCAGCATGGGAAAAAGCTGGCATATTGATTGATATAGTTAGTGAGATAGGGTTTCTTTAATTTTAATTGCTGAAAGGGCCCGCTCTTGACTTCGATCACGCCGTAGTAAGCGATGGATGAGGTCTATGATGGAACGAGCGTACTCATGGGTTTATCTTCCTAGGCATGCTACTAGTCCTCTATCGTTCCGAACTACATAATTATGTAGTCATAGTATAAATAAGTTAGTATTGACCTGTCAGTGGGTCGTCTTAGGGGCGGATTCCTATAAGATCTTATGAAACATTTTTGATATTTCAATGGGGGTAAAAGAGTTTGTTATACATTTATCAGCTGTACTGAAATAGTGTAAAAGATATTTTTTATGCTCTAAACTTTTAGATGTCTTAAGCCGTTGTGTGTTTCATCAGAAATAAAAATGCCTTCATCTTCAAAGTGTACAACACGTAGTTAGATTATTGAAAGTACTTATTACTTACGACCTTCAAAAACTTTAGAAGTATTGAATCCTCAGTGGATAAAAGTAATAACAAAGTTCATTCATAGAAATAAGTAAGTATTCATTGAATTAAAATGGATTTACAAAGGACTTAATAGATCTAACCTTGTGATTAGTTGATTGAATTGTAATCATATTATTTGGTTATAATAACGACCTTCGAGGTTGTAGGTTCAAATCTCGGCAAGTACCAATATGACTTTTTCAATTTATAGTACTTTCTGTGTTTATCTTGGACGTCACTAACATCGGTGAAGGAAAACATCGTGAGGCAACCTGGACTTATAGTTAATAATAAATCTAAATAAGTCTGAAATCGCCAACCACGCTTTTTTACAATAAAATTAATTTTCTTTTCATAACTTTATTTTTATTTTAGAATTTTTGAAAATTATTGAAACATTTTGAGTTAGTATACTTTTTGTAACAGTTGAATAAAATATAAATGTTATTTTCTGATTTTTAGTTCGATTTGCTATTAAAGCGTGTTTTTTAAGTTTTTTTGAACTATATTTTATTTTTAGGTGTTTTAAACTATTTTTTTTTCAACTTTTTTTATCAAAATATTGTATTGTCATGTTGATAAGTCTACAACGTTTAAAGTAAATCTGATCGCTTAAATTGGGGCAAAATCGAGCCCAAACGTTTCAGTTACATACAAACAAACATACATGTGAAACTAATATTCCTACGGTATTCTGCTGTGGGGCAAAGCAGCTGATATACAAAATATATTCGTCCTTCAAAAACGAGCTGTTCGAGCTATTTACCAGCTAGGTGCTAGAGTTTCTCTAAGAGATTTATTTAAAGATATTGGTATTCTCACGGTTGCATCACAATTCATATTTGCCAACATCATATATATTAGGCAAAATATACACTTGTATACTAAAAACAGTGATGTTCACAATGTTAACACCAGAAATAAGGACAAACTACGTGCCCCCTTTCACCGGCTTCATAAGGTTCATAACTCATTTGTTGGGCTTGGTATAGCCTTTTATAACAAGCTACCCTCTTCTTTGCTAGATTTGCCTTTAAATGCATTTAAAGCTCGAGTAAAATCCAACCTTTGTTCAAAGGCATACTACTCCATCAACGACTACTTAAACGATAAGAATAGTTGGTCGCCCTGATTAACTCAAGACAATGTTTATGTTCTTTCTCCAGAATTAGATTACTGATAGGTTATTATACTATGAGCTCATTATACAATTGTTTTTATTGGGCTGTATAAGTCAAATCAGTTTAGTTTTATTTTTATTATATTATTGACATAATCAACCCATTTAAATGTTTTCTAATGAGTTGATTGCAATATGTGGTTAGCTAGTGACCTCGACGATTGATCATATTATTCTTACCTGAGCAACCGGCAGCAAGTTCGTCATGCTCCCTCAGATGTCACTGCTTGCGGTAGCGTCGGGGGTCGGGTTGCCTCCTTCCCTCAAATATGGCGAGGGGGGTAATGGCTGATCTTTGCGTTATGCTCGTGAACGGGTGCTGCTTGTGGTGACTGGTCGTCTTGCTGACCATGGTTTTATTATTGTTATAATTAGTAATAACTTGTTTATTTAGTTTCCTTCGATGGTCCTAGTTTATCATTTGTGACTTCAAGCGACAGCTATGTAAACAGAACCCAGCATTGCATAAATATGTTAGCGGTCACGCCCTTCATACCTGGAGGCTTTTATTTAATTTTCATTTATTAATTTTTGCTTGAGTACCTACGTATAGTTTTTTATTGTATTTCTTGGTATATTGGCGTTGCTAGCTGACATATGGCAGATAATTGAATTTAGTGTCCTGTGTCTTGTAATGTTAATTGCTTTGCATACCTTGTATTGTATTCAGTCAAGTATTTTCTAACTGAACAGACAGCTGTGCTGCTGGGGAGTTTGTTGCGCCACTTCTTCTTCCCAGCGAAAGCACTAGGAAGTGGTGAAGGGCGGGCGTTTTGGGGGACTGTCTTTTGTAATTTTGACGTTCGAAAAGTGCTGATTCTCAGCCTAGTTTGAATAAATGACTTTTGATTGATTTGATTGAATAAAAGCGTGTTAATATTTTATTGTGGTACGGAACCTTTTGTGTGCCTAGTCGTATAAGCAAGCAAATCTGCGGTATTCTAAAATAATACATTTTTTTTTCGTCAGAATCCATAAACTTAATCTTTGCTAAGAACAGTCGAAATCCTTCCAATTGTTACTGTTCTAGAACTTTACTAAGAGGTCATAACTTAGGCAAAATTAAACGGCGATCCATCAATTTTTGTTACAAACAAAAATTGATGGATCGGCATTTAATTCCGCAAAATATCTTGCTACACGATTTTCAACTTTCCCACTTGGGAATAACGGTTGTGGAAAAAAACATTCATTTTTATGACCGTACCTGAAATATTTTTCAGACCGGTTACTCTAGATCTTAGGGATGTTTTAGTGTCAAACTTTCATTTTGTAAATTTGCTTACAAATTGAACTATTTTCGTTAGAAACAAATGATTTTTATTGTAGACCATTTGCTTATTTTGTAGATCTTAACCCATTCCCTGTCCCATGAATCACATATGATTCATGTTAATTGTTTAACTATTGTGTCTACTTTGTGGACAGTGAACCTCGCAGTTTCGTAAAAGAAAAGTAAACCTTTTATATCCTTACGTAGTGTTGTTTCAACTTATATTGTTCGGTAAATAAGAACTACTAGTTGTTACTTCTTGTTTTTAGTACATATTGTAATTATGTTAGCTACTTTGATCTTGAAATACCTAAAACTATCGCCTTGGTTCAGTAGTCGCGCGTGTTCCAAACAGTTTTTATTTGGGTTTGATTGTTTATGTATAAACAATCAAACCCAAATAAAAACTGTTAGTGAAAGAAAGAAAGAAAGTGCTATTGGGGTTCTTTTGAACTTGCGATGAATTCGCACTTGAAAACGTAAAATCTTACCCGGACGCTTTTAAAATCCCGGTCGCACACATGACATCTTCATAATTAGGGACTAACTCGGGTAAGCCCCTGCTTCACATTGCAGGATTATCTGCAGGAAAGTAGTTACGTAGGAAACGTAATTTTAATGTTATATATGTGGAGGTATATACATACAATACGTTTTATTGTAACTACACAATACACCACGCCCCACCTTCTCTGTCAATCAAGGTCAGGGGGGTTACAATTAATTAATAAGAAGTGTAAATGTCATGCAAGGTATAAAGCGATTTGGAATCATATGAAATGTAGCTGTTATCAATACGTTGACCGATCTGTGCGCCAAAGGCCCTGTATCCAAATGATTATGGTACGGGCCAAGGTTGTTGGTTGTTGTGGGTGTTGTCTGCTCCCAAAAGCTTATGTCTAGCAATGGACGTAGATCTTGACTCTTTAGCCACAAACTCTAATGCCAAAATATATTTTTTTAAATTCAGTACGATTATGGGTCACTTCTCCTTCCTGCCGAACGACAGCAGCTGCCACTTGCTGTTCGACCCGCCATTGCCGGCATACACCGACGTCACCATCAGAAGAGCCCTCATCGTGTGGCTGCAGTGCGGCCAGCAGAACGAGTTCCGACACGTGTGCAACTACTTCCATCGGCTCGAGTCTATGGTGAGCTCAACAATGTCTATGATGCGCTCAACAATATCTATGATGAGCTCAACAATGTCTGTGTCGTACGTAGCAGACATAACATCACGCTTATATTGCCCAAAGGGTTAACCCTACAGAGCATAGTGTCCCACATATACCGAAAAATGTCTTATATTACAAAAAATCGATCCAAGTAGCGTAATCTAGTGTTGACAAGATTAACTATTATGTATTTCAGTTTCCTATTTAGTAGCAGATATTTTGGATAGATCTGAATAAACATTTAACTGTTTATGTTTTCTTCAAATCGGTAGGTACCTATGTACTTTGAATACGAATTACGATTAACGAGCGGCGTATAATAATAGCAAAAAAATTATAAAATTTAATCGCTTCAGTGTGAAAATAATTAGTAGAAGTAAGTTCATGTTCATATTTGTCATTTTACGTGTAATCTTGTAATTTCATTGATACTACGTAACACAAATTCACATTATAATGCGTGATATGGGTCATAACAAAAACATACGTTTCTATTGAGTTATGATTTTTGTAAATATTTTTTCGAGAATTACATCATATTTGCAGGCTAATGTAATTTTTTAAGCCGATAAGAAAAATCATGCTCTGTAGGGTTAGGCAGAGGTGCGCTTATAGTACACCCGCATTCCGCCACTTCTGTCTTTAATGTTAGATCTAGTGTAATAGTACACCCGCATTCCGCCAGTTCTGTCTTTAATGTTAGACCTAGTGTAATAGTACACCCGCATTCCGCCAGTTCTGTCTTTAATGTTAGACCTAGTGTAATAGTACACCCGCATTCCGCCAGTTCTGTCTTTAATGTTAGACCTAGTGTAATAGTACACCCGCATTCCGCCAGTTCTGTCTTTAATGTTAGACCTAGTGTAATAGTACACCCGCATTCCGCCAGTTCTGTCTTTAATGTTAGACCTAGTGTAATAGGGGGCGAACCTATTGCACTCGACCGGGCACAGGTCCAGACTGCGGGCTTCTGCTGAGGAATTCCAGATTAAAATGTTTCGGTTCCCGGGTCGAGCAGTGCTATTGGGAACACTGCTCGAGTCGGGAATCGAACCCAGGACCTCATGCTCAGCAGTCGAGCTTGCACCAACGAGGCAGTTTATCAATATCAACTTTTAAATAAACAGGCTGGCTATCCAGCTAACTTGTTTATTAAAAAGTTAATATTGGTTGAAGTTGATATTATCTAGTTCTGTTTAGCTGTATAATAGCTATATAGATATAGCTAAAACAGAAATAGGTAATATATAAATATAAATGACATTCTTTTTCTTTGAAATTCCAGGAAGACAAGTTATCAGCGGAGGACCGCGCGGCGAGTCGTACCCACGAATTCAACCTGCTCTCAAACCTTCCACCAGTAACACACTACCTCATCGAATACTTCCCCAAGCTATACCGACACAACAAGAACGATACAATTAACATCAAGGAAATACAAGAGATCACGGTCGAGAATTGTGTCTTCAACCTCGAAGGTTTCCACGATATGAAGATACAAAAAGGTGCAAAAACTAAAGATATAAATAAAACCAGTCAAATGATCAGAATGTATAGTAAAACTCATTCGAAATCCTTAAGAATTTTGCTTGGAGAATTTCAAGACTTTGCCAAAAAAACTGAAGCTGCAAACTCTGTAGATAACATAGCAATTTATATCCAAAAGCTATACTTGAAAGATGAATTATTGACTTGGAGTAATATACCGAAAAGTTTCAATTTCTTAGACGATGATGAAGATACGGACCAAGTTGATATTAGTGAATCAAAAACAGAAAATTTGAGAGATGGTACAAGTCCTATTTTTACTGTAAATCACACATTCATTGCAAATAAAAATGCTGATAACATTGAAATATTTATTAATGAATCTAGAAGAAAAGAACTCCTTAATATGATACCTAATAATTATCAAAATGTACAAAAAAATGTAGCAGCAAAATTGACCATATTGCAGAAGCAAAAACCTGGTAGTGTGTTTTATGCGGATTTTGCTCGTAAAATGTGATTACTTCGGGATAACATAGATGGCGTTGTTACCAAAATTGTATGCTCTGTGTAATGTGTTTGTGTTTTTAGTAAGAACCTAGGTTAATTCTTTTGAAACCTAAAGATTTTGGTACATTTTATTTTAACATAATTAATTAATACGCTTGTTACCGATCTAAGTGTACTTTGTTATTTTTTAGTAAATAAGTGACTACGCAAGATGTTTTGTGTGATACGGACATTAAAATAGATTATACCAACAACTAACAAGTTTTTTATTTTTACAGAAGTATATAGTACAAATACACCAATTCTCTAGTTCAAATTCAAACACTAACCATTTATTTCAATTAAACCATTTAGAGGCACTTTGGAATTGTTAAAGAGTAGGTGAGTTCGTTGTTTAATGTTATCTTTATTGGTGTAGAATTCATAAACTGGCAACACTCTCCACTGTCAATCAATCAACATACATTTTATTATCTCTGGCAAGCAGTGGGGCAAGCTGTCTTGTGCCGACCTCAAAGCAGCGCGAACGCACGCCCGTTCCGCGAACGTCAGATTTATAACCTGTTACAAAATGGACGACGTAATGTCAACACCGATAAACACGATTACCAGAGAGAACTTAACAGTGTTGATAGCCAATAATATACTGAATAATTCATTGGAATTCACCTCGGACTGTGATACGGTGAGTTTTATTTTTATTGTGTTAATAATTTGTGGTGTTTTGTTGTGTCTGTGAATTTTTAAATAACGGTCTTGTCTAAAAAAGTTTTGTTATTGGATATTTGTTGTTATGGAGGATTTTTCGCGTTAGTGATCTATAGGTTTTGGGTTATGTTTTCAAGTGAATTAATTAGATCAGTGTTATTGAATATGTTATGAGTTATAAGTAAATAATAATAAGGCATTGTGTAGCGGTGAATTAATCATAAGACTATAATGAAAACACCATTTTATTTATTTCAGACAGTTATTTTAGTGCCCAGTATCTTACGAGTATATCTTGTCTAGCATGCGTTAATTGGTAACTATTCGGAACCAATATTATACTGAAATATACTGCGTGGTTAATCAACATTGTCTAAAGAATGAACTATGTTGGTTAATTTTGTTCGACATAATTTATGTTTAGTGAAAGTGTCTCTTATACATATTATTTACATTGCACCAGTATGATCTGTGCGCACACTTGTGCACTATAATATCTCCCGCGCCGAAGGCTAGTCTCCGTTGAGATTGGTCGCCGTAGCCGAACTACGGTCTGGAGAACTTTTTTAGTTTTTCATTATTTTCATTATTGGGTATATATATATATATAGTACTCCCATATTTCGCTAGTTATGGTTGTGTGGTTGGGACGAGCCTATTACCATTTCTATTTTAGTCAACAAAATGAAGGTTAAAATGCTCATAGTCAAACTTCGGGTCATTATGTTCGAACAGGGTCAAAAATAAACCTACCTGGGTTTTTATAGCTAGTCAGGTAGCTTCCATAATTACGGGAATCGGTCACTTAGATAAAGTGTTAGGGTTCTTTCCCACGGCAAGATCCCGTTTTTTGCAGGTACGGGTTTTTGCAGGATCCCGTTTAGTTTAATACATATTCACAAAAGCATCCTGTTTGCCGGATACTGCAAACAGGATGCTTGTGTGAATATGTATATTTAAACACGTACACTACTAAACGGGATCGAAAGGGAAAGAGCCCTTACTATAATTTTATTCGATGAATATAATTATGACACCTGTTTATTGTACCTGTGGGATATAAGTAAATTAATTGATATTGACCTATTTGAGTAAGTAGTTATTAAGTTTTTGGAACGAAATTCCTTATCGCACGTTCTACTCTTCCTACTTGACGAATCAGAGCTAGCTCAAAAAAAGTGTAACATTTTGACCGTCACAACCCTTTTTTTTCATTTATTTTCTCTCAAACGTTGTTAATTTATTTCGTTATGCCTGTTATTTAATACATAATATACAGCAAAAGGAACTTCGTTTCTACCGGGTGTCCAGTTCTAACCTAAATCCCATTTTGGTCGGGGTGCCCTAGAAGGCCACAAATTCAAAACAACATCAACATTTATTTAAAACATCGTGCATCATTAGAAGTCCAAAAAGTTTTTAGAGGTTTATTAATTTAAACCAGCGTACATCATAAGAAGGTTCATAAGTTTTTAGAGGAACAATAAAATATTTCCGTTTTGCTAGTCTTTGAGTTCTGTATCGTAAATTTTGAATAGGTATCCTAGTTATCGAAGGTGAAGAAGGAGATCGCGTTGGTCCTACTTCTAACCTAACATCAAAGGTGAAGAAGTAAATGGTTAGAGTTCATTTTTAGTGTCACTCGTGTAAATTTTATTATTCCTATGACGTGAATGTTTGAGTTCAGGTTCATTGACTGGTGATTTTTTTTTTTTAATACATTGAACATTGATAGGTTTACAAAGTCAAATCATTTGCATATTTCAAATAGGCACATAAAATGCTCTTTTGGACGTCAATATTTAAAAGACAATAATATAATTGATTCTAGTTACCCTTTCAAAATTTAGTTCCGTATAAAGAAGAATGGTCGAGAAACTCCACGTTTACTCTTTAAAAATGTTTTACAATATTTGATATACATTAGTTATATAATTATATGTGAAGACGATGTGCCTAGAATAAAACTGGTATACGACAATAGGTAATATTGACAATCATAGATAACTCCCACACCTTAAAGGATATAAACATCTAAATAAACACAAAGGGTCTCCAACATCGCATAAACTAACCCAGAAACCAGAGCAAACCGAACCCAGAGCATCTATCACGATCTAAAAACTACTAGCAACATAAATTGTAACGCAAAACTATGTCCTTTCAGATGGAGACGGATTCGCCAATAAGAAAACAGAGTGGACAGCCAATCAGCAAAAAGCTATTCCATTCACCGATGACCGACAGCCCTAACGAAGCCGCATTGACTTGGACTACCTCGAAACGAAGCAGAAGGGCGAAAAAGCGAAAACAAATACTCATACCCGACAACAGTGAGAGAATCAAAAGAGCGTATGTGAAAGAGTGCGAGCAGGACGGATATAGCCCCGACGTACGAAGCGGAATGAGAAAGAGAGTTTTAATCAGCCTCTTTCATAATAAGGAATACTGCATGGATTTTGGCAGTTGAATTTAAAGTTGGAACCTTTTGCGTATTTCTGTTTATTGATATTAGATCTATATTATTAGTGGCGAGCAATGTATGTATGTTCAATATATCATGGGTGTATTGGTAAACCAATATTTTGATAAGGGTCACAGTAATTAACGAAATACCCTAAAGCCATATTTGGCTGTCCGATGTTAATATTAGGTTACATAGTTTAAGTTAGTTTATATTACTTCATATATTGCAATATTATTAGGTGCTCGAAATGGCCCATCAATTTTCATTTAATAATAAGTAAGTCCTGCTCATCTTAAGACTGCCAAATCGACTGGAAATATGATATCTTTCGAATAATTATATGAGTAGAAATAAATTAAGGAAAACGTTTATTTTAACTGATTGTAGAATAGCTGCACGTAATATATTCGGGCTGAAGTTATTTTCTACAGTATCGAATTTATCGTTTCGATTGTTGTAAGTATAATTTTTTTGTACCAACTACTTAATACTTTCCTCAATTATTATTTTTTATAGATTTTGTTACTTAACCTTCAAGCGGGCGCGCGGTCATTTGTAACGCCAGCGGTCGCGCGTAACCTAAAAGACCTATAGGATATTTCAAGGATTTAAAACACTAATTATTTAATATTTTTTGTATTTATCACATTATCATTATGTTAGGACATAAACAAAATTATAAAATCAAAATAAAATTCCAATTTTCTTTGAATTTGTAAGCAATTTGGCATCATAAATGTATCGAGCATCGATCGAATCGCGGTCGATTCGACGCCGCGCGACTGCTTGAAGGTTAAGTACCTATATTTTTTTTAAATCAGGTTGTTATTGCTGTTTCGCTTTTTTTTGTTGAAAAAATGTGCTATAATTTGTAATTATTCATGTTAGAGCTAAGCGTAGACTTAAGATAGATTATTATTTTTATATAAATAAAATATTACGTGCCATATCTTCCATTTACTCACTGTAATATCGAATTTATTAGTTCAATAAAATATATAATTATTTAAGATGTTTTTATGTACCTTTAATGTCAACGTTTAGTGTCCCTTAAGTTTAATAACTAATTAATCAATCATTTCAGTCCATCGCTAGACATAAGAAGCTTTCAAGTTTGCACCACAAAACAATAACGAAAAATACGTGAATAATCATACCCAGATAACAAATTCAAAAATATTTTGTTTCACATAAACACATGGGCACTCTCACAATGTTCATCTAGCTTCTGGCAAACGAAAGAAGTTAGGTACACGGTTCCATCCAATTGGTCGTTTCCTGCGGAGAACTCCACGGTTACTCTTTTAAAAAAATTGGTTTATAAAAAGTTTTCAAATAAAAAAAAATATTACCAGTATTACTTGCAATAACAAGAAGTAAACATTAGTATAATACCCTGTGTTCAAAGAGGAGCGGTTACAAAGGAGTCCGCAAGTCCCCCGGGAACTGAAATAATAGCCCACGATACTAATACCGATAGCGTTTGTAAGTAAATGGAGGAATCGAGCGATACCCCACCGGTATTAATATAGGTGATTGTTGATGGGCCTAGTTATGTAAAAGATGGAACAAGGCCGTTCTTTATCAGTCAATACCGTGGATTCCTTTGATATTCTGTCATCTAACAACCCTCACTGGGCCTGCGTGAATTGCAGCCCACTCGCTCACAGAAAGGAGGTATAAGTCCCAGCAGTGGGAAGGTGATTATGTTGTTTGTCATCTCTCCTTCGTGTAAATTGTACTATTGGAGGACAAAGAATAGAATAGAATAGACCAAAAGAAAAGACCTCTGTAATATGGGAAAATTCGTTTAATTTTTTTCATACAAAACGGCAATTTCATAGGTAAATACCTATTATTTGCAAGTTAACCTACCCCATTTGACACCATTACTTTACTAACCATCTTTATCGCAAATAACAGGACGCAATCTTCCTTCATCATCGCGAAAAACTACAGCAATATCGAAACGCTCTGGCACAGATCACAACACGGCAAGTTGTCTATTGGCTAAATAACGCCAACGACACGACGCTCGACGCTTGTTACGACTTGCGATGTCTCTCACCGGCTTTTAGCGATACTTTTAAAGTTTTCTTAATGATTTTTAATGGTAGCTGAAGATTTTAAATGGGGTTTGGGATGAAGAGTTAAGACTTTTATGTTGAAGTTTTGTTGGGGAAGTAGGATTCAAGTTTTTTTTAGTTGCGGTTTAGGTACCAGGGCTGTAGGGGTGCAGAAAATTTGTCGCAATTTGAGGACTGTTGCTATATTATAATAAAACAAAATTAGCTACAAAATTGTCACATTGTTGGATTGTCACATGTCTTCCTGTTTTATTAATTATGCCCCGCGGGTCAGACAGAAGAAAAGGTTAATTTCTAAATGTTATGGTGTTCCCCGGCCCAGTCCCACTACCTCTTATAGAGAGGAGGCCCGAGTCCTAGCTGTGAGAACATCATTGGCTTATTTTGTTACGATTATTCCCGATTTTCACCATTTGTTTGGCCACCACTGGGGGACAGCGAAACAACTTAGCATTAGGTTAATCCTGTTATGATAGTTGTAAAGGTATAAATAAATAAATAAATAAACTTTTAAAAAATATTCTCTTTATCCACCACTGGGGGACAAATTATTGTAACCTAACCTCAAAACGCTTTAAAATGGCTTCTGAATCATCTCCGGCGCTGCGGGAAGTGCAACCCCTCCGCCCTTACGTAACAAAGGATAGGCACCCACGCTAGGCATGCCTGTGCTTTGTTACAGTGGGCGTCGGCTGCTCTCCCTCCGCGCCTCCGGTTTTTATATATACTCTAGGGGTAGCAGCCAAAAAACTTCGTGAAGTTGGGGGTGCCCCGATTCGGGTTTGAAACCCATTCGACCTATTCAAACCATGAAGTATCCCCCAGTGGTGGACCACGAGAGTAATTTTTTTTGTTTCGCTATCTCCCAGTGATGGCTAAACAAGTGGTGGACATCGGGAAAAATCGGTTTTGTTATGTAATGAATGGTGGTTTAATAAAAGCACGGGGCTTATAAAGGTTTTGTTTCCACTAAAAAAGTGGTAAAATGATTTGTTGTTTATAAGAGGCAATCTCAGGAAGCACTCGTCCAATCACAAACATTTTTTCCCTTACAGTAAACTAGACTGCTGGCGAGTATCACAGGATATGTTTCAGGGCACAGTTGACTCCCACGCGGACGAAAGTCGCGGGCAGAAGCTAGTCATGTATATCGGGTATCAAAAGACGCTTAACGAAGCCGAGAGTCACTGTTACTCACCGTCATTGTGATCATTTTTTTGTACTGGACTAAACCAGAAGGTTCCCTGGGAAATGCCTAGCCAGGGATGGTTACGGAGATATTAAATGTCAAAGTTCCAACTCTTAACACCTTATCGTAAACCTTACATACTCACCGTGTAGTTACCCTTACATTTCATGTAATTGCGCCATAAATGTAACCAGCTTGAAGTTCCTACAGCGACTACATTGTTCCAGGCAATAAAATGGGCACTAAATCTAAATGGTCTGAGTTTCAAATACTATTTAGACTTCTATCTTTGAATGCTGCATTATCAGTGAGCTACAAAGATTTATTGAATAAATTGCATATTCTAGATCTAAATATTTGCTGAGTTCTTATATCCATAGGTGATATAACATCATGCCTGAATTCCACGAAGGGCTGGGAAGCACTATACTTTACGGACGCGATTTTTCATAGTAGCAATTTTTTTTTACGTTGAATTTAATCTTTGAGTGTATAAAACAGAACAGTCTACTAGTGAAATTCGTACATTATCTGTGGTTAATATAAAACGCAAAAAAAATGAAGCTTCTCACGCGCGTTCCAAAAAGTACAGCGAAGCCTGGATAAAGATTAAATATGTATCATATTGTGTCAGTGCTGTTTTAAGTCCCAAATTTGTCTAATTTTGTTGGAGGTAGTTACCGCTGCCACAGTCTACGGACATCTGCAATATCAGAGACAATGCTTGGAATTGGGGCGAGGCTATGGCCATTATTGTTACCAAGCAGCGAGTTAATTGCGTAACACACTGACATTTAGACAGTTCACCTAAATTCATTGCATTATTTACTTTGTTGAGCAGACAAATGTTTCGAACATATGATGCAATGGATTAGGAATATCCTTCAAAATGATTGAGATTGTGATCGAAAGAGAGTTACGCAATAAGGGTGCGGGCACATGTGATGCCGACCGTTGATATTAGTATTGTTCATTGTTGTCTTTCGTCATTAGTGGCATGTGTTATGTACCTATCTTTGGGGTATATCTTTGTCACAGCACATACCTTTGACAGCACTCAGCTTGTTGCCGACCATCTGCTTCGCCACGAACGCCGCCATGGTTGCTTACTGCTCTACGCTTTCAACTGAAACAATACAAAAAACTACGTTAGTTAAATATATTGAATAAAGTAAAAGTCTTCTTAATCATATGCAGAGTATAGGGGACTCATCAGTATCCCGCGGGGTGATTGCGTAATTTTACATACATAAAATGCCCATTGATCGCAATGCCGATCGCAAAATGAAAATTTTGACAGTAGGTACAGCCACGTTCATTGCGGTATTTACGTCGTTGAGCAGATCAAATCTATGAAGCAATGGATGTCAAAATAAAAGGCATTGCGATCGTTTGCCATTTTATGTGTGTCACGCAAGGAATGGACGGAGTCTGAATTCGTATCAGATTATGACCATAGATTCGATTTCGGTGAATATAACTGGCTAAATGTGGGCGTTCTAGCCTCTGTAGTAGAGGCTAGACATCACACTTGTATGCACCGAAGAGTTAGTGAGAGCATACAAGCACGATGTTACGTATTTTTAGGTAGCTTGTTTAGCGCCATTAGCTACCTACGATATTAGTAAACAAAATAATTCGTAGTAAATTAAACCGGAAAATTAATCCACTTTAATTAATTTCATAAATAGGTGAAGAAAATAATAAAAAATAAAGGATTATGAGCGTTGAAGCGTTAATTAAGCGCTTCAAAGCTCATAATTCTTTATTATCGCATAAAAAGCTGCGTTTCATCGGGAATTGGTTGATGAAACAGCAATCAATCGGGAGCTGGATTACGTTTAAAGCGCTAAAAGCGATTTATTGTTGGGGCACAGTTAAACGTAGATAGGTATAGGAGCACGCTTTATATTTTATGGGTTGTTCCGATTTCAGCTGATTGAGCTGAGCTACCACTGCTCGGGTTGATTGAGCTGAGCTACCACTGCTCGGGTTGATTGAGCTGAGCTACCACTGCTCGGGTTGATTGAGCTGAGCTACCACTGCTCGGGTTGATTGAGCTGAGCTACCACTGCTCGGGTTGATTGAGCTGAGCTACCACTGCTCGGGTTGATTGAGCTGAGCTACCACTGCTCGGGTTGATTGAGCTGAGCTACCACTGCTCGGGTTGATTGAGCTGAGCTACCACTGCTCGGGTTGATTGAGCTGAGCTACCACTGCTCGGGTTGATTGAGCTGAGCTACCACTGCTCGGGTTGATTGAGCTGAGCTACCACTGCTCGGGTTGATTGAGCTGAGCTACCACTGCTCGGGTTGATTGAGCTGAGCTACCACTGCTCGGGTTGATTGAGCTGAGCTACCACTGCTCGGGTTGATTGAGCTGAGCTACCACTGCTCGGGTTGATTGAGCTGAGCTACCACTGCTCGGGTTGATTGAGCTGAGCTACCACTGCTCGGGTTGATTGAGCTGAGCTACCACTGCTCGGGTTGATTGAGCTGAGCTACCACTGCTCGGGTTGATTGAGCTGAGCTACCACTGCTCGGGTTGATTGAGCTGAGCTACCACTGCTCGGGTTGATTGAGCTGAGCTACCACTGCTCGGGTTGATTGATCTGTAAAGCTGCACTGCTCTTGCCAAGGTCAGTCCTAAGACGGGTGACCATTCTTTATATATCAAGATTTCTTTAGCAGTGGATATTTACGGGTGCTCATTAATATTTATATAGGTTTAGTTGTAGACTACCTTTGTGGTCTAGTAGTCGCAAGACTGGCTGCTCCGCCAGTGGTCCTGGGTTCGATCCCCAAGTCCTTGGTGTGTGTTTCATTACGATTGGGCTTTTCATCAAGATATTTATTGAAGAGAGTATTACATAATAGAGAATTAATTTTTTTATTTGTGATATTAAGAATTGTTAACTCACCATTTTCAATGTAGCGTGTTTAACGTATCAGTTTTATAAAAACTTAGTTTATTGTTATCACAATAAACTATGTTCCATAACCTGATGCATGAAATAAATAATGTCTAATAATGGTAACTTAATAATGACGCATTCTATATTTTGTTTGCATGAGTTAAAGAGGTTTTTTTTTTTAATATTCACTGTAGCGCCCTTTTACAAGGGACTTCTGTGTGGTTATACGAGTAGAACCAATATTTGCCAACCGAAAACTTGTGAAAGTCATCATTCACGTGTAAATATTATATTCGTTAAATATCTCCAAGCGGATCAGCTAATTAGCTTCTAGTGTGTCTCAAATAATAATAATAATTCACCCAGCAAACTTGAACCAGATATATAATCAGTTCTGGACCTATTTCTTATTTTTATTCATCTAAAAAAGAAACACAATATTTCCTAACAAAATGTTTAGTCGTTTTTCAGCTGAAAGAAAAGTTTATTACGTCGATTGTAAATCTTAATGTAGGGATGCGAGCCGACTTTCAAATTGTTCCCAGTTTTGTAAAGCCCGTTATTTACGTTCAAAAGTTTTTTTTTTAATATTTAGGAATTCATCTTTTGGCGACATGGTGCAAAATTATTCGTAACTTTTTTGATCTTCACACTTTAATTCTCAACGGGTGCTCCTGTTTCAACATTTATTTTATTATTTTACTTAGCGCGTTCAAACAAACAAACTTTTCAGCTTTATTATTACTATAGAAGATATAAGTATAACCGTTTTGTAAACATGTCTTAGAGAGCAGATGATCTGTAACCAAGGAACCTTCTACCTCAGACACATTTCTCTTTTTATTTAACATTGTGAATTTTACTAACCAGTGCCATATAATTATTATGATGTTGATATAAATAAAAATGTATGATTATAATTGTCTATCCGTTTAAAATCTTTCATTTTAATTCTAAAATTTTAGTGGCCTTGTAGGTTACTATTAAAAATGTCAGAATTGACCTAGGCGCACTGCTCCAATTCGTCGTTTCTATAAAGAAAATCAAATACAAAAGAAGGGGGGAGGGGGGTGGGGGAGGTCGAGCTTCCTTTTTTCTAATCAACTATGCATTCTTATATTACTTATCTTAACTCCATATTAAAAATCGTTACAGATCCTTATCACGTGGATTCAGAACATGTCAACACATGTTAACAAATCGAGCTAACAAATAAAAAAAAATATATAAATAATCCCTTTTCGTTCTCAAATCACTATCCGTTACTATCAGTAAGTGCTAGATATTATAGAACTCCTGAAGTGGAACGGTCGTGCAGTAAATCAGCGTTATAGCCCAACTTTATGATTTCGATCGCCAGCGGAATCGCAAATGGAGGATAGCTTCATTATTACCGCGGTTTTTCTCTAATTGCTACGGGGAAATAGGTGTTTTTTAAGTTAGTGCCAAGAAATGCTTTAGGCCCTTGATTAGTGCATACTTTGAAAACGTACTGAACATAACAATGTCAGCGGGCCCAACGTCGAACTCTATACCCGGCGACAGATCGACCCTAGTTGCGTAACACGCTATTCATCTCAATCTAAATCATTTTGAAGGATATTGCTAATCCATTGCTTCCAATGTTCCAAAATTTGTCGGCGCAACAAAGTAAATCACGCAATTAATGTTGTTGAACTGTCAAAATTAAACCCATTGCTACTGATAGATTGTTGCGCAATCACCCCACTGTTCTGTAAAATCTCACCGTGAAAACTTCGGTGAAGTAAGCTTGAAGTGAGTTGTCAATAGTGTCAATCCCTAGGCATCTGGTGGAATAACAGCTCACTTCAAGCTGACGTCACCTGAGTTTTCACGTTGAGATTTTTACAGATCGGCTGTAGGTATTCATCTTATCTGTCACCCCATTCTAAAGTAATATCTACCTATAAGTAGGTATATACTAAGAACAACAGAAGGCCAATTCCCGAATCCGAAAACATTCAATGTCTACTCGCAATTTCATCTCAGTGTCAATCAATGTCTAAAACGTGTCAAAAATTAAGGGAAATTAGGGCTATTTTTGACAAATTGAGACTGAAATTAGAATGCGAACGTTTCTAAACATACGGGAATTGCCCGAGGACAACGGGCCTAACGTCGAACTTTATTGATACCTGAATTAATTTAGTGATCTATGACTCCTTTAAAAAATGAAACCAATAGATAGTTAACGGTTATTATTTTATAAAAGACGGGTCTTGTACAGTCACGCACCCTAATTGCGTAACACACTATTATTCTCAACTTAAATCATTTTGAAGTATATCGCTAATCCATTGCTAAATATGTTCGTAAAATGTGTCCGCTCAACAAAGTAAATAACGCAATGAGTGTTATTGAACTGTCAAAATGAAACCCATTGCCAGTGAGTATGTTAGGCAATTAGCATGTTGAGTACATTTCGCAAGATTCAAAAGCGATTTTTTTTCTCCTAGAGTTTTCATCGCTTTATGGTGTTAATAAAATAGTATTCTCAAATATGTAGGTACCATTATGAAATAGTTTTTTTTCTCAAAGGTGCATTCGTTATTTCACGACAAAATCGGCATTATATTTACGCTCATGACTGTGCTCATGGACTTCCTTACCCTGTATTTATAAACGTTGCTTAGAGTTAAGTAGTATTAGCGACTGTTTAACATACATTTGTGACGTCACTTAACCGTAATCATCGTTTACGAATAAACCCCTTAATGTCCCGGGGACTGTTACAGGCTGTAGGCGGAGTTCATTTCAATATGTCATAAGTCGAGAAAGCCTACTATTTGCTTAAAATAAAATGGGTCATTCTGATTTTTATGGCGCATTAAAGCGCCTGAAGGTAGGTATACTGAATAAACTATGACACTGGACGTTCAGTTTACCCTGTCGACTGCTTTGCTGAGATGGCTTGGTTATTGCCCAAATGGCACCCATACTGAGGAAAAAAAACTTAGTACCTATCATTCTAACCTAAGGTAGCCTTTTCCAGATATGTTTAGGTCAGTTTCCAGCCGCAGATAAAATCCTTTTCTTTAGTTAAACTACTAGAAAAATAATAAGAAATTAACAGCACTGTTTAAACTACGTCTGTAAGCTATTAATGGAACAAAGTTTCAGTCATTACTGTAGTTGTAAAGTGCAGTGACGACAGTGGCGCCGAGCGGCCGGGACTGGAACCAATTTAATGCAATTAAACCTGCGCTTTAATTGGAGACGCTCTGCTTTCTGAGATGTTGGGATAGTGATAGCAAAATAATATTGCGAATGGGACGATACTAATTAACTGGTTACTTTCAGGTAAGTAAGTGATCATTAAGATTTGAGATAAAATACTTACATGTCAGTTTATTCTAACAAAATTGTGAGTTCCATGTAGAATCAATCAAAAAAATCTAGGAATTTAATTAGGTACCTTCTTAGGACTTCAAACTTTTCCCAGAATTAGTAGCCGCATTTTTAATAAGGCACTTCAAAGGTAGGTACCTACTTACGTACCTATTTACCTAAATAAATAATCTCCAAAAAGTAAACACGAAACCTTGTCTCAAGGGACGGGACGGTAACCCGGATTATATCCAAAATAAGAATAAGACTTTAAAATTAATAAAATGTATAAAATTATATTTAAGCCGATTAAAATGTGATCCAATAATGTCGCAAAAAATACTGTTGATTTTATATAACAGTAAAAAGTAGTCGTTCTATCATAACTATGTAAAGTAAATAAATAAAAATCTATTTTCCAACTATAAGAAAGGTTATAACAGCGCCATCTATTGTTGAAAACATAAACTAAGATGGAAGACAAGGGTGTCCGTAGTTGGTGTCGATTTCCGCATTGGCGCTGCCGTCAACTTAAGACGCCACGAGTCGTCATGGCAACCGACATTGATACAAGAAAAATGGACGGCACTTTTGACGTGAAAATGAGGTATTGTTAGAACGTTATTAAATTACTTTTTCTGTTACACCGTAAATAAAAACAGACTCCTTTTGAATAATGATATTACAGATTACTTAACTATTATAAAGAACTGGCACGACAGTGAATTAAATTTTGTTGGCCCAAAACTTCGCAACTTTCCCGGCATCGTTGGTGTCAGTGCACGGGTCACTATGGCTGCTATTTTGGGACTCGAAGGGCGGGATAAGAGGTGGGACAGTTTGGGTCACTGTTCCACATCCTTATGTGAGGAGACAACCAATTTTTTTTTACTTCCTTGCGTTGTTCCTGTCCCGGACAAAGGGTCTACTAAGATCTACTCTTCCATCTATCGCGATCTCATACTAATATGCTAAATATTATAAATTAAGCAATCATCGCAGCAAACCTACTTAACTGCCCTTTTACGACAACAGCCACGTGAAGACTGCGAGTGCCCTAAATCTCCAACATTACCCAGGAATCATACCAACTGAAAACTAGTCATAAACTATGAAATAACGTATTGTTATGCAGCAGTTACCTCAGTAACTTTGTGTGTAACAATGGCGGGCAACTTTGACGAGGGAGGTAACTTACACACATTGTTACAGCTTCTTTGTATGAATGGATGTAAATTCCTTTTTGTTTCAGTAAGAATATAAATTTTATGATTTTCAGTTTTAGTAGGTAGGTTGAAACAAAAAGTACCTACGCCTCATTTTGTTTTATCAAACGTGTGTCCATAGCTTAAAGCTGCCTGGTGGTGGTGACCCAAATACTTAACTGTCTTTATTATTGTAGAAAGACCTAACATTGAATAATTAAAACTTGGATATTGCAAACTGATTCTATGTATTGTCCCGTATGATTCTTTCATCCTATGGTCTAGAAAAAAAAAATTGCCCATTAGACCCCGTTTGTACCATTCTAAAGTATGGTACGACCTGAAGTATTCTTCCTTTCAATGTTAATTAAAGAATATATATTCACCTGGTAGTCAAATCATAACACCACGCCTGTAATCCGCGAGGGGTCGGCAGGGTGTGCCTGTAGAACACACACATTTCGCCAAGTAAGTAAGATACACAGTTATGTCAAGTCCCATGTAATAAGGGCCGAGCCTACGAGCCTGTAGCACAAATCCAGACCCTGGGTTATTATTGAAAAGTTGTTGATGAAAAAACCCAATAACACTTTACCCGAGCTGGGAATCGAATCAAGGACCTTATGCTCTGTCGAAGCGCTTGTGACCACTAGGCCAACTAGACAATCACATTATGAAGTACGTACTAAACCCCAAAATAAATAAAGAGAAAAAAAAAACCCACATCTTGTTAGACTGGAAGACGCTTGTAAAGATAGGCAGATGAGATTGCCGACGCATTAGCGTTCATTTTACTCCAACAATCAATTCTTTTTAAACTCTGTAAACTGAAAAAAAAAATAATAACTTTGAAAATTCTATTCTATCTACTTGGCACTGACGTGACGACTATGAGCCCTAAAGAATCACTTAAAACATTCCGTCCGGGTCGTTAAAATGTCGTTAAGAGACGTTCGACACTTTTTGCTGCCAATGGTCTGCTCCACTGGTTCCGATGTGGACCACGTTTCGCATTTTATGTTGACCTGTACACTTTATGGGGGCATTACTTTACTATAAAACGAAGGAAGTATGGTATATTCGGAGATAATATGTAACGCATCAATGAAGTTGAGCATATCTTGCGATTCTCCTTCCACTTCTCTCTGTCTAGGGCTACTTCTCTCTCTTTTTAATCGCTCTGTCACTGCTGAGAATCTCTGACTGAATCTATGACTCTGTTTCAAATTTTGAACGGTATTTCTCCATCTGTTACGATGTACAGACAGCGCCGCAGTCTACCAGGCTACTGCTGGTAGACTGCGGCGCTGTCTGTACATCTAAATATTCAAATATTTGATCTCTAAATGTTCAAATATTTGGTCTTGAAATGTTCAAATATTTAGTCCGACCACCCCTGTGGGCTTCGGTCTCTAGGTCTTTTGCCCTCTATTTTACAGTCACCATTAAGTCACTTAAGAAGAATAGTTTGAAAAGTAAAACATAGGGCAATTGCGCCAAACCAGTCTGTTATTTGAGTAAAAACGTTTTTCATTCCGCTTAAATCGTAGGTAGCTTATACTAAGTTTTGGCTTATTGTAACTGAATGGTTAAGATTTGACTTCTTGAAAAGTTCTGGTTACTATTACTGCAATGCAGTGGAAACCTTTTTCTTTTATTAGATATTTAGTTTACTCGAAAGGCAGTCTGCAAAGGTCTCGAAAAACGGAATTAAAAAAAAAGATAACGGAAGTCTACGGTAAATAAACGGTGTTTCTGAAAACCCGTTTTACACGGAGCAAGTTGATTGCTTCTTCAAAGCCAATGTTGAAAGCAAACAATTAGAAAAGAAAGAAAGAAAAAGTTCTTACGGCAAGAAGTTTACAGTAACGGGTATTATTGCAATTTTATCAAAAACAATTAAGAACGTTGCAACGAAATTGATTTATAAAGTTAGGTTCGCCCCGCTGTTACGAGTATATGGTACTTAAACATAACTGGCGAAATGTGGGAGTACTGTAGGTGCACTGTAGGTATACTGTTGGTATACTGTAGGTATACTATAAGTATACTGTACGTGCTGTGTAATCTAGGTGTAGGTACTGTAGGTGCACTGCAGGTGCACTGTAGGTATACTGTAGGTGCACTGTAGGTGTACTATAGGTATACTAAAGGTGTACTGTAGGTGTACTATAAGTATACTGTACGTGCTGTGTAATCTAGGTGTAGGTACTGTAGGTGCACTGCAAGTGCACTGTAGGTATACTGTAGGTGCACTGTAGGTGTACTATAGGTATACTAAAGGTGTACTGTAGGTATACTGTAGGTCCAGTGTGGGTGCACTGTAGGTGTACTGTAGGTGTACTATAAGTATACTGTACGTGCTGTGTAATCTAGGTGTAGGTACTGTAGGTGCACTGCAGGTGCACTATAGGTATACTGTAGGTACACTGTGGGTGCACCGTAGGTGTACTGTAGGTGCACTGTAGGTGTACTGTAACTGCAGCTCTGTCGAAAGCTTCTCGGAAAACAGGCGTGATATATCTAAAATTAAACATTATTTGTAAAAGCTGTTTAGTTGTCCATTCGCCCCTTGCATCAATTAACCAACAATTCGCCATTCTTCTGCAATAACGATCAGATGTCTGTTCAACAGCGTTCATGAAAGCGAAGCATCGGTTTCAGCAATTACTTTCAGTCATTAAAACTCATCGTTAAGTCAAAAATGTAATACTGCTCTCGGCACTGAGCAAAAACAGCTGTTTGTACTTTTTCGGAATCTTTATGAAGTAATTTTTTCAGTTGAATGTATTTTCGTGTGGCTTTAAAACTTGTATTGGATGTACCTATGTTTGAGTTTAGTAATTAAACAGTAACTTTCTCGTATTTATGAAGGAATCGTTTAGCAATGATGGTGGCAATGTTTTGCTAAACTCATAGTAATATTAATACTTAATAAATTGCAATTTAACTGCATTGAAATAAATGATTAATATTTATGAATATTTATGAATATTTCCTAAATATTAATAATTTATATTCCATATACAAATTTCCGTGTCGCTGGCGCGACAGTTATTTAAATTTTGTTTGTCCAAAACTTCATTCTCATCATCGTCTGTCATGTACTCCTATTTAATAACAAAATATTATATTTATTTTAAACCGGCACATGGCTTGGGCCACTAAGGTACTCATTAAATTCTCTATTTAATGGGAAACACACTGTAAAGACGGATAGGATGAATGCAATAATTCAAAAAACTTTAAGAAACAATAGTAGTACCTAACCTGGCGACCATAAGATGGGCCGACGTGACGGAATGCCAAACGAACCCTTGAAACAATTGAGAAATTGTACAAAAACAGCCATAAACCTATTCTGAGAAAATGTGGACTTTGGGCTAGGCGTGGTATTTCTTAGGAATTGAAGAGGCTGATGTAACTATGTAAGTAAAAGACAGTCAGTTTTGGACAACCAGAGCCTACACTACCGCGAGCGCACCGCTCGTGATACTTTAGGCTAGTAAAATTAAGAAACTTGGTAAATGCCAACCCGAGAAGCCATGTCCGAGTGTGTTGGCTGTCGTAAGAAAGTGATTAATCTACACTAATATTATAAAGAGGAAAGATTTGATTGTTTGTTTGTATTGAATAGGCACCGAAACTACTGGACCGATTTGAAATTTCAGTAAAAGCCGACATTATCTCTGATGAACTTAGGCTACTTATTACCGCGGGAAATGCTTAATTCCTACGGGAACACGGGTAATAGGACAACTGGTAGTATGAATTATCCTTCCGTACTTATCTTTTTCACATAACTTCTAAACGGCTGAACCGATTGGATTGAAATTGTATATGGGTATTTCGATGGTTTCCTGGATTATTTTGAAAACACAATTGGACCCGGTAGGTGGCGCTGCTGTCGGTATGTCAACTACTAAACAGCTTGACCGATTGGGTTGAAATTTTGTATGTGTATTTCCATGGTTTCACAGACACGAATGTATTAAACCTACCTAATATATCTTTCTGTACATATATAAATAAACCACATTATTTAAGCAACATATTTTTAAACGGCGGGAATTCAGAATTCTACGCAAACGAATAATTTAATAAGAAGTGAAATATAGTTGGGTCAAAGCCCAGATTAAAGTAATGTAATATTTATCGTAGTGTGTGTGTGTTGGTGCGACTGCGTGAGTCCTTAATTATAATAACTATCCTAGGCTGATAATGGTGTTAAAGTTCCTCTAACTTAACAGACAGATACGTGTTGCTGGAGAGTTTATTGCGCCTATTCTTCTCCCCGGCTCAAACATTAGAAAGTAGAAAAAGTACTTTAGTTAACGTTATTTTTCACTTGGTAGTGTTTTTTTGGAAGCCGGTTGTTTTTTTTTATAAAAAAGTTTTTTTGTAGTTCAAGTGTTAGTACGAGTACTGACTGCGTTTGACCGTACCTTCACGCTCCGTTGCACACCGGCGACGCTCTGCAGATCCGCAGGCAAGTACGCGAGTAACCGCAGCCTCGAATGCGTCATTAATTAGCAAGAAATTCACGCTCGTACGCAATGCATGAACATCTTTGTTATTTTATACTGTACAATTAAGGTAACATTTTACGGAGAAAAGGAAGACTGTCTGAATTAACCTATTGTAAATTGGATCGATATGTATTTGGAAACATCAAGGAGAGACTGGTGCTGAGAATCTAAAGAATAGAATCTTGTGCTAAGCAGGTAACGTGACTAATTTCTTCTATGCAAGGATATTTATACCATGCTGAATAACCAGTCAGTAAGGTTAGTAGCGAGGCTGTCGCTTGTACATATGGATGAAAAATGATAATAATGATGCTAATGATACTGTATTTTCTCGGTATTGAGCCGAGCATTGAAAATCTATAAGAGCGCATCCCAACGCCTCAAAAGAGCGCATCCCAGCGCCTCAAAAGAGCGCATCCCAGCGCCTCAAAAGAGCGCATCCCAGCGCCTCAAAAGAGCGCATCCCAGCGCCTCAAAAGAGCGCATCCCAGCGCCTCAAAAGAGCGCATCCCAGCGCCTCAAAAGAGCGCATCCCAGCGCCTCAAAAGAGCGCATCCCAGCGCCTCAAAAGAGCGCATCCCAGCGCCTCAAAAGAGCGCATCCCAGCGCCTCAAAAGAGCGCATCCCAGCGCCTCAAAAGAGCGCATCCCAGCGCCTCAAAAGAGCGCATCCCAGCGCCTCAAAAGAGCGCATCCCAGCGCCACAAAAGAGCGCATCCCAGCGCCTCAAAAGAGCGCATCCCAGCGCCTCAAAACAATAATAGATTTTCCACCCTCGGCGCTAAGCAGAGCGTGTGAAAATCGAGTACGCAAAAGAAATTATCGCAATAAAAAATCGCCCGCGCGTCCCTGTCCGTACACCCACACTTTTAGTACACCCCTATTAATCCAATACCGATACAATACCTACATACATAGCTCTTTTTGTCCTCAAAACCAATACCATCCCCGTACAAATACATGCATGAAACTCAAACGTATCTAACATACCATCAGTATGCGGGAAATCGAAGTTTTTATCTACCACAGGCTGTCGGCCATTTTTTGTTTGTTTTTTTTCCGCTAGTTAGGGTTCCGTACCCAAAGTGTGCCAACGGGACCCTATTCCGTTGACCGTCCGTCCGTCCGTCGGTCTGTCACAGGGCTGTATCTTGTAATAGACACTTGAAGTTTTGAGTGTCTGTACTATTATGACTGTTACAAAAACAAATAATAAAAATAAAATAATGATAAAAATTAAAGGGGGGTCCCGAAATAAAAAACGTGTTTTTTCTTACAAAAGTATTAAAAAAAATGTAGTGTTAAATATTGTACGGTGCACGGAACCCTTCTTGAGCGAGTTCGACGCGCACTTGGCCGCTTTTATTAAGCGGATGACATTCGAGCAATATGGATTGTGGGCTTTTAGTGTTCTGAACCGGAATGATAAAATGGTTATGAAAATATTGTGGTGGTTTTGTTTTGAAAGCTATTTAGCATAGAATGTTAAATGTGTCTGTTGGTCTACGACTGAAAGGCTGTGGATAGCTATGTGACTTTGTTTGTTTTCAGGAATCTATATTCATCATAGTTCGCAGAGTGCCTATGTCTAGCACTCTAATTGCGTAGCACACTTTTAATTACAATCTATATGTTTTTGAAGGATATTGCTAATCCATTGCTTCAAATGTTCGAATAATTTGTCTGCTCAACAACGGATATAACGCAATGAATGTTGTTGAACTGTCAAAATGAAAGCCATTCCTACTGATACGAGTAGGTGTTACGCAATCACCTCGTAGGTGTGTATCCAAATTGTCATACGTTTCCATGTGAAAGTCAGAGTTTCATGACTGTCAATAGGGTTAAAGTAGGTATTAAGCTTGTTAACTACATGTACCGCTGCAGATTATTAGGATCTTGTGGACTTTGTAGAGTGAAGTAGTGAACATTGAAAGATCAAACCATTCATCAACGCCATTGACAAGCTCCTCACAAGAGAGCAGCGGTGGCCCAGTGGTAACGGCCGCGAGTTCTGACTTGTAGCTCGTAGGTTCGAACCCAGTCAGGCATTTTACTTTGTAGAGTGAAGTAGTGAACATTGAAAGATCAAACCATTCATCAACGCCATTGACAAGCTCCTCACAAGAGAGCAGTGGTGGCCCAGTGGTAACGGCCGCGACTTCTGACTTGTAGCTCGTAGGTTCGAACCCAGGCAGGCGTTTTACTTTGTAGAGTGAAGTAGTGAACATTGAAAGATCAAACCATTCATCAACGCCATTGACAAGCTCCTCACAAGAGAGCAGTGGTGGCCCAGTGGTAACGGCCGCGACTTCTGACTTGTAGCTCGTAGGTTCGAACCCAGTCAGGCATTTTACTTTGTAGAGTGAAGTAGTGAACATTGAAAGATCAAACCATTCATCAACGCCATTGACAAGCTCCTCACAAGAGAGCAGCGGTGGCCCAGTGGTAACGGCCGCGACTTCTGACTTGTAGCTCGTAGGTTCGAACCCGTCAGGCATTTTACTTTGTGTATTTAATTTCATCACCACTGCTCTCAAAACGGTGAAGGAAAACCTCGTGAGGAAACCGGCATGTCCTAGAACCAAAAATATATAAGACATGTGACATCCACCAAATCCGCACTGGGCCCGCGTGGTGGATTATGGCCCACTCCGTCTCACAAAGAGGAGGCCTGTTTCCCAGCAGTGGGAACAAGCTGAATGTGGATGTGATTGACCACCTTGATCCAGCCACAGCACAGTATATGTATATGACAACTACCTTTTGTGCCATGCTCCTCTGTTCTGTGCGAGTTGTAACCAAGATAGTGAGCAACATGAACCAAACACGAATAAATTCCATGTTTTGGTTCCAAAGAATACGTTCCGGATTCCGATCAACCCACACATTAGTCACAAAAAATTCAACCCAACAAAAAAGAGAATTAATGAACCAAGCTAGCATGTTGTCCAACTGCGGCCGCATTTGTGCGCAACTTCCACTGTTCTACTGTTCCCATACATTTTCGTATATTTTCCGACCGGTTCGGCGGAAAACTGGGTCGGCGCGTGCCAATTGTTTGGGTTTATTCTGTACATTTTTTATCTTACTTAATTTTGTTTGAATTTAGAGTTTTTCAGATAGATAAATTTAGTATCATTCTCTATTTTGGCTTCAATGGAATTACATTTGAAATCAGAACTATATTTTTCTTGTTTACCGAGTGAGGTGACTATGACCACAATCCCTTTTCTCAGTGCCTTATTTCTGGATATTTCAGTGTAAGGTTAATTTAAAAAAAAAAAAGGTTAATTTACTCTCGTCATATTCTTGTAACGTCGGATTCATCCCTGTTGCATCCACATTGAATCCACTGCATTCCTATTGCAGTTTCTCATATCATTGAATGATAATAAATCGCCAGCCTTACAAACGTGCAAAATATATCAACATCGTTTTTCTTTAAACTTCCACAGAAAAAGTATCGCTTCCTACACCTGTACCAGCAACCCGACATCAAAAACCTAACGCAATTCAACCCAAAACGGAACAAAATAAAATCAAAAATATTCTCATTTCGCCTACAGTGCCAATAAAAGTAATGTACCATCAAATTTACTTTGTAAAGGTCCCGTAACAAAGGGTCACCGCATTTGCATTTATATAGGAACCCTGTGACATCGGCGTACGGAAAAATGTTGATACCTTACTGCAGAAGGGACACTAATGTATGTAAACGAGCTCGGTTGTACGAATAGTCCTTGGGAACATTGCCACTATTGTATGTAAACGAGCTCGGTTGTACGAATAGTCCTTGGGAACATTGCCACTATTGTATGTAAACGAGCTCGGTTGTACGAATAGTCCTTGGGAACATTGCCACTATTGTCACATCGGGCGATAGTTGCGGGTGGAAGCCTCTTTTCATGTAGGAAATGGACATTAATCAAAGATTTAAATCGTTAAATTCGCCTTAACGCGTCAAAAGATAGTCGCGTTTCTGTTTCGTTTAGACGCGTGTGAAACACAATGACGCAGTAACTTGACTCGATTGTTATGGAAACGCTATTTAACACATTGAACGCCGTGGTGGTCACCACTGACCACCAGTGAACTTTCCATATGGGCTGACGCTGATTCGCGATTTCGGCAAATTTTACACGTTATATTTTATTGGCTCATACGGTTCAAAATAGTCAAAAAACCCACTCTAAATAATTATTTCTTATTACTATTCAAAGAATTAACTAAAATAATCGCTGTCGCTCACCGGTGACCACCATGGCGTTCAATGTGTTAATCATGTTTGAGCTCACACTTCTCAGTGTGACTAAGTCTGGTGAGGACAAATCTAGCGATTGAAATCTTTGGTATTAATCACTTCGAATGCTCTAGTAATAGTTTATCCGAAAAAGTGAAGGCCAATTATGAGAAAGGACTGTCATTTGGTCTGTGTGTGACATACTTACCACGTGTTGCGACAACTGGGCCTTTTCACCTTTTTGCACGTGACGCCGACTTAGTTTTATAGCAGGCCGCAGTGTAACGTTGATGAAACTGGTTTGCTAAAGGCTCAGACATTTTCCGGAGCAGAGTTTTCAAAGTTTGGGGATTGGACGCATTATTGCTCGCCGTACGGGCAGTTTTTAGAATGGCTTCGGTTGAATCTATACTAAGAATCAAAATGTATTTGATAGCAATTCTCAAGGAAGGCTATTACACATCACGTTGGGTCCCTCAGAACCCAAGCAAAAAGAAAAAGTCAGAGAGAACGCTAAACTAAAACGAAGTAATAACGCGGGCGAGCGATGCGATGCGACGCGGTGAGTCGGGAACAAGTTTCTCGCGACGAAATCCCGGGCATTAAATGGTTTCGTAATGTAGTTACAGTACACGTAGTAACACGGTAATCATATAACCGATGGCCGTTGGACGTGTTTTTGTTTTCCAGGAATCGACAAACGTAGTGTGTGGCCCACAGGCTATCTGGAGGGAGAGTCAGCTTGAAAGGGATCGAATGTGGCGGTCAGTAAATCGACATGCCTGACCTTATGTAACAGTGGAATAATATAGGCTGCAGACGGAATGTTAAATACGAATTTTATATGGGATATTACAGCGAATGTTTATTGAGAACTTTGCTCCAGAAAGAACACGACGAAAGAAACTTCCACTTTCTGCCCAAAATGTCACTTTTTGTGTAACGGTACATTTTTCGCTGACAAATTTCAATCAAATCCAATTCAATTCTATCCGAACAACCGGAAAAGTGAACTAAAATCCGTGACTAGGATTTTCGGTAATCCGTTTTCTAATTAAGGCTTGAAACCCCTAAAAATAATTAGTTTTCTCCGGTGCCACAGATAGGAACTGCGTATTTCCCAACCACCTTTTTTTATTTCTGCTGAAATAAATAAAGGTGTTGACGAAATAAGGGAAAGCTGAACATTTCAGGAATTATTGCAAGTTAAGCAGATGTCTGGAAAGTGACAACGTTGAGATTTGCAACGTCGGCATTTTCTGGAAATTGCATTGCGACGAAAAAACTAAGGCAATAAGATTTGATATTAAAACGAGCTGCTGAATGGTTATTAAATTGGCTTATTACATTTTCTTCGCTCTAACTTGTTATGAAACGCTTTTTAAAGTTGCTTTAATTTCTATTTTAGTAACCGTAGTTTCCACATTATGATAAAAAAAAATGACGCGTTGATGACGTTTTTAATAATAACGATAACGTAAAAATGGTTTAATCGAGAAATAAAAAAACAGTGTAAGTACCTAATGCTAAATAAAATTTGACAAGTGAACAAAATTAAATTCTCAATTACCGGGTGTAAGTGTGCATTTCATACACTTATTATTCATCACAATAACTTATATTATTTTGAAAGTTTAACAATAAATCATTACGTTGATTTAGTAGTCGAGTATGTGGATCGGTTCAATAAACGGCGCAGTTCCAGTACCAGCGTCGTTACCGGTGTGTTATGTAATCAGTTTGCTGGTTGGAACCAGATTGTTCTGAACGTAACAACTTTCGTATTAACTGTTTGCTCAATTATCTGTTTAACATAAAGTTAAATCGAATTAATTATTAATCAGAACTCTGAGCTCGCAGTTTGCAAAGCTTCCCAAGTACTTTCTGAGATGCTTTTCTAATTTTCTTTGACTAAAAGTCATCTAAATGTCAATGAGATTTAAGAATTTAAATTCTTAATAAACTTTTACGGGATTTTAATTTCTTAAGACAGTGAATTAATTATAAAACAAAAACAGGAAGGATGTTCTTGAATGAATAATTCGATTTTGAATTTTATAGTTTTTCAAACCTTTTCTTCAATATCGTATTCGTGTTTACCTGGAAAACAAAACAGAAAACTATTAGCACCATATTTAACAGTTATTTAATAATCATATTTACGAGTTGTCTGCAGCCGAGAGAGATAGAAACAGTAATTGATATAACATCACGCCTGTAATCCTCGAAGGGTTATACAGAGGTGTACCTGTAGTACGCCCTCATGTCGCCAGTTAGCTTAATGTTGCCTATAGCCCGTAAATACCTAATATTACAAGATAAAAATGTCAAGTTTTGAATATGCTGATTTCCGAGTAATGAGTGAGTTCAAAGACGTTTTATAATAGTGTCACTTTCAATGACAAAAAAAAAACCATATCTAAAGGTTTTAAAGTTGCAAATTCTTCGGTATATTAATATCTAGTATTCTAAATTATCTCTCCTCTCTAAAACCTTAAAACAAAGTCTTCCTCCAAAGAAAATCCGACAAGAGAGAATTTCAAGGAAAACTCTACAAAGTACGTAGAGTACGTCTGAGAGATGTAGAGTCTTCTCTCCGTTTATTACGTGACTCTATCATCGGCTGACGTCGCTTTGCTAACAAATTGTTTGCACGTACTGAAACACTTTGAATTTCAACGAGTATTATCACGCTTTCATCCCAAGGGGTTGATTGTCACCCTGTTTCTTCCTCGGTTGGTGAGTGGTGACCTCGAAGCGAAATTGGTCCTACGGTTTTCAGGTGTTTAGAATTTCGTGCCAACCAAATGCGGTGAAAATATTGTCAGCATGTTTGATCCTTGGATATAAAGAAGTGAAATAAGGTTGTGAAAATATAGAAATCATTTTGTAAAGGAAAACCTACCTAAGGTTTAAAGGTGTTAAGGGGTAATAACTTTACATTTCTCTATTTTGGCGCCAAGGTTTATTGGCATTTAAATATGTCCTTTGTCCAATACTTTTGTTTCCAATTTTATTTTCACTATGTAGGTACAGGATGCAAAAAAATATAATCATTGTTTCCAAATTCCAATTCTCAGAAAGAATAAAGAAACATTGTGCGAAACTTGAAAGCAGGTGTGCTTGTATAGTCATGAAAGTAAAGTAGGCTACACTCGCAACTATCCCAAATTCGTAATTACCTTCCAAAATAAAATACTCCAACTTTCCCGAAATAAAACGAACAAAATGTATAAAAAACTTCGCGTGCTTAACTTGCTACGATTATTTCTACATCACCTTCCCTCTTGCTCACACCCGTCGATTTACTATACGAAAAAAAGAGACAAACTGATTTTGTCGCGGAAAATCAGAGATTGATTGTTTTTTCCCACCTGGCATGTGGATTGATGTCTTTTGAATATTTACGCTGTTGCTGTAAACGTTTTTCATGTTACGTTCCGGAGTAATTTCAGTCTTATTGTGTCGGAGATAAGTTGCGATTCAGGTTGTCGTTTCAGAGATAATTTTTCATTGTTTATCACGCTTGCTGATACGGTTTGCTGATGCCGAATAAATTCGGTAAACGATTTAGCTCGACTCTCACTGTCGGAGTTTCTGGGAATGTTGATTTCGTGGCTGGAATTAAGTACGGAATTTATATGTTACATGAATTTGTGTAAATTTTTCCGCTGAATAAGTAAAGCTTACGCGTGAAAAATACTTAAATGGGAATTGAATTAAGTTGTCTTGAATCTTAATATCCAAATAAATTATACCTTCGTTCTTCATTAGTTTTAGGATGATAAAATTCACTTCTAAAAACTCACTTTGCATAACAATAACGAACCGTAAGACATTTGAATGGAATTTGGTATCAATCGTCTTTTCCATTCACAGCTTTTGAATAGAACACACGCGTACAGTATTATAATGTCAATCTTTGATGTCAAAAACTTCAGAAATGAAACGTAATCAGTTACATGTAATTAAAGTTAATTTCCAACTTGTATAATGTCTATACGTTCCTTTAAAAGATCGCTTCAAAACAATCGTAATGAAAGACGAAGTTATTTTACGACAAACAGGTCACTTACAACTTATTTACACTGGCAATGTTTGTAAATTCAAATCCCAGACGAACATGTGACGTCAGAAACGAATAAAGACATAAAGGCAGATGTTTATGGCAACACTGACCATTGAGTATTGCCGTGACTCGTGAGTCTTGTAAACTAATTTACGTTTACGTGTCCCGAAATATTTTAACGATTTTCTTTGTTTCCGTAAGCTTGGGTTTTCAAAATCGTAGTTACAGTGGACAATAGTATTTTTAACAATGTTAGCACTAGTTCAAATATTGTAATCAACTCACTAAACAGTCTCAATCGGTACTCCGTAAACATACAAATTTTAGATGCTTACAAAACTCAAATAACTTTTAGCGCCATCGTGTAGAAGAAACTGGAAGTAATAGTTCAAAGCGTATTGCGCGGCATCTATTGTCGCTAACAGGCAACCGTCTTTGCAGTTATCGGCTATAGATGCCACTACTAAGCAGTGTTTTGAGACGGGGATGATACGTTCTTCCAATAGACTTAAGTTTATTATTTCAAAAACCACGTTTGATTTTAATTCACATGTTTAATTTAAATTATTGTTTTGTTTTTTTATTTTTATTAACATGTTTCGTTTGAGTATAGATTTACTATACTATCTTAGGTCAGTAAACAAACTATCTAGACTAGATATTTTTAATATAAACCGACTAAAAAGTTTTACTTATTAAAAATATTAGGTTGTCTCATAAATTATTGCCAGTTAAAAAACAAATTATTATTAATATTTTTTAGTAATAAAAAATACATTTAATAAATTATATAGTCTCCCTCGTTATCAACAATAGTAAGCCATCTACTGGGCAAAATTTGAATACCCTTCTCCCAAAATGAGGCAGACTGGGACTCGAAAAAATTTTCAAGTTCAATTTTAATACTTCCAGGATTTTAGAATTTTTTTCCTAGTAAATGAAATATAAATGCTCGAAATAAATGAAAGTCTGAAGGCGCAAGATCCGGGCTATACTGTGAATGTGGAACAGTCAGCCATCCTAGCTCCTCCAGCTGTTTATGTGTTACCTTGGCGCAATGAGGTCGTGCGTTGTCATGCAAAAGTTGGACTCCAGTCGTTTTGGCCCCTTAATTTTTAACATCTCTGCTAGTTTGCGAAGCTGCTGCGTATACAGATTGGCGTTAATAGTCTGATGACATTCGAGGATTTCCCAGAAAATCATTCCTTGCCAATCCCAGAAAACAAACAACATAATCTTACGACCGTGTTCATTAAGTTTAGGCTGGGCTGGTGGGTTTTACCCGCGAGGAATCCAATAGGCATGACGCGTGTTAGTTTCATAATGTATCCAGCTCTCGTCACATGTAATAATGCCCTTGAGAAAGTCTCGTCTGTGCGGACGAAGTAACAAACTTTGACAAATAGCCACACTAACGGCCCGGTCATGGTCCGTTAACGCATGAGGTGTTCAACGTGACATCACTTTGCGATATCCCATCGATTTGAGATAACGATCTATAGTCGCGTGGGATTATCCAAGCGCCTTCTCTAAATCGCGCGTACTATAGTCTGGATGTAGCTCAAGTTCGTGACGCAAAGCATCTTCATCGAAGCTGGTGGGTCGGCCTGGGCGAGGTTGATCTTCGCAGCTTATATCACCGGTGTCAAAACGCTTGTACCAGAAACGAATAGTCCGATCGCTAGTAGTACCCAGTCCAAATGCAGTGTTAATCTTTTTAGCCGTTTCTGTTGAAGAGACTTTAAGTCGATGCTCATATAGCATAATAGCTCGCAGTTGACGCTGATCCATTTTCACTAAAGACTAATTATTGCGTCCGCGCCTATTTATACCCTCACCATAAAAGATAGTAATCCTTACTAGAAAGATATAGAACTTTCTTGAATTCGCTTTAGTTTAAATACGAGAAAATTGGAGAAAAATAAAATATGGCAAGAACTTATGAGACAACCTAATACATCAATTAATTAATAAATAACCTTTTTTCATAAGGTGTTCGTTTTCTTCAACTTGTTAGTACACTTTGTTAAGCTGGCGACAAACTGTCAAGAGTGTAATAAGGTAACAAAAAGGCGTTTTTATAAGCAGACTGTTCTACAGAATAAGATAGAAAAGGGACAATTATTTTTCTCGGAGGAACTGGTCTTGTTTCTCGTCTAGTGGCCGTAGGGACTTGTTTTAATGTCATTCGTTTTTATAAGACGTAGCCCTAGTTATTTTTTTGGTATTTTAGATTATATTATTTAATGTCTTTCATATTAATCTAGCTTGAGCAATGACTGAGTGTGGGATCCATGGTGCGATTCCCGGATCTGGAACAGTTTTATAGCGTTTTTTGATGAGGAACCTCTCAGCAGTCTGTAGAAAGTGTGATAATTTGTGCCTGGCTACTGACTATTACCTACATGGAACTTAAATAAATATATCTGACAAAATGTAGGTGTGCTTATCAAATACTGCTTTACTCCTTTTGCAAATACAGGAGTGATGTTTGTTATTATTGAGAATCGTAGTAAAATGCGTGCACTGACTGGACAGTTCCACTAAAATATGTGTGGTTTTTTTCTCAAAAGACCATTTTGGGTAGATTGGTGTCCAAAATGGTCTTTCCCTCACATGATCTGACAAAGATTATGTATGCGCTTTAAAAAGGACTGGGATCTCTGTGTTTGTTTCGGCTTTCCTTCTCAGAGTACCTAGTTGGATAGAAAACGTCGACCTCATCTAGTTGTTAATGTGATTGACCTGTAAAAGTGTTTTCAACACACTTGCAATAATGAACCGCTTTTAGGTTTATAATGCAGTGTATTAAACATGCGTTTACTTTATGTTACCGCACTAGTACGGTAACGCCACAGATAACTACTTCCTAGTCGGAGATGTGCGCTTTTTAATCTCATCAACGAGACTTCATGTCAAAAGGAATCCGCGGGCCATATTTGACTTTTTTTTTTTAATAAACTGAATTGTCCGTAGTCGCAAAATGAACTAAAATTTATTTACCTTAAATTGTCCGTGGTCCCTCTCGGAACCAAACGGAAAACACTGACTGGCGTTCTATTATTGCAGATTCTCACTGAACTAATGTATATTTCTCTGTGCTAATAGTACTTTCTAATTCCATACTAACTAAACTACAATTTGACGCACGACAAGACTGCGATCAGTGTAAACATTATTTTGTGTTTATTATATTTTCTATACACGCTGTCCAGCGGTTTTGCCCGTGCCTTTATTTACACCTCCGCGCACATCGCTAGCGCGGTGCGCGGAAAAACAAAACCAGCGCGCCATTTTTCATAAAAGTTAATAACAAGTCTACTTTTTTCTTCTCAAGTGTGTTGAAAAACGTCGTGTGAAACGCGTGTGTATTGATAATTCTACACTCGGCTTCCTTATCACGCTCGCCTACGGCTCGCACTAATAGTACCACCTCGGGTGCGATGATCAACATACCACACTTATGTATCATAAGGTACTATTGTACAAGCCTACTTACTGAAATATAATCATTTATAAATTTTATTAAAATAATGTAGCTTAATGGACATCTGCTTAGGCCCTGAATCGGTGTGATTGTGATCTATATAGTAGACACACTACTACGGTTAACCGCTTCTATAATTTCTTGTAATGGCTTCATTTGCATATGTTATTACAGCTGCATAGCCATAACGCCTCGGTTATTGCAGGTCGGCTATTATTCTGAATGCAGGTTGGTTATTGTAGTGATATAGCTGGACGCTGTTGCATCTAGCTATGCAACAGCGTCCAGCTATATCACTACAATAAAAGGACTATTAATATTCTAGATCGTATTTCAGGAAAAAAAAAAAATGTAGCATATCCTAGCTGAGAGCTTGGTGTGATTGAGTAGTTGCAAATAGAAATGTACTTTTTGTTTCCTCATATTTCTCATTCAAAAATCTAGCTTATGTTTTGTAATCGCAAAATGTGTGGTGTCAAGGTTCAAACCCCGGACCTGGTTACGTCTTACTGAGGTTTTCCACAACTTATAACATAACTGGCATCATGTGTGGATGCCATTGACTTCTGCTTATTCGTTCGCGGAGAACAGGAGTGATGTTATGTAATCTGAATATTCGGGGAGACTCAAAAACCGAGTACGAAAAGGATAACAAATAACAAATGAAAATGTAGTTTTTCTTATGTGGAAACTAAAAAAACTGAGCAGAAAGAATATTATTACATGACTGATAAGTTCGGTGAAACGATTGAGGCGAGATATAATAACGTTATGCATCGTTTAACATGTTATTTATTTAAGCTAAGCTACCTTCGAGTTAGCAAAGTTTTCTTATAAATTATTTAGCCACTCATTTCTGTCATTTTATCTTTAATCGAATTATTCGTGCGGACACAAACCAACAAAAAAAGGTTTGTTGAATTACGACAAACATTAGATTCCACAGGTTTTAGTCTAAACAAAGGTTTTCATTCCTTGAAGCACATTTATTGAATGAAATATGTAGGAAAAAATAAATAAAAAGATTAGATAATAAAAAGAAAAGCGAAGTATTGTTATTCCGGAGATAATTATTTTATTTTTCATACTGACGCTAATTCTTTTATCTTTTACAACTCTTATTTTTTTCATCTGAGATATCGTGAAGAGATTAATTTATTTTGAAATGTGATATTTGACGAATGGATGGTTTTATATACAGGGCCATGTCAAGATGTGTAACCAATTTTTTATGATAAATATTTTTTAGCTCACTCATAGAGGTATGTGGGAAATAAGATGAATGGATAATTTATTTTTGTCCTACATATGTATTCAAAACTCTAATATAAGTAAACTGTTCTCTCGAACCGTTTTATAACTACAGTAAGATAAAACCAAAAAGCCGTTAACATAAAAAGTGCAGCCGCGACAGATAATTCTAAGTATTTTATGTCCAAACTCGGGCGATAAATTGCACCTGAATATTATTTTAGCATTTTCTTGTACAGTCAAGGGCTGAAATATGTCTTCACTTAGAAAAATTAAAAAGCAACTTTCGTATCAATTTAAATGTATAAAAAAATATGTATACGATGCTGCTTTGAGCATAACACCTCATCGTTTCAATCAATGCTTTACACGAGAAAATCGTTGTCTCACGTAGAGTCGAAATAGAATTAAAAGTACTTATTATTTTTTTTATTTAAATATAAAAACAGTTAAAATACCTGTAGCTAATACTTTTATTGTTACGTAACAATAAAAGTACTACCTACAGCTATTTTTCACAATCAATGTTGCTGTGTAGCCTTGACTGTACATTTTTAACGTTATTTTTATTGACGTCGTTTGGGAGATGGGCTGTTGTTTTCGGAAAGGGTCGACAACCTGTCACTATGCTTAATTGTCTTTTAAAAGAAAAGTATACTGAAAGTGTTAAATGTGGGTCTGTCCGAAGGCCCCATAACGATGGTTCAGTTAGGATTTTCCGCTGCTTCAGTTAAACTGGGTGATTTCCTTGTTGTCTCCTTATGGAAATTGCATGATTACCGACACTTATGCCACTACTTGTAACGATAACTATGTAACGTAAGTATGTCTAATCGCAATTTCTTTAAATGTCTTATGTCTATGAAACTTCACACGCACGCTTTCAAACCACAAAAAATGATGTTGCTCGGTGACAGAAATAAGTGTGTTGATCATACTTCACCAAAAACATAGTTTATTTTTGACGTCTAGAAATATTTTTTAATCAATTTATCAAACGAGCACACACACACGTCACAAGCATTATAAAGTAGCCGAAACATACATATAATCAAACAAAGCTTATCTCACAAACTAACTACAATCACATATAAGTACAAAATTATTACTAAAACATAATATGATAAAACCGCAACGAACATTTAATTCGATTTGCGTTGGAAACGTAATTATTTCTCCATAATATTGTTCCGAGCGCGTTTTGCTGCGGTTTGGTATGAAATGCGATATAGTTGGTATAGCAGAGAGTTGGATGTATTCCGTATGAATTGGGGATGCCGGAAATGTCTGTAATTTTGGTTATTAGTGCTTGTTTCAAACAACACACAGTGCGAGTTCGGTGCTTTTGATCAGACCATGCCTCACTTGCTGGAGTATCCTAAGTGCTCGTTCACCTGAACCTTGGATGACCTAAATAAAGCCACTGATGCCGCAATCATCGTGGCATATAACATGGCCTACTGGACTCAAACTATAAATAATAATAAAAAAAAAAACAACGAGGAAGAGTACCATCGACACGAAAAGAAGAAGAAGTTTGAAGTTGAATTAGGTGAAATTTTGTGTACGTTAAATATACTACATCAGAACATCACGTCGATATTCACCAGAGGTGTATAGTACTATAGTAAACCCGCATTTCGCCAGTTGGTGAAATATTTTTTTTTTTGCGTAACTAATAAAATTAGCTATCCCAAATCAATGGTTTTCGATGAATTTGATAACTACTCTAACTAGCCAACTAGCCGGTATTGTCTCCGTACGTACGTACCCTGTATTCAAATTTTATGAAAAAAGGTTTTCACTCGTTAATTAAATTAATTTCACCAAAATCTCTCTCTACACTTTTAGCACAATACTATGTAATTTTAGCAGCACTGCTCTTGTGAGCAAAGCAAATGACCCCGTCTGAGCTTGAGCATCAATTATTCCGTTACAGATTTGTGAGCGGTATTCATTGATCTTAGTTCCGGACGGATTTAGTATTGTGGGTAACTAATCTAGTTCCAGTCTGGGGTTCAGTGCATTTGCATGAACAATTTTAAAGCAGAAATATTAAAAACTAGATGATCGACTGACGTTGTCCTGTCCAAATTTCAATCATTCATACAAAATTTCCCATAGAAAATGCACATTCAATTTTCCCGGCAACTTTAAATATTTTCATTTCCGTCAAAAGCCGATTCAAAACATTTTAAAACAAAAATTGGCCAAATTGGTCCAGCCGTTCTTAAGTAATGCGCTCACCAAGCAGCAGTACTTCTTTTTTATTATATACTTACAAGATGTAAGTGCAAGTTTTCAGTTTTAAGATGTGCACTTCCTGTTAGATTTTAAAACGGGGAGATTATCTGCCAGAAAAGTTAAGCAACTGTAAGCTATCTGAAGGTGGTTAAAAAACCATCTTCTTCTTTCATATAGTACAGTCCCAAAAGTTCTATATTTCACTAGTGTCAACAAAAAATGTCAAAGTTCATTACATTATTTAGAATTCAATGAAAACGGAAACGAAAACAAAAGTAAGTAAACAAATACACGTCTAGAGGCTTTTTAAATTTCCGTTTCTAGCACTGAAAACAAAACTGAACTAACAAGCTGTCACAAATATTCCCGTTATTCAGTGGAACCTTATTTTTTATTATATTTCCCATGAAAGTTTCAGTTTTTCCGAGGGATTTTTGTAAAACTCGCACATTTTTGCTTTGTGAGTGCTTTTGAGCACTTTTACCTCTGAGTCTGACATTCTTTCGCTTTCGCCATGCTGCGCTTTGATGTGAAAAATAACTTTGTCGTATACATATTTAGTCGCTGTATCTACTTTGTAGTCGTTTACATTTTTAATTTGGATTTAGGTTATATTTTTTAAATATTTATCACCAATTCATCTTAACCATGTTATCCATCACAATATCAACCTTTTTCCTTTATTCAATGTTGGACATATTGTTATGTAGGTTATCCCAATAGGTTTCTCGTCGTTTTTTAATGGTTTTTAGATGTATGCAGTACTTCAAAGCGAACTTAATTGCTAGATAGCATATCCATTCACGGCCGTTAAACTAACATTAAGACAATCCGTTTACAAAGCTATGACCATCCACCTAATTGTCCTGTCCCATAAGATTTATCCCCCACCCCCAAGTCAACCACGATTACTAGCTGGCGTCATTATGCTGCATCAATTTGTCACCTCGTGTGGCGTGTCGCGCGGCGTATTGTTACGCGGCGACAACTCGGACGCGCATTGTTAGTGGCGCCATCTGTTGGTGGACAAGGAATGCTAATGTGTTGTTGAGTAATTGTTGTGGATGTATGCATCCTGGTGTGTTTGTTGTAAGAAGTGGGACATGGTTATTCCACGTATATGATTTATTTACACAATATTAACATAAAATGTCACCTGTTTTCTTCAGAATCAGAATCAGAATCAGAATAATTTATTTGTAAACATAGGTCAGATTACAACGTAGTGTGAGGTGTTAAAAATAGATAGATTCTCTATGTTTTGCCCAGAGGCGTACAAATATACAAATTCTTTGAAGGGTTATGCAGGGGTGTAAAGCGCACCTATGATTAGTTAGTTAGTTTTAATTTAGTAACTAGGCACTATTGCTGCTATTCACAAATTCCAGATGGAAAACCCGATAGAACTTTGCCTGACCTAGGGATCGGACTAGATACCCCCATGATCACTGGCACTTGCGACCAGTAGACCAACGAGACATTAACGTTTTTCTATGTTCTTTTGTTTAAACATTCTGAAAGCCGTGCGGGTAATAATCGTACTACAATAATAATGACCCTGCGGCCACGTTACACTGCCATCTAATTCTCGAGCTCATTTCCCTAAGTATAATAATTCAATCCCCGGTGCCTGTTAACTAGTTATTACAAAGCGATTACACAAAGACCTCTCCGACAAGTCCTAACTAATATTATGCTAATATCGGATTCGATTGGCCGCAAGCAGCTCCCGATCGGCCGCAAACTCCGCCCGATTGGCCGCCAGCCCGGCTCAATTGTCCGCCAACTCGGCCACTGTGACCAACTGCGACTGCACTTGTAAGCCGACTCATTAGCATACTACGATCGTTCGATTCTGGAATAGTGATGGCTGTTACGAGTATTTACGAGTTTTAGTGTTTGTGCTGACTGCACTAAAACAGAATTCTGCTTTTAGCTTTCAGCTGAAAATTTTAACGTCTATTGTGATTGCAATTGCAAACGTTTGCTAAATGAAAAGGCAGCTTAATTTACTGAGCATATTATTCACGCAAATTCATGAAGTAGGTATATAAATAAAAAGGTCATCGTTTTTCTTACGATTAAAATAAGCGTCTATAGTACATTATTGAGTGTCAAATCCTCACTTAGGCAAAGCAAAACAAAAAATATAACACAGCCAAGTCCAGTGCTAAAATACTCCAACAGAATTGTAGACCAGCAGAGTCTTGAGTTACCTGTCTAATAAGCGTTGCATAACAGTTTCGCTAATACATTCACTTCTACACTGCTGCGCGATGTAATCTCACTACAGCGCGATGCATTGCTTATGTAATGCATTGTAGATCTTGTTTATACTGTAAACTTGCTTGTTTAATCATGTTTACTAGACAATCACGGTAAATGATTTACGAAAAGTGCTAGACGAGAATGGATACTCACTTTTTCTGCTTTTAAAAGACCAAAAATAATATACATACTTATTACAAATGTAGGTTTATAAAAATTGCTTCGTCATAAGTTATGAAGCCGTTGTCCCTTAGCACGTGAAATGTGATTTTCTTTTTTTTTTCTAAAATATAGGAAATTGCGTACCGCAAAGTACATTATTTATTCTTACTGGTCTGATTTAGTTATTTAAGCATATCTCGGTTTTTAAAAGCACTAATTCACGCAACTTCATGTTCTATTTAAAACAAAATTTTGCCGCAATATTTGTGTGTCGATCTAGCTATTACTTGGTAACGAGGCATAAATTCGTTAATTAGTATTCATCGGGATTAACTTAATTATGATAGTGAAGCTTTATTATGTGTTCTATATAGCTAATGAGATTATGTAATGTGTTCTAAATTCTAGTGAACTATGTGTTGCGAGTACTAGTTTTTTTAATTTTTTTATTTAGAGTTCGCTCTCCCACTGCTCAGCACCAAATCCTTCCAGACATCTTTTTCTAGAGCCACCTCGACCCAGCCCTTGCTGTATGCGTCTAGAGCCACCTCGACCCAACCCTTGCTGTATGCGTCTAGAGGCACCTCGACCCAACCCTTGCTGGATGCGTCTAGAGTCACCTCGACCCAGCCCTTGCTGTATGCGTCTAGAGCCACCTCGACCCAGCCCTTGCTGTATGCGTCTAGAGCCACCTCGACCCAGCCCTTGCTGTATGCGTCTAGAGCCACCTCGACCCAGCCCTTGCTGTATGCGTCTAGAGCCACCTCGACCCAGCCCTTGCTGTATGCGTCTAGTCTAGAGCCACCTCGACCCAGCCCTTGCTGTATGCGTCTAGAGCCACCTCGACCCAGCCCTTGCTGTATGCGTCTAGAGCCACCTCGACCCAGCCCTTGCTGTATGCGTCTAGAGCCACCTCGACCCAGCCCTTGCTGTATGCGTCTAGTCTAGAGCCACCTCGACCCAGCCCTTGCTGTATGCGTCTAGAGCCACCTCGACCCAGCCCTTGCTGTATGCGTCTAGAGCCACCTCGACCCAGCCCTTGCTGTATGCGTCTAGTCTAGAGCCACCTCGACCCAGCCCTTGCTGTATGCGTCTAGAGCCACCTCGACCCAGCCCTTGCTGTATGCGTCTAGAGCCACCTCGACCCAGCCCTTGCTGTATGCGTCTAGTCTAGAGCCACCTCGACCCAGCCCTTGCTGTATGCGTCTAGAGCCACCTCGACCCAGCCCTTGCTGTATGCGTCTAGAGCCACCTCGACCCAGCCCTTGCTGTATGCGTCTAGAGCCACATCGACCCAACTCTTGCTGTATGCGTCTAGAGCCACCTCGACCCAGCTCTTGCTGTATGCGTCTAGAGCCACCTCGACCCAACTCTTGCTGTATGCGTCTAGAGCCACCTCGACCCAGCCCTTGCTATATGCGTCTAGAGCCACCTCGACCCAACCCTTGCTGTATGCGTCTAGAGCCACCTCGACCCAACTCTTGCTGTATGCGTCTAGAGCCACCTCGACCCAGCCCTTGCTGTATGCGTCTAGAGCCACCTCGACCCAGCCCTTGCTGTATGCGTCTAGAGCCACCTCGACCCAGCTCTTGCTGTATGCGTCTAGAGCCACCTCGACCCAGCCCTTGCTGTATGCGTCTAGAGCCACCTCGACCCAGCCCTTGCTGTATGCGTCTAGAGCCACCTCGACCCAGCCCTTGCTGTATGCGTCTAGAGCCACCTCGACCCAGCCCTTGCTGTATGCGTCTAGAGCCACCTCGACCCAGCCCTTGCTGTATGCGTCTAGAGCCACCTCGTCCCAGCCCTTGCTGTATGCGTCTAGAGCCACCTCGACCCAACTCTTGCTGTATGCGTCTAGAGCCACCTCGACCCAGCCCTTGCTGTATGCGTCTAGGTCGTCTCGCCACCTTTTCATGTATTTGAAAGTGGGTATTCAAAATTATTTCGATGATTCGGAAATTAAAAGCTTTGACATACCATTACATTGCAAGCCTGTGTACCTAAAGGTAGCATAATATACGCCCAGGTTCCCCAGTACATATATACACTTATGCATATATAGACCCCATGGGGGTAAATAGAACCTATAGACCGCCGATCCTTACATACTCCTTTTGCTTCGATTACGTTCATACATCTTGTCATACACGATTCATAGTGCACATAGAAAATGTATTGTCATACACATGTACAAAAGTATTGTTTAAATTAAGAGTTCTAGATAGCTTGGGGCTCGTGGCTAATTGATAGCACGGATTGATCAGAGGTTGCCGCGGTCGGTTCGTGGATGGGTGACCATCCATTACATATCGATACCCCTCCGTGTCTCGGAGAGCACGTTAAGCCGTTGATCCCGGCTGTCGTTCGTAGATCAGTCGACAGTCGTTACGGGTAGTCAGAGGCCCAAAAGTCTGTGGAGGTCAGATAGGCAGTCGCTCTGTGTAAAATACTTGTATTTGTCTTGCATAAGGTGTAATCATGTTAGACCAGAAGCCGAGCCCCCTGTAGTTGGGGTCGGCTAGGCAGATTTTATGGTTCTAGCTTGTGTTAATTTAATGGGTAGGCACATAGGCAGGTTTTATCTCTAAACTCTCAAAATGTGTGAACAGACACAACAGCATATTTATTTATTTATCACAAACACTACTCCTAATGCGGTAACGTGGTCCTTAATTAGACTATATTAAATAACGAACTATAACATAACACGCATAACATTATTTTTGTGAATTCATTCAGAGAGCATGAACATAAATCGATCCTGTCAGCCGCGTCATTCAGTGCGTGTAAGGGCCGGCGCCCACTGCCGGCACGGCGTGGCATGACACGGCAGAGCATCCCGCGGCATGCAATGGCATCCTGCGGCGTGCAGTGGCATCCCGCGGCGTGCAATGGCATCCCGCGGTGTTCCGCATCCTGCTGAAAGCCCAGCCACTCTGGTTAGTTTTGCTCCGCGCGTATTCGAAGTTGGTTGTGTCGCAAAAGAACATTTTGTTGTGTCGTTATGGTTGACTGGGATTTAGTATTAATAGCACTTCTAGCTGAAGATGAAGAGAGACAAATAAGAACTGCTAATTTGACGAACAGACAACTCTGGGTGCATAATTTATGGAGAACAAGATCTACAAATGGTGAATTCAGCAACTTATTTAATGATTTGAGATACGACATCCGAAAATTCTATGATTATTACAGAATGGACTATGAAAAATTTGAAAAGTTAAGTGATTTGCTAAAATCGCATATAAAGAAAATCAAAACTAATTTTCGATCGCCTATACCTGTTACAGAGAGATTGTCTGTATGTCTAAGGTTAGTGCATATTACATATTGCATGCGATGGGGCATAGAATTAGGCAAGATAAACTTAACCACTTCGGTTGAAACAGTTTAGCAGAATAACCTAACAAATTTTTGAGCAGTGTGTGACACCACGGAGCGTTTACTAATATTAAAATAAAAGTCTTGATTTATTTAGTAATTGTTTATTTTTATAATCAGCTATCTATGATCACAAATGTACCTACAGTACAGTATGATAAAAAGCGAAAGTATTATAATTTAGTTTTCATAATCCGGCAATTGAATATTGGAGTTATTGTCATATATATCACTATTATTTTGATGTCTGGATATAGGAGTAGGTATGTATTCTATATGAGTAGTACCACAGTTTGGTTCGGTGTTATATTGTTGTTCGGGCTTATTAAATGAAGAAAAATTGTGTAAAGGATTTCTTCTTTCGATAGTTGTATTATGGGTTCTGGCAACAGAAGTTGGTGCGTATTGCTGAGATGAATGAAATTCATTTGAAATATCGAATCCTGAACTTGACTCCACATTTTCCAAATGCTTTATTTCTGCATCAGTAACAATACGTAAAACATCGCGTTTTATTTCAGCTTGTAATTTTGGTGACAAAGTCTTCGCTGTTGCCGCCATTGCTTGAAAAAATATCTCCATAGGATGTTGTTCCTTCTTTTGGTTTTCAATGTATTTTTTTAATATTTCTGCTGTTGTTTCTGTATACTGTGTTTGCGATGACATGTATGATCGCTGACGAAC